>OX578278.1:3379391-3828089 GCA_951217055.1 Gerris lacustris | reverse complement strand
GAAATTTTACAGCCTGTTTCAATTTCACTTTACTTAACTTTGTGTATGACGTTTTATAAATATCGTTACGTTAGAACGTTAGATATCGGTTAAAACGTAGTTTTCTCTATTTTAAACGTTTAGGTCCACTTTAATAAATTTAGCGATCATTAACACTTCATAGCAGTATCGGTGTTGATTTAACTAAAAAAAAGTTGTATGTCTCATTGAATAGAATAAGGTAGAATTTTTCCCGTCCAAAAATTTCAATTTTACATTTGAACGTTTACGCGAGCGTTGCTAAAATATACATATCTTCCACATCGGTCAACTTTGGCTCAAGTTATCGTCATGGGTCGATTTCAGTTTTGTGACAGTGTTCTTTTCGGATTCACTCCCGGGCTCCAGGCGCTTTAACGTGGCATAAGGAACTTAGTTCCAATAAATATAAAAAAATAACATACAACAGTAGACTAACCTTTAACAAAATCTCCTAACACATTACTTAATTTATTTTCTTTCCTTGCAAGAGAATTGTCATGAAAGAAAATAACTAAGAAAATATATCAAGTAATGTTTGAGGGGAAATTGTTAAAAGTTATGCCAACATGTTATATAAAGATAATGTAAGTTAATCTAGATATAAAAAATAAAAATTTAAAAATCTTCTTTTAGGCCTGAAGATGCCTCAAAGGAGGTGAAATATAGCCAAAAATAGGTGGACTTTGGAATTTTTGATACCCTGAAGACCTAATTAGGAATAAGCATTTTTTTGAGGCAATTACTTCAAAGCGAATTTGAGATGAAGAATGAATGCAGTGCGTGTAATTTGGTTGTAGAGTGTAGTTTTCTTACTTTCTTTGGCCATCACGAGGCTCACCGATGGTGTAGAACTCCCATTCTACGGTGCACTAACCAGTAAACACCCTCCCCCCTCCCGTTCCGAATAGGGCCTGGCCTGGGTAGGTTGGGGGCCCATTGGAGTTTTTCGCGGGGGGGCCCGAAAATTGAAAATCCGGCCCTGTCTTTAAACAAGCGTTTTTAGGGTTTCGTTGGTAAAACCAAAAAAGAAACCCTTATAGTTTCGTTCCTGTGACTGTCTGTCACTCTGTACGGTTCCAATAACTTTTGAATCAAAAGAGGTATAGAAACATGAAACTTTCAAGTATTAAAGATCGTTTTGACGCGCACACAGGAATTTAATTTAAATTAATAATTTGATTTAAATTAAAATTTAATCTTTCTGTAGTATGAATACTACCAAAATCGTAAAATATGAATTTCTAATTTATTGTACTAGGTACAGGTACTAATTGGGTACTTTATAATTATAAGCATTATTTCTCGGTCTAGTTCTATGTCATTAATGTTGACTTCTAAGACTTATGTGGAAAATTGATAGCTTAAATTCGGGACAAGGTATCATTAACTTCAGAGAAACTCATTCTCCTGCGTAGCTTAGTTGGTAGAGCGCTATACTGGAAATATAGAGGCCCGTGGTTCAAATCCCGGCGCTGGAGTGTATTTTTCTCTGTCTGTTTCCCGTAGTTAATAATAATTATAATTTGATTTAAAATAAAAAAAAAAAATAAATAAAAATATATATATATAGCGAACTCTAAATTATCAACTGTTCAAACCCAAAATTGTGAGTAGGGTATCAAATGAAAGGTATTGAAGAGTAGATTACAAAAATATATAACACTTGTGGAACGTGTTTCATTTTTCATGCCATTTTGTCAAAAAACATCAAAATGCCCCCAAGGTGCCCCCGCCCCCCCCCCCCCCCCCCGTTATACAAATTTTATGTTCACAATACTAACGAAACCCCTTTTACGTTAGACTGTTTTAGGTGAGCTTAGAACTTATTACATTTCGGGTTGGTTCTTGGCTGCAAAGTCAATTGTTTCTTCGATCTATGTTTAGTCGATCTATTTGTCAATTTTAAAATTCTTCCTTTCTTACAATTACATATTTTACAAGCAGTGGCGTAGGGACGTTTTCTTTTCTCTAAAATTTTTAAAGTTATCGACATGCTCCCCCCCCCGGGACAAAATTGAATTCCTAGGCCAAAACCCATCTTGCCTGTGGCTGCGAAAAGTGAAGTGACGGTGCTGTGTGGATGCCACACCAAAAATCGTTTTGCGATTTGCAATTCAGTAGAAATGAATCAGCGATTACGGTTCGTTGGCAATTTAATGTTGTCCCGCCCCGCCTAATGAAACGAACATCCATTGGTGGTACCGTCAATGTCGGGACAGTGGTTGTTTGTGCAAAGGCAACAATCCCGGTTGACCTCGCGTTCCCCAACAGAGAGTAGACAGAAGCCAGCAAACGTTTGCCCGAAGCCCACAAAAATCGACTCGTCAAAGAAGGTGGGAATGCTAAACAGAGTGTGGGATAAACTTGAGTATCACCTAGATAACGTTCGCATGACTCGTGGAGGCCACATAGAGCACCTATGTCATTTTCTTGGCAATACAAAAACTACACTACCGGCTGATCATTTTGGTATGTGTTAATACAGTTTTGTATCTTATTTCACTTTGAAAATACATACAGCTATTTTAAACCCGATAATTCTTTTGTGAACACCCTGCATATTCATTACGTTGAATTTGCAACTTAAATATGGGCGAAAGTGAGGTAAAAAAGGAATTTACGCTGTTAAATGTGGTATGTGAGTTGTTACTACGTTGTTACGACGCAATTTTAAAATAGTTGATAGTATCAATAAATGAATATAAGAAGCCAAAAAACGAACTTATCAAAGATGGCGTGGGTTATAACCAGTGGCGTAGCTAGACCATTGGGGGCCCTCCCGCAAGAAATTTTTGGGGGCCCCTCGCCAAAGAAAATCGATGAGCAAAAAAAAAAAAAAAAAAAAAACCTCTTGCGTTCAGGATTGGGGATTGGGGGCCCCCCTCGATGTTGGTACAAGGATAGTAATTCCAGTTATTTCTGGATTTGGGGGCCCCCTGGCACTGGGGGCCCCCCCGCAATGCGGTCCCGCGCGGGCCCATAGTTACGCCACTGGTTATAACTTTAGGTGTCTACTGGAAGGGACACAAACATAAAAACAAAATGATATCGAACAAACACACTATCGATATGTCTTTATATCGACGCAATAATGCTTTCAAAAATCCATCATTACAAAATCAGACTAAAACAGCTGATACAATTATTAAACCAAGGATTTTTCTGGGTGTCCCCTTAAGTGGACACTGAACGTTAACGAAAAAAATGAAATTTTTGGCTTGCCCTATAATAGGGGTTAAAGAATCTATGACTGTAGGCAACCGATACATGTTATAGACCGATATATCTTATATTTTATTTCACTAGGCATGAGCGATGTAAAGAAAATTCACAAGTGGTGCACTCTCAGAGAAGTGGTGTTTGTTTTTTGTATGGAATACTGAGAGAACTTATCTGTTATCATAGAGGAGTGAGCTTGCAGAACATATAAGATAATAATAAGATATAGACGCCTAGTTAAAAGATGGGTGAATCTGTTTGAGTGAATAAATGAATGTGTGTTTTAACTCTTATATTAATAAATTAATGTATTGTATAAAACGAGGTTGCAGATAAATTAATTTCGTAAGGAAAAGGCTGCACTTGCGAAGGATGCGAACAGCAGACTGAAAATAAACAGAGAGGGCAAGGCAATTCTCCCCACTCTAATCTATCAAAACAATAATAAATTAAATTATTAAATTATAAAGATAAAAACAAACAATACATATAAGGTTTGTCCCAACTTTCTTATTTGTACCGTCCTTTTCATCGTCCCACGAATTGTTCGGCAATCGGTAAAGGCAGATTATTACTTTGTTCTGCTATAAAATCATCTTCAGGCTGGAACGGGTTTGTGACTCTTTCGAGCAGTAATTATTCAATTAAACCTATCAGATAGGTAACCTTCCTGTTGATATGAGTGACGATTTACAATAGTGCGCATGTCGTACAAACCGGTACTTTGGTTAATGTTGAGGATCGTTTTGGACCGTACGATTCACTGTTAGCAACCGATCCGTTTCCTGTACGGTCAAAACGAAATTCTGACAATAGGTTTGTTCCAACCATTGTACCAAGCATTGTACCGTCCGCGGGACCGTCACAGCCATGCGCAATGGATAAAAGCCGTTCCAAGCCGACTTGTGACAGTGTTTCGTACCGTCCATGAAACTGTTCCAACCCCGGCAGGGATCGTTTGCGAACCGTTCACTGTAAGGTCCAAACGATCCTCTGACAATACCATATACTGGTTTGTATGACATGTGAGTTATGTCAATAGTCACAAATATCAACAGGAAGGTTCCCTAACTGTTAGGTTACCTCAAATGTTTTTAATAATATCCGAATTATAGTCCTAAACTTGTTCCAACCTGACATGATTTTTATACAGTACAATGTTAGCGCATGCGTATATAACCTGTCCTAAACGATTCCCGAACGATACAAAGGACGATACAAACTATAGGGTTGAAACTAACCTATTGATAGCACGATTGACGAAGATTTATCACTATGCAATGGAAGATCACGTTTATGTCTTGTATTAGCGACAAGTTAATAATAGAAAACTAGTTGTCTGAGAATAGCTACATTAGATGGACCGTATAAATTAGAGTGAAAGGAATTTGGCGGTTTCCGTCTTGCCCCGGGCGATAGACGGGTTGATGTTGGTCCTGAGTCAAGAAGTCAATTATCATCCGTCATTGTCTATTTGAGGCCTTGTCAGAACGATATTGTTTCTAGTGTGAGGCGTGAACTGGTCGTTAAGGATACTTTAAACAGATGCGTGGTGTTGCTGGGACTAACGTAGTTCTAACGACAACACGTGCCCACCTGGTCATTAGTCCGGCCGACTCTTCGCTAATCCGTCTATTTCTCATCCTCACACTTCTGCCTTCGACCGACGACAAAAACCCGGCGCCTCGTTAAAGCTCACTTCAAGACTCCCGGTCATTTATCTGCGTCGTAATCTTCCGAGATTCGAAGAATTGTAAATCATTTCCCGGCTCCTGTTCGATTCTTAATAACCGGTTCACGTCATTTGCAAAGACTTTACTTTGTACGATTCCAATTCTAAAATCTATTTCCAGAGAAAGAACTCATTTCGAACGAGAGATTTGCAATTAGACTCATCATAGAACGAAATGATTTATGAATCTATATGTAAATGTATCTTCTATTATTATTATAGAGAATATGGGTAAACCTTGTAGATATGTATAATATTCAAATATCATTGAACTAACTTACTGATCATGGTCCAGTCACTTTAGGTTTTCTGTTCCAAAAAAAATCAGAGCTTCAATTTAATTTTTTTTTTATATCGCTTCATTCTGAAGTTCTGAAGAACATGTTGAAATTCGGCAACGAGATCGTGGTCACGTTAATAGCAAGGATGCTAAATAAAGGGGATGGAAAGTTAGGAAGGGTTTAAAGGCAAAAGAGTGACTCCATGAAGACAAGAAAAATTGGAGAAAAAATCGTACCGTACATGCTCACAACTTTAGATTGGGACAAATTACCTTCTTTGTTTATTTTGAATCAGGTTATGAATTGATTTAACTATAAACAAATTCTTGGTAACCTATAACTAAGAGGAAGGTAATGTGTCCCATTGGAGCTCTTATTTTACATATCTTCATGGGGTCACTTTTTTTCCACAACCCTCCATCCCCTTTATAAATAATTTAACATCCTTGGTTAATAGATATTCAAGGGCAAAGGTCAACTAAGTCGGGTTTTTGCTAATATCTCGCTTCCTATGGCACGGACATTCGATTCGTTCCCTAACAGTTAGGTTCCCTTAAATGATTTTAATAAAGTGCGAATTATAGTCCTAAACCCATTCCAATGTTTCAATGTTAGTGCATGCGTATAAAACCAGTCCTAAACAATTCCCAAACGATCTGCAGGACGATACACTAGGGGGTTATAGGGAACAAACCTATAGGGAACCATTCTGTTGATAAGTGTGACATAATTGTGAATGTCGTACCAAAAATGAATGTCGAAACAACTTCTTCTTTTCCCTGATTATGGGTATCGGTGATAAAGTTGTCTGTGAATATGAACTGTATTTGCTGATGATTTGAAGATTTACCGCAATATCGAATCCATAGATTTATGTCACCTTCTTCAATCTGACATAAATACTGTTTACAACTGGGCTTGCGATAATAAGTTGGTCATTAATTTCACAAAAACGTCTGTTATCTCATTTACCAGATCCTTTCGAATTATTGATTACCCTTACCTTGTTTTAGGTGCCGCTCTGTATCGTGTGTCATCCATATGTGATCTGGGAGTAATATTGGACTCTAAACTCTCCTTCGACTTACACCTTAATAACATCGTCAACCGAGCCCTCCGCTCTCTTGGTCTTATCAACCATATTACTCATGGATTGTCAGTGAAATGTTTTATCACTCTCTACAAATCCATCGTCCGTCCTATTCTCGAATATACGTATGTAGTGCCTATATGGAATGACCTTGGTGTAACTAAGTCTGAGCCAGTGCCGGATCTAAGGGGGGGCTGCGGGGGGCAAGCGCCCCAGGCGGCACGCCCGGGGGGCGGCAAAACGAGGTGGAAAAATAAAATGATAAATAAAGGAAAAATAATAAAAATTTCACGAAAAAAAAAAAAAAAAAAAAAAAATAGGTGAAATGTAATGTTTTTAATTATATGTAATATAATTACAGTTATCTAGTCCAATCTGATATACCCGCACCCTTATTAACTTCGTTTACCCTTTATTTCTTTACAGTTGATGTGAAAGAAACTTAAGCATATTGAAGTTTTCAAAAAACTATTTAAGAAGTTCGATGTGTCAAGAAAGACTCAAACTGTTAACGCAAATAATAATACTATTAATACTTTTTGGAGTCCATTTACGGGTCAAATTTGTCAAAATTGTGTACCAATTTTTTTTTTCACCCATCTAAATTCTAAGCCAAAATTTTTCTATATTATCATAATCCAATAATACGCAGATTTCTTTGAAAATTCGCTGATTAAGTCATGGTGCTGACTGGTCTTTTTTATACGAATTATTACGCTTCCTATGGCCCGGAGACAATAAGGGAAACTTCGGAGTGCACTATTATCCAAACGGTTCGTTGTATGTAAAAAATGAACATATTGTTTCTTGTGTGAAATTTTAGATTCTTAAATTTTGATCTGATCCTCAATGGTCTCCGAGTCAGAAGAAGCGAGATATTCACAAAATCACGTAAAGAGTCGTGCAAAAACAATCACAATGCAAGTTATAGTAGAACTAGGTTTTTGCTAAACCGTTCTTTGTACGTAAAAAATGAATGAGACCTTTTTTGTGGGAAATTTAGTTGTTTTGCTTTTTAATAATAATTTTAATTTGTCTCCGAGCCATAGGAAGCGAGATAATTCGTAAAAATACGTTGAATTGATATGGCACATCCCTTCCTCGCATCCTATTACGTACTTCATCGATTTTATGCATTTAAAGCCATTATTGTCTATTTTGTTTCATTGTCTCCCCGTTTTTAATCTGCCAAAATTGTTTGGATTTTTACCCAAATTAATGTATCAATTTAGCAAAAATTAAAGAACTTTAAAAGTTTCATACAAATCGGAAAAGTACTTTTGAAGCTGGAGGTTTAAATAAATGTATGTTTGTGCGCATGTGGAAGAGAAACAAGTAGGCGCGAAAGGTTGAAACTTATAGGCTAATCATGACCTACCATCCAAACTTCATTAAAATCTGACGAGTAGTTTTAAATATGTTGGTTCGCAAAAAAAGTAACAGACAGACATGGACCCAAAAGTGTTCCCTGATGTCTGAATCTGTCTTGGAATTTTTGAAATCGGAGAACTAAAAACTTGTCGTTATTCAGAACGATCACATAGCTTCAGTTACCTCAGTGAGGTTGGAAGCAAAAAATATCAATAAATAAACAGTAATTTATTGCCAATATTAACAAATTAATATATTACATGATATGTAATACAATAATAAAACGTAAACATTTTACATTAACTAATTTAAATAAGTTATTACATCTATTTGAAGACCAACAAATCAAAACAAACCTATATTATTATTGGAATAAATATGGTCGCCTTACCTATGGAGCAATAGTCAAGTTGATATTAAAATTGCTAACTGGGATTCCCACTTACATTTTTATGTGGCATGCAAATATAAACTATTTTTTTGTTTGTTTATTTGCATACTTTAATGGATGTTTGTTTATATGCTTAGTTGAGAGTGTATCTACTTGATTCAGTTGCTATATAGGAAGTTGTGAAGGTATTTCATAATGAAACTGGAAGAATTAATAGCATAGTATAGTGTTACAGGTAAAAAATATTTTTTTAAGTCTAAAACCCGATTTAGATACATAGTAAATGTTTCAAAAATTAGATAATAAATATTTCAAAAATTCTGCAGAAATAATTTTAAACAAATTTTAAGTTGCTGTTTTAGCTGAAAAAGCTCTAAAAAAAAAAGGTTCTCCAAACACCTAAAATTCACCATTTTAAACCTAATTTTCTAAAATTTTCCGAGGAAGGCCCCCCGAACTACCCCCCTTTGGGGAGGAGGGTAACCCCTCCTAATGGATCTAGAAGAATTAATAGCATAGTATAGTGTTACAGGTTAAATAAAATAGACATTATCATTATTAATTGGTATTTTAAACGCAATATAGAATAGGTACCTACTGTAGTTTTAGCTGAAAAAGCTCTTAAAAAAAAAAGGTTCTTAAAATTCACCATTTTTGCACCTAATTTTATAAAATTTTCCGGGGGAGGCCCCCCGCACCCCCCTTTGGATTTGAGGCTAAACCACCCAAGTCCCCCCCCCTAAGTTCTACTGCTAGATCTGCCCCTGTGTGGCAAGGGCGGCAAAATCTGCTTTTGCCCCCCTAAGAAAAAACCTAGATCCGGCACTGGTCTGAGCGCATTGAAGCAGTTCAACGCAAGTTTATTAGGGCTTGTTACCTACGCTGTAATCGCTACAAATTGTTTTATTCGTACGAACGGATGTGTAGTACAAGACCTCGAGCTCCTCAGCATACGCAGAAAGGCTTATTCAATTCTATTCGTTAATAGATGCCTTAATATTGAGCTTATATGCCATGTATTTAACGAACAAGTTATCGTCCTACCTCCTGGACGTAGGGCTGGTAGACACCTTTATATTCGTGAATTATCTCACCTCTGCCCTCTTTTCTGCTTCTGCTGTGTATGTTACTATAATAACCTTCCTAGTAATTAACCGGTCCTTCCCTCTCCTAGTTCCCTTAAAAGTACTTTATCTCCAGTAGGGAAAAAAGTTATGATTTTGAATTAGTTTAGAGGGACTAAAACAGGTCTTTTCATCCCTGAACTCAAAAAGTTGGGAGAAAAAGTAAAAGTAGGGCGAAAAAGTAAAGTAGGGCAAAAAAGTAAAGATTGCAACTTAATTATTTTATAAATAGTAGAAAATGTATGGCTAATGTAATAAAGTTGTCGAAATCAGGTTGGCGGCACTGCGCTTTTTTTGACCATGTTTATCTTTGTTTACAACATTATAACCTGCATCTAAATAACCTTCTATTTGAGTTTAATTCCAATTCTTATTTGTTTTTAATATTGAACCTCTTATATTATATCTGCTATTAAAAGTGCTAATAATTATTGTTATATATTAAAATATTAAATAAAAACTGTGCAATAGACGAAAATGTGAATCTTTTTTCTACTGGAGATAAAATATTGTATGTAGGTACCTCGAGATTATTTCCTCGGCTTGGCCTCGGGATTTAAGGACCATGGTTCCTTCGGCTTCGCCTCAAGAACCAAATTTTTCGCTCAGGGAATAATGGCTTACTTTACTCCCTAGGTGCATAAATAACTATTTCGTCTTATGAAATCTTAGAAATACCAGTCTTAGAGTCCAGTTGTTTATTATTTTAACTTTTCACTCATTGTATCTCTGTCATTTTATTCATTGTATCTCTGTCATTTTATTCATTGTTACTCTGTTATTTTATTCATTGTTACTCTGTTATTTTATTCATTGTTACTCTGTTATTATATTCATTGTTACTCTGTTATTTTATTCATTATTACTCTGTTATTTTATTCATTATTACTCTGTCATTTTATTCATTGTTACTCTGTTATTTTATTCATTGTTACTCTGTTATTTTATTTATTGTTACTCTGTTATTTTATTCATAGTTACTCTGTTATTTTATTTATTGTTACTCTGTTATTTTATTCATTGTTACTCTCTTTTGCTTCATGTTATATTTACTTGCTCTGTTATGTTTTTTCACAACTATGTTGTTCATACCGTTTAAGTAATTATCTTTAAATATGTTTATACTTTTGATTTGATGTAAATAATCTTATTGAGTTCCCACTTGTGGCCTGCTGTTTGGCAACTCATTAATTTATCCAATCAACGTCAGAGAATTGATCGGTTCGGCCTTTGGGAGTGTGAGCAGACACACAATCGAGCCAAGCAGGCGTGAACCTTCCTGTAACCTTCTCTTCTGTAAACAATAACTTATTTCATAACTAAATTCAAAACTTACAAACCTTAAAACTCAGTTGTTTTCTACTGTTACTGCAATAATATTTTTGGAACGAAGTTCCTTATGGCACGTTCTGGAGTCAGGGAGTAAATCCGAAAAAAACGACCAAAATCACCGTCACAAAATAACCGTCACAAAACCACCGTCACGCAAAATCCGTCACGAAATCTTCCGATGGCAATAACTTAAGTAAAAGATCACCGAGTTAGTTGAAATTTGGTACACATGTTCATTTTACCAATGCCCAGGCTAAGTTCGTTGGACAACGTTATCCGCCCAAGCGTTCAGGCGCAACGCTCGCGTGAACGGAAGCTTCAAATTTAAAATTGGTTTTTTTGGTCGGGAAAAAATTCTAACTTCATCTATTTAATGAGACAAACCACTTTTTTAAATATTTTTTTTTTTTTAGTTAAACGAAGACCGACACTGCTATGAAGTGATAAAGATCGCTAAATTTATTAAAGCGGATCTAAACGTTTTAAATAAAGAAAACAACGTTTTTACCGATATCTTACGTTCTAACGTAACGATTTCAATAAAACTTTATACACATCGTCTAAAGTACAATTGAAACAGGTATGTAAAATTTCAACCTGATACAAGCAGAATATTTTTAGTGTTGGTGATTTATATTTTTTATTAAAATATTTCAATTGGAGATTCGCCGACGGAAGTCTGATGGGACAGTTCTTTTCTTCTCTACAACCACCTGCTTAACTATAAACTAATCAAAATTAACTTTTTTTCTCAATTTACAATACATCATTTATTAAAAGACGCTCTTTTCAAAGATAATAAAAAGTTTTTCTTTTAATATTGTCTTAACTCCGCTAGTACAAATAGTTACTTTTAATATTGTCTCTTATTCCAACTCCACCTTGTATAAGTAGTTAGTGTCATATACAGCACTGAAAATTATATAATTTATATTTAAAGCGTAAGGAACTTCGTTCCTACCGGGTGTCCCACGACACCACAAGTATTTTTTTTATCGTGGTTAAGGGTCAATAGATTTTGAAAGTATAATTACCTAAACTAAAATTGTTCAATACAGAAATGTTCTGACGTTTGTTGTGAATCGTGCAGTGCTCGTCTCGTCCCATGTTCGGCTCGGGGCGTTTTAATTGAACCAGATCGCTTCCTCGTCGATTCCTCTGTTCTGTTTGGCTGTCTAAAGGAAGACGGATTGGAGCATATTTTATCTTTTACGCATGCGCCGTGATGCCGCATGCGCATTACGATCATGCTCGTTACGCATGCTCTCGTGGTTGGTTACTTGCTTGGTAGGAACAAACCTATTTATACCAAGTTTTTATTCGCTAAACCCCATTCTCTTCTAACCTTGTGGACGCGATGAAGAAGAGATAATATTTTTAATGTGATTATTTGGTGAGACATAAATGTTCAAGTTTGACTGCATTATGACGCTATTCTGAGTTTTAGTTTGTTTGGACCGGATCCGTTCACCTCTGAAGGACCCAGGACCCAGGACCCAGGAGGACTCTCACGGCGAGTAGGAGTAAGTATTTAAGGCAAATGAGAGCTCGTTAGCCCGCAGCCTGATACTCCGTCTATTTGAAACGCTTGAGGCCCAAGATTTTATCCCCCCCCCCTTCCGTGTCCCACAAATAATTTTTCAAGCTCTACGCCAAAACTTATAAACGAGCGGACAATATTTCAAAGCCTTGTTAATATGACTGTTGCTCGTTAGTGAGGTCACGCTCTCGACTTGTATTAAGTCTATTATTGTTCCTTCTACAGAATCAGCTGATCGGGTTCGTCCCAGTCCGCCATTACTTATCCCTTTTTCTTGTAACAGTAATGTTTAAGTTTGACTTTTAAAAATTAGGAGTTTATGTTTAGCGGACAAATAGTACGGAAAAAATGTATTCAGTTAGTATTTTGGCTTCACAGTGCTTTTTAATGTATACACTTAGTATAGAGGGGGGGGGGGGGGGGGGGGGGGTTAAAACAAAAGAATTGGCTCCCCGACAGCTAATCACTATTATCAGCATTATTAATAATTGTTTCCGAGCTTACCGAAGAAGAAAATCCGAAATCCATTTCAGACATCAAGGAACATTTTTTTTACAGTTTTGAAAGTAACCCGCAGATAGCCCCAGACTAATTTGAACCGTCTGCGCTTTTTAACTTTTGCTAAATTAATACTTTTATTCATATAAAAAAAATCAAAATAATTTCTAGGGTCCGTAGGCAAAACCAAGGACCCTTATATTTTCCTGCGTGTGTCTGTCCCTTTCGTCCGGTCGCCTACTCTTACGGCTACACCTTTCGTCTGATCACTTTGAAATTTGGCATGTATGTGTCTTGTACCTACCCACATATTTTAAAAATATAGCGACTTTAATATAAAAATATAGCGAATTTAAAATTTAAAAAAGCATATATAATTTGCGTCCTACTCTTCAGCAGCTTTCATTTGATACCCAACTCAACATTTAAAAAAAAAAAAATTTTTGGCGCACATCAAATTTTTGCACCTAAAATTGGAAATTGTTTAAAATTTGGGATGAACTCCCGGAATTTTCATCGCCCCACAATAAGGCATTAGCATGAATTATTTCGAAATTTTAGGACCAGCCGTTATATAGTGGATGGGGGGGGGGGATTTTTTTTGGGTATATTTTGATTTTTTTACCCAATAAGGAATGCAAAATTTAAAAAAGGATATATATATTTGCGTCCTACTCTTCAGCAGCTTTCATTTGATACCCCACTCAAAAATTTAAAAAAATATAAATTTTTGAGTTTACAACATTTTTGCGAATTGCGCATGCGCATATTTAATTTTGAACTTTTGAATATTTTTCCTGTGATTGGGTCAAAAAGTTGCACCAGTGTATCAAATTTCAGCTCTTTAGCTTAAACGGTTCGGGCCCTATGATGAAGAACCATACCAAATACCTCATATTGGAGAACCACAACAAATTCTTCATACAGGAGAACCACACCAAAATGTTTACCTATTTTCTGCCTATTCGAGAAGAGGAAGAATTAATGGTGGTGTGAGTGAGCGATTATATATTAAGTATAGATGGATATATATGGGTTAATTATAGTAGGGTTGTGAAGTTGGAGACTTAAAAACAGCTATATCAGGACTTACTTAAATTTATGGAAGACTTGCAGACTGACAGACTTAGACTTACCTTGACGGTTTCTCTAAGTATGTAAGCGATGTGCATCTCGGAAATCCTCCTGTTTTGTTCTATCAAGCCCTTTACCAGATCAGTGATGGAGCCGCCTTCACATAGCTGAAACAAAACCCAGAGGAAACTTATAATTGGGTTTCAAATAGTTATTGGGGAGTAGAGACGTCCCTTATTTGTAGTGATGAGTACATATTCCAAAACATTCAAGCATAGTTTGTTCCTAAGCAAGCGTCTCTAGAGGAAGCCCAACTGATGCCCAACCATTTGAGAATTAATATATAACAATTATTACCCATTTAGTTGGTTCGTACATAGATCGACTGCCAACTTACCAATCATTCTATTACGAGAAGAGGATGGATATTTACTAGAACGCCAAATCATTGCAATTAATAATGAAATTGTTAGAAAACAAAGACGAGTGATTATTACCTGCATGACGAACCAGATTTGATCTTGCTGGGTAGGGGAGCTGGACTTCTTGATATAAACTCCATAGAAGTCGGGAAGGTTAGGATGATCCGAGAGGTCCCTCAGAATCTTGTACTCTTCCTCGATTTCCATCTTCGTCTCTGGATTCAACCTCAGAATCTTTACAGCAACCTTCTTACCTGTTGGCACCCCAAAATGTAGGCTCTTAAAAATAATTGCTTTATTTTTCTCATTGCCACGTTCCCTCTATATGGAGTGATGATCAAGATTTAAGATCCATAAAAGTTGGTCTGATACTGATAACATAAAAAACGTCTTATTAAGCCACCCCCGAATTTAAGCAAACTCTCCAAACGGTTGCCATCAGATGGATGGAACCAAAATGGAGCGATGGTAATAAGCTAACACCAATAAAAGCTAGACTGGCACTACTACAAGTAACCACATAAATTAAACAAGCACTGAATACATAAATAACGCTTTATTAAGTCGGCCAAGTACTATTACTCCTAATTGCCGTCAATAAATGGTACCTCAAAGGAATAATGGTAAAAAGGTAGAAAATTAACTGTTACGATCCACGCAAGATCTTTTACTTGGCCTGATCGTCCATACTTTTAAAATATGCAGCCAAAGATTCCGAAGTATCAATCGACTTGTGCTTATCATGTTGGTTTGGATTAGCGATCCTTGAGTGGCTAGAATGAGAACAATGGGGTTACTCAGTAATTAATAATATAACTACTATTGGAAGTTTTCCATTTTTCCTAATTTTTATGAGATCTCGAACGTGTTATTTTCTGATTTATCAAGAAGATCGCTAACGCAAACCATCTTCCAACCTCAACATATTTGGTTAGCTATCTTATGATCTTTATATAGATATACTCCTTTTACTACTTCTTCTCCATGTACTTACTCAAGAGCTTACTTAAACAGTGTCACTCCACTTGATCAGCTCAGCATTGTGGTCAGGTAAGCTAATCTATAGTTTATGACTATATCTGTTGAACTACTTCATGTACTGCAAGTCATACAGAAATCCCAGCGTTGCTTCAGTCCAATAAAATCGATATAGCCTTAATTGCTAAGACCCATCTTAACCCCAATTAAAACCTTTCTACCTAGTTATAAAGAGTTACATAACTATAGACACAAAAAGGGTGGACATTACCAACTTTTATATTAACTTTTCTCCAAAATTAAAGGGGGGGGGGGGGGGGGGGGGGGCGCTCATAATAGCTACCCAATTGGGTTCTTTTAAATCTTTTAACACGGTAATTAGGGAAACCCCCTTGATACCACTCTCATAAAACTCTGTCTATTGAGGAAGGGTTTTTAAACTATAGCGTAATAAATCTAGCGTCAGATATTTTGTAGCTCCCGACGTTTCTGAACAAATGCAGTGATCGAATGATCACTTGGGAATCCAATTTCTCACGATGAGAGTCATTTACTAATAATTCTCTTGAGAATGAGATTCATTTGCAAATACCTCACTTGAGAATGAGATTCATTTGCAAATACCTCACTTGAGAATGAGATTCATTTGCAAATACCTCCCTTGAGAATGAGATTAATTTGCAAATACCTCTCTTGAGAATGAGATTAATTTGCAAATACCTCCCTTGAGAATGAGATTCATTTGCAAATACCTCCCTTGAGAATGAGATTTATTTGCAAATAGTCACTATTGAGAAATGTAAATTTGGTAGCGGGATCGAACCCGTGACCTCGACTTTCATTAACCCTGGAATGCTAATGGTAATTGGATGGCTGGTATTACTAAACCTTCGTCGATTCGACTAACATAAGCAGGCATTTTTTTTTTTTGGGGGGGGGGGGGGGGGGGGGGTTGAAACTACACTTTTAAAAAGAGAAGACTATTAAGAACTCATTATTAAATTTTTTAAATGAGATATACAAACATTTGGTTAAAAATATGTTAGAAGGAACATATGAATAATCTGAAATTAAGTGAACATTAATGCACCAGGCCCCATGCCCCAGGCCAAAAGCCCTAGTCCCTATGCTAAATGCTCCAGGCCACTGCGGCCAGGCCGATTACCCCAGGCTATTCGACGACCAACTAATTACCTACGATTATTAATAAACGTTAGTCGAATAGACGAAGCAGCTGTGACGGGAATTTACCAGAAAACGAGTGTATGTTTTAAAGGACTTCTACTGCTACACTGGCAGGTGTGTTACTAACCAGTACAATCACTGCAGAAGGATAGGTACCCATAACCATCGCATACGAGCATGGAAGGTTAAGGTTCAAACTGTGTCGATTTGACTACCATTTGCAGTCCAGGGTTAATTGATGGCCGAGCAGATTTGATCATTGTGTTTAACGATCACGGATCATATAGGATGAGTGAGGGGAACAAGACATCGGGGACTCCTAGTTCACCTGTTTGATTATCGGTAGCAGTGTGGACCTCTGAGTAGACACCAGATCCGATTTGTTCAAGGAGGGTGTACCTCGGTTCTGGATCGGTGAGTTTGTTCGGCTCTAGGCCATCGTTGCCGAGTCCTTTCGTCGTATCCATGTCTTACAAGATGACGTCCACCTTAAACACAAAACAAAAAAACCTTTACATATATTCACGTCTTTCTTCTACACTTACTGTTATCATCCAACGAAGTGTTAAAATATGTTTATGATCAATATCTCCCTAGTCGCCATGGACAGGGGCTGTCCAGATTTAAAGGTCGATGACGATCGACAGCCCTCGCCCGGATTAGGTCACGTGACGAAGTCTCGTGTCTCCCGTTGGATGCGCGCGCTCGACCTTGAAACTGTGCCTCTCTGGCTTATAAAGTTAAATCTTAAATTAATAGCTCACTTATAATTTGTAGAAGATTTATTTTTGGAAGAAAAAAAAAGTATAATAGTAATAATTATTATGAAATAGTTTTAAGCTTGGAATCCCCTATGTGTGAAAAGTCCGTACCTACAATTCTTAATCAATTGTTGTTACAATTCTTGTTCCAACAATTTTTATGTTTCAATTTCTGATTTAGAATTCAAACCTTTCTGATTTATAACCACCGAGATAAAGTGAATTATATTGAGAACTAAACTATTAAACTAAAAGATGAACGACGAATGATAAAATCTAAAGAGTCATTTGTGTGATTGATTTTATCAACAACCTATCGGTATAGTAATACCAGTTTGAAAAAACGTATGATTTTAACCATCTCATTAGAAATTCGCAACGAATTTTGTCTCTCTCTGCCGTTTGCTGTCGAAATATTGTCCTCTTAAAATTGACAACTTAGATTTGGAAGCTCCTGGTCTTTAGTCCGCTCTTAAGCTGTTATTATCTTAAAGGATATTTTTGGTTTTCTTTAAGATAGATAATAAATGCTAAAGAGCGGACAAAACACCAGCTTTCAAATCTAAGCTGCGTACTTAAGAGGTCGCTCATAGATGATTGCCACTAAGTGAGAGACAAGGAGAGAAAGATCCCTCTCCCAATCTGGAGTCTCCTCCTGATAGTAAAAAAAGGATGTTAAAGTTAATTTTTGTTTTTTCTATAATTATTTTAGTGTACGTTAATAAATCACATGTTTCATGTAAATAATTTTGATGATAATCAAATGACTCATATGAAAGGGAACTAAAAAATATCAGCCTGATAAAGCCCAAGGCATAGGACGAAATATAGCTAGAAATACAAAACTGTTCGTTTTAAACAATTCTTTTGCAAAAAAAAGATTATATTACTGGATAGTGTTTTATTAGTTTGTTTTTTTGTGAAGAGTTCAAAAACTACTAAAGAAGATTAGAAATTAACTCGTTAGGTATAAATTGTTACATTTGGAATCAGCCGAGAGAAATAAAGATTCATTTGAGGAATTAGTGTTTCCACAATATAAAATGAGCAGGTGTATTTGTAGCCGCTGACTACAGAGGCAGGGAGACTTCTATGTGTGATTACGGAGGAAGGGACACTACTATGTGAGATTACGGAGGAAGGGACACTAGTATGTGTGATTACGGAGGAAGGGACACTACTATGTGTGATTACGGAGGAAGGGACACTACTATGTGTGATTACGGAGGAAGGGACACTACTATGTGTGATTACGGAGGAAGGGACACTACTATGTGAGATTACGGAGGAAGGGACACTAGTATGTGTGATTACGGAGGAAGGGACACTACTATGTGTGATTACGGAGGAAGGGACACTACTATGTGTGATTACGGAGGAAGGGACACTACTATGTGTGATTACGGAGGAAGGGACACTACTATGTGAGATTACGGAGGAAGGGACACTAGTATGTGTGATTACGGAGGAAGGGACACTACTATGTGTGATTACGGAGGAAGGGACACTACTATGTGTGATTACGGAGGAAGGGACACTACTATGTGTGATTACGGAGGAAGGGACACTACTATGAGTGATTACGGAGGAAGGGACACTACTATGTGTGACTACGGAGGAAGGGACACTACTATGTGTGATTACTGAGGAAGAGACACTCCTATGTGGGATTACAGAGGAAGGGACACTACTATGTGTGATTACTGAGGAAGAGACACTCCTATGTGTGATTACGGAGGAAGGGACACTACTATGTGTGACTACTGAGGAAGGGACACTACTATGTGTGATTACGGAGGAAGGGACACTGCTATGTGTGATTACTGAGGAAGAGACACTCCTATGTGTGATTACGGAGGAAGGGACACTACTATGTGTGATTACGGAGGAAGGGACACTACTATGTGTGACTACGGAGGAAGGGACACTACTATGTGTGATTACGGAGGAAGGGACACTACTATGTGTGATTACGGCTTAGACAAACTACTATTGTGAACGTGAAACGAATATGATCAGATAAATTACCAACGAAATTGTGGTTTTCCAATTTGATGCAATGTAAGATTGTAAAAATTGCTCATGTTAGAGTACGGTTTGAAATTCAGACCGTATTTTTCAACAGAACCTAATGTCACTAGTTTACATTGATCTGTTTTAAATTAGATCATAAAATAAGTTTATGGAAACATGTTCTTGATAAGCTTACCTTGGTGCATGCAAAACGCTCAGGAGAGTTGATGTGGCCCAGGAATCAATGCAGATGTAACGGTGACTGACAGTTAAATTATCAAAACGACGTTTGAGTGGAAGCGAACAGTGACGGGGTCTTGGCAGAGTGGCCTAGAATCCGTGTTTCTCGTCTACTTTGTCACTTATTGGATTAAGGCTCGGCGACCGAAGCCTTATCAGTGCTGAACACTTGGAAATAATACCCGAACACCTCCCCCCCCCCCCTCGCGTCCCACAGTCTAGAAAGAAACATTTACTTATTTTAACAAAAATACGACTCGCAGCTCCTCTCAATTCACTTTAATAAACCTCTGCAAATCTTTTTCAGAATTCATTACATATGACTACTTTACCCGCCATTATACCTTTAGCCTAAACAAACGGCTAAAATAAGAAGAAATAATTTTTGATAGACTTGTCTAGAATATATCTGCGCATACTCAGATGTGAAAAAAGTTGAAATCCAATATTAAACAAGGTGAGAGAAAAAGACAACCACTCCGCTAATGCTTGAAACAAAATAGCTGCATTGAAATATTAAATATTATTCTTTAAAATCTGCAGCGAAACCTAGCATCTGAATGCTCACTCTTAATTATGCCATGTCTGGCTAAGAAACTGTGAGTCTCGAGTAAAGAACTATATTGTGAAGCTTAGCTATTATTCAACCATATTACTGTCACTAAATTACAGCTCCCAAGTAGTATTAGGTCACTGCGTTATAGTTAAGAACTAGTAATAGGTCACTACGTTACAGCTACTGTTAGATATCCATGAATTATGGTACAAATTGTCAGTTTCTGACCCTTAACTTCCAGTCACTAACACTTAAACAATTGTATCAATGTAAATGTCTAACACGCCATCAGGAAGGAAAATATAGCTTAGAGAAAATAGACCATGCCATCATAATAACAAGAGGTCTAATCAGAGGTCACTACGTAGTACCAACCCTTAGTATTTAAGCCCTTATTATTTAATCAATGACCATATGACCAAATGTGTCTTAAATCTTATGAATATAGAAAAATTGAAACTATTTATAAATAAAATAGGAAAACATATTACTTTAAATTAATTTCGTAAAAAAAAGATAATTATAAAATACTATAATATATATTACTGAAAATAAACAAGAATTTAAAATAAAATATATAATGAATTATACTAACAATAAGTATTACAAAATAAATAATAATTATTAATATAAAATAGTACATTACGCGTCGAGTGCGGAAAGTAGCATTTTGCATGCGAGTGTGGAGTTTGCACCCGAGCGACAGCGAGGGTAGTAAAACCACACGAGCAATGCAAAATGCCGTTTTCGCACGAGTTGCGTACCGTACTTTATCTACGATTGTTAGATTTAAATAATAATTACAGAAAAAAATAAACTTTCAGTATAAAAGTTCGTATTTCTCTTTTGATAAAGATAAAATTAATTCATTAGTTGTATTTTGTGCCGAATTAATTATTTCGGGAGGCGTATTATTCTCCTCATAATCATTTAAATCACTCATTGATTTTCACAAAACACTCGATATAAAAGTTACTTTTATTAAACAAACAGCAAATTAGTCTTGTTAAATGTAAACAAACTCGCTAATCGTGCGTAAAGCTGAAGAATTCCTCTTCTTTACCCGCTAACGTGCTAAAGAAGAGGAATTCTTTAGAACTATGAGACGCGCATGCGCAATGAATACAAGTACGTAAATAATCACTTTCTACGCATCTAAACAGAGATATAATGTTTATATTTCGTGTCAATCGTAGATAAAATAACTAATTAATCTTATATGAAAAAAAAAATACTCTGCCAATTAATGTGACACATAGCATCCTCGCGTCCTATTTCGTAAAGTTAATGATTTTATGCTTTTATAACCTATTATTATCGAATTTATTTAATTTTCCCCCGTTTTTTAAATCTGTCAAAGTTGTTTTGAAATTTTTACATTAAAGTATCAATTTAGCAAACTTTAAGGAGTGTAGACGGTTGAACTTAATCTGGTGCTATCTCCATCTCCAGGCTACTTTCGACCAACCATCAAAATGTCATAAAAATCAGTTGAGTACTTTTGAAGACATGAGTGTAAATAAATATATGTTGGTGCGCATGTGGAAGAGAAACAAATGGGCGCTGAAGGTTGAAACTTATATGGGACCAACAATAGGCTAATTATGACCTACCATCTAAATTTCCAAAAACGGATGAATAGTTTTTAAGATATGTTGGTTCTCAAAAATCGACAGACAGACAGACACGGAACCAAAAATGTAGCCTGATGTCTAAAACGGATTTGTGTGAAACTTGTGAAAAATTTTCGTTCTTCAGAACGGTCACATAGTTTTCGTTACCTCGGAAGCAAAATAGACTGCCAATTAGTGTGGCACATAGCTTCCTCGCATCCTATAACGTACTTAATTGTTTTATGCTTTTACAAGCAATTATTGTCTAATTTGTTTAATTGCTTCCCCCGTCTGTTAGTCCGTCTGTCTGTCACTCAATTCTTGCGAGCACTATATCCTAATAACTACACGTCCGATTTTAATGAAATTTGTATGGTAGGTCATAATTAGCTCATTGTCCCATATAAGTTGCATCCTTCTGCGCTTATTTGTTTCTCTTCCACATATCGAAAGTAATCCGCAGATAACCCCACATTCATTTGAACCATCTGCTCTTTTTAACTTGTGTAAATTGATACTTAAATTCTTGTAAAATATCAAAACATCGCTCATTTGTTTCACTTCTACATGCGCGCAAATATACATTTATTTACCCCTCTATCTTCAAAAATACTCATATGTTTTCTATGAAATTAAGATGTTTGTCAAACGTAGCCCGTAAATAGCCCCAGATAAATTTCAACCTGCGCTCAGGGGCGTAACTAGGCATTGAGGGGCCCCGGGGCAAGGACGCAAATTGGAGCCCCTTGGGTAATGACACATAATGAAACATATTTTTCTGGAGCCTCCCTTCCCATGCTTCATAAATTTGTTTTAAATAAATCAGTAAGATATTCGATATAAGCATTCTATCAAATATAAACTAAAATGACCATTTATCCAAAAAAAATATATTTCACATTTTTGACTATACCTAGTGTCAATATAACTATTAATACAATAGAAATTTGAAATGGAAAATATAAGATGCACATTCTAATACCTAATAAAGTCATGGAAATTAAAAGGACAATAGAGAAACAGACATTTAATAGTTATTGTGTACACTCCTTTAATTCCAATAAGTTATAGACAGTTTAAACACGTTTTACTTTTGATTAATTGATTTAACAAAATTGCATTGCACGGTAGTCTTATAAATTAAATTGCAGGGTAATATTATTTGACTACTAAAACTAAAATGAACCCTTTCTAGATTTTTTCTGTGAAAAAAATATCAATGAGCTTAGAAAAGTCAATTTGTTCAGCTCGTTCGTTTTCAATTGAAAGCAGTGCCAAACCTGCTAGTCGATCCTGGCTCATCGTTAATCTCAAATAACTTTTCATTATTTTTAATTTAGAAAAAGAGCGCTCTGCTTTTGCAACTGTGGCTGAAATAGTGAGATACATTAAAGAGGCTGTACCTGTACCTACATCAGGGTAAGTAGACATTAATGAGCTGTGCTTAACAAATCTGCCAAATCTTTTACAGAAGTCATCTTAGTTATTTGATTTTTGAATGTTGATCTTACTGAGAGAATTTGGCTTGTAAACATTGGTGAAACATCATCTGAAAAAGTCTCAGCAAACTTTTTGGCTTCATTTTGTAGGTCGTTAGCAGAGGCATTAGCAAGAAAGGAGGGTTGTATTAGTCTGTACTTGTCCACAACTGCCTTCAAGGCGGAAATACACATGCTAGTAAAAAAGCATGACAGTGTCGAGTTACTAGCATGTCAGTAGCTGGCATGCTGTGTACATTTGCCAGTGAAACAGCATGCTAGTATCATTCGGATGATCGGTCTTGTGCGAGCTACTAGCACATGACAATACACATTCCAGTCACAGTTCTAGTTTTGAAACAGGCAATTGTATCTTGCCTTCTTTTAGCCGGAATAAATTATGAAATAATTGTATTTGATTTAATTAATTTTGATAGTTTTATTAATTGTTTCAATGTACCTTATGAATGTATCGGTGCGGAATGAAATTAACCAGATTGTTCTGTTACTTGCAAAGAACTGTGTTTTAAAACATTTGAAAAATAATAAAAAGACACGAAGAGTGTGGGTAAAGATTGGATAGCTAGAAGAGAATTAGGTACATAGAACGAGTCAGTGCCTACTAAATGAAATGCGGTTCGGGGACGTCAGTGGTTTTAGGAATCAATAATTGCGAATGCTTCCGGATTATTATTATTATTATTTTTTTTTTTTTTCCAATTTTGAACCACTTCCCGTGATTCAATCTTCCCTAAATTTTGGACATAGAAACAACTAAGGTGAAGAATACAGAAACCAAAAAAAAAAAAAAAAAAAAAAAAAAAAAAATGGCTTCAAATTTATTTGTTTTTTAAGTTTCATCGCACATCTATTACCCCAATTTTGAACCACTTACCGTCATTCAATCTTCCCCAAATTTTGCACATAGGTACAACTAAGGTGAAGAATACAGAAACCAAAAAAAAAAAAAAACCAATAACGTACTTAATACGATGCGATGAAGCTATATGGCATACTAATTGACAGTCAATTTTTTACTTCCAAGGTTATTTCCAAAGGAAAATGGACGGATGTGCCTTGTACATTATGTAACTCACATGTTTGAGTGTGCCAAGTACACTTTATTGAGCCAACAATACCTCCCTCTAAATATCGTTGATTTGACAAAGTTTGGAACATGTTAATATCACATCTGTTTTAAATACATTTACATTAAACTGCAAATAGACAAATCTCTTTATTATTTTATTGTTAACTTTTTAAAGATAAGATCTTTTTTTTTATCAGTGAATTCATTTCTTCTATGAAAAGTGATGATTACATATTAATGAGAGGACCGAGACGCGGGATCGATCTCATGACCTCGTGTTGCCCTGGATTCATTGATGGCTTTCCGACATAATTATTCTTACCTAATTATACCTTTAAGTTTTTGGTAGTATTCATACTACGGAGAGTTTAAATTTTAATTTAAATCAAATTATAATTATTTTAACTACGGGAAAAAGACAGAGAAAAATACAATACACTCCAGCGCCGAGATCCAAATCCCGGCGCTGGAGTGTATTTTTCTCTGTCTGTTTCCCGTAATTAAAATAATTAAAATTTTATGAGAATTATTTATATTAATTAGCCATAAAGTCAATGGTTGTTTCTTTGTCTAATTTTCATACCGACCCTGGTCATGTTAAATTTGCAATGAAATAGAGAGGTTTTGCCACTAGAAATAAAACATACACGAAATGGTATTAAAAAAAAGTTTTTAATAAATAATAATTTTGACAGGTTGTGTTTTTTTGTTAATTTAATCATTATTAACACATAATCATGAACGATGTTATTACATATAAAAGATAAAAATAAATAAACATAATAAAAAAAAAACAATAATTATTAATACATCGAATAAATTAATTAGGTTAGAATATAACCTTGGAAATATACACTGGGAAACAAGAGGAACAACTTAGTTATACATAATACGCAACATTATTTTATCATTATTTCATCATTACTTTATCATTAATTAGTTTAGCGTCAGCTACTTTACACTGCCTAGCCTTCTCCTTTAACTCTGCCTCGGTACCGAGCCGCCCTTCATTTCTCCTACCAATTTTTTCTTCCCTAAATTTAACAGTTGTTTTTTAGTTCCCTAATTTTATCAGCTTTTTTTTTTTATTCCTTAATTTTAACAGCTGTTTTTTAGCTACATTTTATTTAATTTAAGTCGATAAACCCAAATATTAAATATATGTAATTATATAAGTTACGCATAGTATAAAAAGATAAATTTAAAAAAAAAACTTAAAATGGTCTAGGAAGGGGCGCATTCCCCCGATAACTATTGCGTGATATTAGGAGCGTGACCTCACGAGAGTTAAAAAGGCTTCGTACAAGTGAGTAAGCGGAGAAAAAACATAATATATTGAAGCATTTAAAGTGCTTGATACATTGAATGAAGTACTACACACCATAATATATATATATATATATATATAAGTACTCATTTCCTCCAAGAGCAATCAGTTGATTGATTTTCTGATTTATTATATAAACAGTGTGTTTCCACGATAAAAAGAATACTCAGAAAGATTTATTTGTTTACTACGTTTTTATTAGCTTGCTTTCTTGTTTATTTGTTTGTCCAGTACAATTCTTGCAATCGATTTTTAACTAACTTCCCGAGTAGCTAGATATTTGAAACTTTTAGAATAGCTCAGAACACGATGACAATGCATTATTTTAATACTTTCAGCTATCTTTCAGCAGAATTTAATTCGGTTTCAGCAAATTTTGCTGTATAGAAAGTTAGTTCGGAAGAAATCCGCAAGATATTTCATTTGTTTTGACATATCCCATATTTACAATCTTCATTTTGACGGGTTTCAAATTTATTATTTATGACAGAAAATTTAAAAAACGTAGTATATAAAACGTTCTTTTTATCTTATAATTATTAAATTTTGTTTTATAAAAAAGCGGTTTTTATAAAATCTCCTCTTGCTTGTGTATTAAGGATTTCATTTGTTCTTAAAAGAAATCCACAATATTGCAATCAAATTCATTTTGTAAAATTCTTAAAAATGTGATTTGTTTAAAAAAAAATGTGAGAAAAGCGATATTTATAAAATGTTGATATTTTTATACAATATTTAATAACTATTTTTTATAATGACGATGCTAAAAATATTTATTTTACAACAATAAACTAAGAATTATAAAATAATTCTCTGAGGTATGGATTTAGGGATATTTTTTTTTTTTTTTTTTTTTTTTTTTTTTTAAAACAAACTTTAAACTGATGTGGGCGTTCTCGAGTTGGATATGGTCTGTGGTCCAAATTTGCCAACATCTGCTTTTAGAATGTTATGAATTGTAAGGTTAAACAAAGCTAGAGGTAGAAATTATTAAAAAATTTCTTTCCAAGTGAAGTCGATTGCTGCTCCCTGAGACTTACCCAACTCTGTTAGGTCTTCAAATGGGTTAGGAAAAATATAAAAACTTTTCATTCTTCTTTGACAAGAGAAGTTATGAAGTTTTTCATAAAAGGCTACATAGTAGTCTTACACTCTGAGCAAGGAAGAGGTAGAGGGAACAATGCTATAGAATCTGGGTCTCAAAAAGTGGTTCATTATGCTCCCCCCATATACTAACACTTTCAAGCGGCAGTTTGGCGAAACAGTATTGATATCTCGATAAAAACTCGAAGTTTATGTGATATCAGCTGATAAGAATAAGTGATATTTCCTTACGACATTTAATATTTTTATTTTTATCTCCAGTAGGGACGAAATGTAACTTTTTAGGGCTAGTTTATTGGTAAAAAACGGGGAAATAATGTGAAAACAGGGAAATAATGTATAAACAGGATTATAATCCACGTTCGCCAACCTAGTTATTTTATAAATAGTAGAGAATGAATAGCAAATGTAGTGAATTGGTTGAAATCAGGTTGGCAACACTGCTTTTATCTGTATTGCGAGTCAGTCTACGATGTTTTGTTTACTTTTGCTTAGCTTTCGTTGAATATATTTTTTTTTTTATTACTTTAAAAGTGATTATTAATTGTTTTAAATCATTTAAATAATTTATGTTATTTAATTTCTGTATTAAATTCGTTTAATAAAGAAATAAAAATGTTTTCTTTGTTGAATAAATCTTATATATCGCCTTTTCTGGAGATAAAATGTTGTATGTACCTCGAGAATAATGCATTATTATTCCCTTGTTATAATTATCTCCCTTGGCTACACCTCGGGAGCTAATTGGCATTAATCCCTCGGCTTCGCCTCGGGAATTAAGATACCTAATACCCTCGGCTTCGCCTCGGGATTTAGTTACCTTGATTCCTTCGGCATTGCCTCAGGAATCAACTCAGTCACGCGGGAAATAATATATTCCCTAGGTGCAAAATAACTATTAATACAGTTTTATTTATAAATATGTACTTTAATGTTTGTTGTTATAACCTTATTAATTATCTAAAGGCAGTAACATCGTTAATAAACTTGAATTGTTCCTAGATAACCAATAGCAATCTTCTTTGAGTTGGGTATCAAATAAATGCTACTGATAAGGATTTATTGACAAGAGTCTGTAAGGACGGAAGAACAAGGAATAGACCAATAAGACAAGGACCAGTGACCACGTGATCACTTTAGTTCAGATTGAGCTCGCTTGGGAGGTTTACTATAGGGGTGTTGTATAATGAACCACTTTTCAAATCGGATTGTTGCCTCTACCCCTTCCTTGCTCTGAGGTCTTACAATTATAATTGCTTCTGACAGAGCGGGAAAATGGAAAAGAGAGCCAATCGATATTTTGACAACTAGAAGGTGAGGTGACACTATCTCGACCTCTTATTGCATCTCTAATCCATATTTATTTCAATTGTCCTTCGCTGTCAGAATCAATTATAATTATGTAGCAACTATAGTCGCTTACATATATAGGCACCTACAGAAATTGGGAGTGGTGGGAGAGGTTTGTACAACTTAATATGTAACGGATGACACGGGGTTACTATGTCGCTTCATCAGCTGTATAAACCATATTATTGACATGCGCAATCAGTTAGTCGCCACTTCAAAAGGCAAGTCCCCCCCCCCATTTATATGGCGATGCTGAGTGAAAAACAAGAGGTCCAGGAATTGAATCCAGATTTGCTATCACCCATCAAAGTTGTGACCACGCATTCCGCTCTTGAACTTAATTAATAGTAGAGCCAACTTCTCTTCATTCTGTTTGTTTGTTTGTTTGTCCGGTACAAAGCTGGCAACGATCGATTTCTAACTTTGAACTTTAAGACATTTGAAAATTTTAGCATAGCTCAGAACACGATGACAATGCATTATTTTAATACTTTTAGCCATCTTTCAGCAGAATTTAATTGGTTTTCAGCAAAATTTTGCTGTATGGAAAGTTAGTTCATTTTCAAAATAATTAAAAACTATCAAAAATTTGTAAAAATTACTTGAGTACAAAAAGTTAGTATTGTTTTTACTAAACATTTCCCTTTTTTTTTATTTTCTGTAGCTTAAAAATTATCCGAGATATGACCTTTTAAAATTCATATTAACGTGTGCCTGGTGCCGTTTTAGAGCCCTTTTAAACGTTGCCCTTTTAAAATTAAAGAGCTTAAAAGCCTTTTAAAATTAAATAAGCTTGTAGGTCATGTAATTCCCTATAAAATTAGCTATTGAGGAACCCATTTGCTTAAAAATTAACCAAGATACGGCCATACATACATACATTTTATAATAAAGGAAACTTTTTTTTTTGAAATCATGGAAAAAAGGGCAGATTTAAGAGAAATGGCAGAGATATTTTACTACGTTTTTATTAGCTTGCATTCTTGTTTGTTTGTTTGTTTGTTTGTCCGGTACAAATCTGGCAATCGATTTCTAACTAACTTCCCGAATAGCTAGACATTTGAAACTTTTAGCATAGCTCAGAACACGATGACAATGCATATTTTAATACTTTTAGCCATCTTTCAGCAGAATTTAATTAGTTTTCAGCAAATTTTGCTGTGCGGAAAGTTAGTTCGGAAAAAATCCGCAAGTTATTTTATTTGTTTTGCCATGTCCCATATTTACGCAATCTTCATTTTGACGGGTCTCAAATTTGTGATAGATAAACATTGAATGACAGCAAAACAGGAAATATCGATTATATTATTTCAAATATATCGATGGCACGGTTTAGATTTGGTGTTGGGGAGATCCGTTGTACAAAGATTTGTCCTTTGATAGGTTTATGATCAGCTCTCTAGATGGTTGTCATTTATGTGAACATTATATATTATATAACAATAACAATTATATTATCAACATTACATACGATTCAACAGAAAATTAAAAAACGTAGTAAGTATATAAAAAGTTCTTTTTATCTTGAAATTATTTATACTTTGATCAGAATTCTTAAAATGAAAATAGTTGCTTGCTACAATCTAAACAAGTGCTTTACCATTATCATATGATTGAACGCTGTTGAAGGCCGACTCAGGGGGCAGTGAAGTGAAGAAGGCAACGCAGTGATAAATTAACTAATTAAATAAAATATAATTATTAAGGGTATTCCGACCTAAGGGCGGAGTTCTATCGTTGTCTACAGTTAGTGATAAGATACTCGACAGTGTTATTGGAAGACTTGGAACCTAGGCTAGAATTAGTTATAACTTATCGAGATAAACAATTTACTTATGTAAATATTCTAAAACTAATTTATTTTAAATATTTGGGCTAGTTCTTCCCTGAAAAACTTCCAACTATCCAGAGTAAGAAGAATACTTTACCCAAATACTTATAATTATTATTATGTTCAATATCATTATGGTTAATATTATTATTATTTATTATTTTCCTCTCGATTCAATTAAAAGTTATTTGCAGGTACGTAAAGAAATATACAGACTAAGAAAAGAAAAGAAAGATAGAAATATACATAAACTATGTTACAATTGAAAAATAAATAGTATCCGAATATTCTAGTACTAAGGTTTGTTGGACCGGGGAGTGTCAGTATGTGCGGACGGCTGCCGGTCTGTGTGGTGGTGATCCGGTCGTCCATGGGCCTACTTGCAGACGGTGACCCAGTGATCTCTGGTACAGTTGTTGCAGGTGACGGTGCAACACCAGTGAAACTGACAGTTGCATTTATCGGTGGTTCTGGTGCGGAGGATGTTGTAACCTCGGCCACAGCAGAGCGAGGCACATGAGTCCAAGCCTCGCGCTCCTCTTCTGCAGATCCGACCGCTCGTACCTGGAACCTGAAACAGTCGTATTGAAGTGGTTAGAGCAATACAGTCGAATTGAGGTGGTTAGAGCCAGTGTCGTATCGAGGGGGGGGGGGGGGGGGGGGGGGGGCACAGGGGGCACGAACCACGAGGTGGTTAGAGCAATGCAGTCGTATTTATATTGTAGACGGTTGCAAGAATGTCACGTCTAAATTACATTGCCAACGGTTTGGTTGACGAAGGTTAGTCCAAGTACAAAGGTCTACTGGTTACCGCAAAGCAAATCTCATTCGACTATTTCAAGAGTAGCGTGAAGTAGAGAAACTCGTAAAGGATGGTGGACGAAGGCACCTTAGAAATTATCCATACCTATATCCAGAGTTCAGAGCACACCAATGCAATGGTCCGAACTCGGAAATGCTGAACTTGTTCGAGTAAATGGGATAGAATAAAAATTATACTAAAAGGCTATTAAAAACAATACACCTAAGTTTCTCATGTGGTGTCAAGTCTTGGTCCTCTGGAAAACCCCTAGGTTGTGAACCCATTGCAAAAATCATTCTTAAGGAGTTGCTCATGCATCATGAGCAATTAATTCACTTGCTAATGACTCTCGTCTTGAGCAACTCCCTTGGGAATAATCTCTGCATTGGGCTAAAAACGTCGAGAAGTCTAGACTAATTTCACTATGAAGAAAAGTATCAATAATAATTATCAAGTGCTATTTTCTTCTTCTTTAGAGTTCTGCAGGAAATGTTTCACTTCTAATTATGAGATGAAAGTCTGTTGGCACCAAAGCTGCAATTTAGGGTGATCGGAGCAATACTTAATTATTATTACAGGATGAGAGATTCAGCCTCTTTACATTCCTATCTATTTTATTTCTCACCTTTTTAAGATTTCAACCCTCATGAGATATGTTTTGATTTTAGTTTCAGGCTATTTTTTTGAACCATCGGATACTCTTCATCCTTGCATGTAGTGGATCCAAGAGTGTTGTAAAGTAAACAAGGATTGAATGGCATTTCATTTAAAACAATCAATTTTTTTAAACAAAGTGTTGAAATAAAAACGTCTACGTCTCCACGTAAAAAATATTTAATAATATTCAGACCAGCTTTCAGCCACTATAGGGCCATCATCAGTCCCGACAATTGGAAAATAAAACATTGAAAGACGATAGTGCAGTAAGTCGTGAGTCATACTAACCTAGCAGCCTGTACAAGACTGTCTTGTAAGGGCTTCATGATCACTAACGCTTCATATCTCTTAAGGTGGTTTTAAATTTTAATTACATTTATGTAAGGGGTGTTAAAGCGGATAATTTACCTCTTTAGTAGGATCGGCTTCGCAGTAGTCCGGAGATTTCTGCCAGTAAAGGAGGGATTCTGGTTGAGGAGCTCGTCGTCTCCTTCTCCTCCTGCGCTTGCGTCTCTTTCCGTTTCCTCCTCGTCTCTCGACTACGGCCAGGCCGCCCCGACCGCTGTTCTCCTCCTGCACCATCAGCGCTCCTCTATACCTGCAACAACAACAACAAAACCTCCATATTACTGTCATACTATTAATGTTTTGTTTCATTAACAATTTTACAAGTTGTACTGTACTTGAATTGTTTTGCTTCCTAATTGCCCAGAAGATAGCGTGCATAAAAGTGATTGACTAACATCAAGCTAGAATTCTGTTTGAGTTAATATTTGGTGTCCTCCAAGGATATGAGGTCAGGCAAGTTCTTCTACAGGAAATAGCTCAGGATCATTAAAATCACCTTGTCCATCATAATGGGTGGGTTATGGCCGCTCTCCACCGGTTTGTTTTTAAACAGATTATAGTCAATAATGCAAGTCACTTATATGCATGTTATCTCCTGGACTATTAATTAAAATTTTTAATTTTGCAGTTAAAAATAATATATTCTGTGGAAAGATTAGGCCTGTGGAAGGGGTACAACCATATAATATATGTAATGGATGACACATGGGATCGAAGTGTCACTCCATCAGCTGAGTAAACCCATTTATATCGCGGCCCCTTGCCGAATTCGAGGAACGAACCCGGATCTTCCACTTTCAAAGCTTGAACGGCAGCAACGGACTACCGACGAACTAATCTAACTGTCTTAACTCTAACCATACACTAAAAAGATGTGGTATCAAAAATTTTGGTTTGGAAATGCAGTGATCACAGGGAAGAACTTGGTGGCTCATAAAAATGGGATTTTACACGATTCTAAAAAAGTTAAACAGTATTTATGCTAAGGAAGAAACACTAATTCTACAAGTCAGTTTACTTACGCCTTGAGTGTTTGGAATGTGACATTTCGACTTCTTCGGTTATATTTTCTTCGGTTAATTATAATAATCTCAAAAAAAAAAAAAAAATAAATAAATAGATTTAAATTCATTAATTAATAATTGAATATATGTATTTACATATTATATAAATAATAAGATAAATACACATTAAATAATAAATTATTCGTAAAAGAAAAATAAAATAAAATATAGATTAATAAAAAACAAATAAATTTATAGAATACTAATACAGATACTAATAATATAAAAAACAAATATAATCCTCAATATGGCCACTAAAATAATTATGATACTAACAAAAAAAAAATTAAAAAATAACTAAACAATCATATCATAACTAATTAAAACATAAAAGAAGCAAAGAAAAATTTGAAAGTAAGATCTCTCTCTTCACGGCACAGAACTACATGTTCTCTAGTGAAGAGATAACCTGAAATGTGCTAATCTGTAAAATCATTGTAAAATATGTTACTATGAGTTTTATCATTGTATAATTATTGTATATTAAATTTTAATAAAGGTATTATTAATAAAAAAAAAAAAAAAAAAATTTATTCTCCAGTCACATATTCACTTTCCATTTTTTACCATTCATTCTATAAATACACATGTAACTGATTCTTGAATTTTCAGTCACAACTCAAAGCGACTGAGAGCCTAATATTCTATGATTTAGCTCATAATTTTTTCTTAATCAGCCACTTTTCCCTCTTAACATTTGAATATTATTGAAATTAAACTGACACAATGTGGACAGCATCTTGTCTTTTAACATTGCTGTACCATTTAGTATAAAAGTCCAAATGCTTTAACGTTCTGCCAAACTCATTATTATAAGAAGAAAACAAACAACGTCCTAACATTACGGATTATGTGGAAACATCAGAGTATTACATTAGAACCGTCTATTTCTCGTCCCATCCAGAATTCTTCAGGCAATGGGAAAAGAAAGCGATAATCCAAATGAATGTCACGTGGTTTATCACTTTCTTGTCCCATCCAGAATTCTTCAGGCATTGGGTCAAGAAATCGATAATCCACTGGGATTGGATGTCACGTGGTTTATCGCTTTTCTCATCCCATCCAGAATTCTTCAGGCACTGGGTCAAGAAATCGATAATCCACTTGGATTGGATGTCACGTGGTTTATCACTTTTCTCATCCCATCCAGAATTCTTCAGGCATTGGGTCAAGAAATCGATAATCCACTTGGATTGGATGTCACGTGGTTTATCGCTTTTCTCATCCCATCCAGAATTATTCAGGCATTGGGTCAAGAAATCGATAATCCACTTGGATTGGATGTCACGTGGTTTGTCGCTTTTCTCATCCCATCCAGAATTCTTCAGACAATGGGACTAGAAAGCGATTATCCACATGCCTGACACGTGGTTTATCGATTTCTCGTCCCTTTGCCTCGCTCTTCGTTTAACAAATACAGATATAGATAATGAAAAACAGATCTGTGATACCTACTTGTCTTTAAGGGCGGCGCCGACCACCCTTAAGTCAGGGGCGGTTCTCCAGCAGGTTTTAAGCTCGCAGCTACCGCTTACACCGTGGCACTTACACCGGACTTCCATGTTACTCGCCAAAGCCTAGACATATTCACAAATTAATTAAGTGGTTACATAATATCTAAAAAAGCAAAATTTTTCATTCAGACTCGTGTTCGAGAGATTATTACACCTTTCAAAACATTTGAAAGTTTAAACGTATATAATTCAAAGCTTTGTACATATTTGGATCTCTACAAATCTCTCTCATCTTATCAAATGTGATATTGTGGAGGTGTTATCAAGGGTGATATCGTGGAAATGTTATCAAGGGTGAAATCGTGGAGGTGTTATCAAGCGTGATATCGTGGAGATGTTATTAAGAATTGTTTAACTCAAACCACAAGCAATAGAATGGTTTTATTTGTGTTTAAGAGCTGTTTAAATACATAGTTTTCCAAGTATCTACTTTAAAGCAGAACATTCCGTACACCTTCTTTATAATGTTACTCACCTCTGATATTTTATAAGGGGAGTAACAATCTAAAGAAGTGCCGCTTTATCAACTTGGTTGTGATAGTCTTATTGACTTTTCTTACTGTCATACATTACAACGCAATTGCATTGATGGAGGACAAGTTTAGAGTCGGCACTTGGTTGGCCTCTAATGTCAAACGAGAATGTTATTTATTTAGTGTAACTTGCATTTAACGCTAATCCATTTGACTCTAACCGTAGTTTGATATTAAATAAACCCTTCTCCGCTTTATTATAAACGGTTGTCCAATGATCATCCCTAAAAAATACCACGCAGTCATCTGCAAATGCTGTAATGTCATCAGCAAACATTTTTAGAAGCAGCTCATATAGGAAACAGGAAAGTTGTACTTGAAGTTACGAAAACTACAGAATTGTTGTAATATAGTGGGGTTTGCTTTACCATAAAATGTTTGTTAAATAATTTTGTTGAAATGACACTATTTAGTCCGACTCTAGTATTTTACGATCTCACGACGTTCAGACACTTTGGGAGCTTTTGTGAACTAGTCGAATTTTATACTGGGTAATATTCATATTAATTTACAAACTATTTTTTAAGTTAAGAGAGCTTCAGGTGTTAGATAGTTGATGGAAGTTATCTAAAAGAAATTCAAAGACGCTGTCTCTTCACGTAAAAAGGTGTTGCTTGTTTATTTACCAAAGCAGCTTAAAGCGTTGAAAAATCCGTCCTACCAACGTAAGACTGTTATGTTTCTCCAACACAATAATAAACTTCATATCTACATCTATCTGCAAAATCTAAATCCAAAACCACTGACTAATCACGATATCTTTGGATCACTGGGCCTTTCATCATGAACTTTTACAATTTGGTTCCTATGAGACACTTTGTGCTCGCTAAAAAAATATTATACCATCCGCCATCTTGATTCAACATGGTGGCCATACATATGCAAGACTCTATTTGACAATATCTCCGGAACCAAAAGCACTAGAACTTTAAAATTTGGAAGGTACAGCATCCTTTCATGACATTAACAACTTTTATAAAAGGGTTTTTCTAATCGGTAATTTGACTAAAAATGGCGGCCTTGAACGTATTTTGAAAATGTCCCCCTACAGTAATCACCATCACATCTTTGAAACGATAAAATAAAATCATTAAACGAGTATGGATTTGGTATGATAATTTATAAAATAACATTTTTATATTTTTCAAGAAGGAATTTTTTTGGGGGAAATAGTGCAAAGTAAAAAATGTCACGTCATGGACACCCTTCCGGGGCCCGCTCTTACACGTCCGGCTAGTTTACCCTCTTCCAGTCGTCCAATCGAGCTGAAACTTGGCACATATTTGGAGCTAAAATTAATTTCTCGATTTAAATTTTCGCCAAAATCGGCCCAGTAGTTTTGGCTCCAGGCGTCTGCACCGACGACAGACATTTTTTAACATGAAAATCGTCCTATTAGTTTAGGGCTTTAGGCGTTTCTGTGAAAGACGACAAACAGACATTTTTTAAAAATCTTTTTCTGGACTCAGGGGACCTCTAAACGTGTAAATCCATCAAAGTCGAATTTTCGTGCCATCACAATCTTTCTATTTATATGAGAAAGTATAATAAGGGAATTGGGCCCAGACTGATGTTCTGAAGTGAGGAAGTTAATACTTGGGCCTGCTCTTCTTCAGGATGTTAGGATATACATATTAAACAAATAATTTAAGACATTAATAAGAAAACTGTGAATGGGATAAAAATAAATTGGTTAGGCGAGAAGTCACACGTAAAAAGGGTGTCGTTGGTTTTGTGAACATAAAATTAGTATAAGGGAGGGGAACAACTTTAATGTATTCTTGAGAAAATTGCATGGAAAATTTAACGCTTTCCACGAGTATTATATATTTTTGTAATCTACTCTTCAATACCTTTCATTTGATACCCCACTCAAAATTTAAAAAATATTATATTATGTTACTAGGCTGTGAAGTGAGTTTTTTCTTCACCACGGCAATTACATTTACTGTCTCGTTTCGCCCACCAGTAAATATTGCCAAGGTAAAGAAAAAACACTTCACAGTCGCGTACCATATGCTATTATTTTCCGTGGTAGCAGACAATGAAAAAACATTAAATATTAATCAATAATCAATATAATAATAACATACTTAAGATTTTAAAAAAAGGAAAACCTTTACTTTAAAAGAGGTTACACTATAACAAAAAATATAAATAAAATCTCATTGACATCTAGTGGATCTTAAGCGTACTAACAAGCATATCTACAAAGATTGCAGCGCTAAAACGGAAGTTTCGATAACTACCAGCACGAAAGAAATTTTTTTTACGTCCTAGGACGTAAACAATTTTTTCTTTCGTGCTGGTAGTAATGAAAAGATTTTTTAAGTCCACGTAATGAAAATATTTTTTTAGGCTCTAAAGTTACTATTTCACAGCCTACCACGGAAAAAATATTTTTTTGCATGACGTGAGTTATCCGCCATTTTGGATTTAAACAGCTGATAATTTTGAGTTCGCTATATTTTTCCTGTGTGCTCGTCAAAACGATCTTTAATATTGGAAAGCTTCATGTTTTTATCTCTTTTAGCGAATTTTCAAAGAAAATTACGCTATTGCAATGGCTTCAAAATTTTTGTAATGCGAATTTTTGAAAATTTTTTCCATGGAAATCGGTTTTAGACCATTCTGAATCGATTCCTAAAATGTAACACTTTTTTTATGTATGTATATATGTGTCACTCCAGACGATATCTCCCCTTAGGATGCACTTAAAAATTTCAAACAAATTTTAAAATGTCAATAATATCAAATGAAAGGATGAGTTCGTTGGCCAGAATTTTTGGAGTTCATTTAGGGGTTCAATTTTTACAATTTAGGGTCAAAAATAGCATAAAAACGTGTTGTTTCCATTTTACCCCCTTTTATATGAAAATACGATAAAAGTGTACATAACAACAATTACTGTACTCTTAAAGAGCTTTCCGACGACATACATCTCGAAGGGTAAATACTATTTTGACTTTTGTACCCTGTACCAATTTTTTTTTCACCAATGCAAATTCTAAACCAAAATTTTCCTATATTATCATAAGCCAATAATACGCAGATTTCTTTGAAAATTCGCTCATTAAGTCATGGTGCATGACTGGACTTTTATTCAAAAGTTATTGCAACCGTACAGAGTGACAGACAGACAGACACATGAACGAAACTATAAGGGTTTCTTTTTTTGGTTTTACTAACGAAACCCTAAAAAGGAGGGGTACTATACCTCTGCTATTCCCGAAAACTTAACTTTTAAAACTATGTCTCCAGTAGTTGGAATCAATTACTAATTTGGGTTTTTTTTTCCAAACTATTTTATCAGAGGGAGGGGGTAGAGAGGAGGGGAAGAGGGATTTAGGGAATTCTGTGGCTTCTAGATATTCTCGCTTAGTAAAATATCTTTAATTCGTCTTGACGGTGGTTCATAAAACATAGTCAAATAAAAAAAACAATTCCAATCCTCTGGTTATTTATGAATGTAAATTTAGTTCTTCCATAATAGGCACAGATGATGACCTTATAAAGGCCAAAAGCTGCTTCGATATATGTAAATAAAAATTGGTGAGGCGTGAATCTCACGTAAAAAGGGTTTCGTTGGTATTGTGGACACAAAATTAGTAAGGGGGGAGGGGAGAAAAGTTTTGATTTTTTTTTGACAAAATGGCGCGCAAAATTAAATGTTAACATCAATCATACATTTTTGAAATCTACTCTTCAATACCTTTCATTTGATACCCCACTCATAATTAATAAAAACCAAAAAAAAAAACCGATAACATGAATTATCCGCCATCTTGGATTTCCAGTAAATCAGATCAAATTGATAATCTTATTTTTTCTATGGCCCAGCAGACCACACATTTTGCATATTTTTCTATATTTTTAGTAATTGCGGATATACGATTTTAGGGGGGGGGGGGGGGGGGGGACACGTAAAAATTCGATGTTTTTTGACAAAATGGCGCTGAAAATTAAGCACTATCCCTAAGTGGTATATATATTTCTATTCTACTCTTCAATACCTTTCATTTGATACCCCACTCAAAATTTAAAAAAAAAAAAAAAATTCGCGACGTGAATTATCCGCCATTTTGAATTTGAACAGCTGATAATATTGAGTTCGCTATATTTTTCCTGTGTGCGTGTCAAAACGATCTTTTATACTGGAAAGTTTCACGTTTTTATCTCTTTTGGTTCAAAAGTTATTGGAACCGTACAGAGTGACAGACAGACACAGGAACGAAACTATAAGGGTTTCTTTTTTTTGGTTTTACCAACGAAACGCTAAAAAATCGGTCCGAGACAACTCAGTTAAACTTTCTCATATATACAAGTTCATAATTACTTAGCCCAGTGTTTTCAATTTATTAGTTTTTGTAAGTACGTTTAATTATTATTTAATATTATATCAAAATGTACCATAAAAATGACTTCTCCAGGGCGGGGAATCGAACCCGGGATCTCTCCGTCCACGTTTTAAGCTATTTTCTCAGGAACTAGATTTTTCCAGTGAAAACTGCTTATATCGTTGGATCCATATTTAAATGGACTACATTTTAGAATTTTTTAATCAAAATCGTCGGAACCGTTTTCGAGAAATCATTTTATTTCAGGTTTTTTCAGAGTTTTGGGGGGGTAGCGCCCCCAAATGTGGAGCTAAAATTCATTTCTCGATTTCACCTCGGGGTATGATTTTTCTAAACATGTATGCCAAATTTCGTCAAAATCGGCCCAGTAGTTTAGGCTCCAGGCATCTGCACAGACGACAGACGACGGACAGACATTTTTTAAAAACCACTTTTTTTGGACTCAGGAGACCTGAAATCGTGTAAATCCATCAAAATCTCCAAATCGAATTTTCGCGCCATCACAATACTTTCTCTTTATATGAGAAAGTAAAAATACGTGTGGTGTCGCGGGATACCCGGTAGAAACGAAGTTGCTTACGCTTTTCGAAATATAAATTATAAAGTCACACTGTTAATATACAACTACTTATACATGTTGGAGAGAAAAGAGACAAAATTACAAAGTAACTAACTATACTTAGTAACTAACTATACTTTGTAATTAGCAGAAATTAAGGTAAAATTAAAAGATTTTTTTTTTTCTATCATTGTCTTGCAGTATTGAATATTGAGAAAATACTTAATCATAATGAGTTGATAATTAAAGAGGACGACTGTCGTATTGAGCCGAGTAGTGATTCCCTAACCCTCATGCCCCGGCCTACTCCATTTAAAATATTCTAAAATATATCACTTCACTAAAAAAAACTTCTGCTTCTATCAGATTGACATTTTTACATGCCTGTTTCAATTGTACTTTAGATGATGTGTACAAAGTTTTATTAAAATCATACATTTAGAATGTAAGATATCGGGAAAAAACGTTGTTTTTTCTATTTTAAACGTTCAGGTCCGCTTTAATGTTTTAGTGATCTATAACACTTCATAGCGGTGTCGGTGTTGGTTTTACTGAATATTAAGTTGTTTGTCTCATTCAATTCATGTAGTTAGAATTTTTTCTCGTCTTAAATTTCCAATATTACATTTGAGGCTTACGTTTACGCGAGCGTTGCGCGCGAACGCTTGGGCGGATAACGTTGTCCAAGAAACTCGTCCTGGGCATTGGTAAAATGAACATGGGTACCAAATTTCAACTAAATTGGTCAAATTTTTAACCAAGCTATGACTGTCAAATCATTTAAGACATCACAATGACAATCGGTCGATTTCGTGACGGTCAGTTTTGTGATGGTCGTTTCTTTCGGATTCACTCTCGGGCTGATCCCAGAATCTGGAGATGCTGTAATGTGCCATAAGGAACTTCGTTCCAAAAAATATTTTACGTGGAGAGGCAGTTTCTTTAAATCCATTACGATATGCTGATGTGGGTTGGCACTCCGTTTCATTGGCGTCAACGCGCCAAAGGTTCCACGCAGGTAACTCTAGCAGGTCTTCATTATGAAGGAGACGACGGTGTCGAGTGTATTCCCCACTGCGTACGTCATTAATTAAGAGTATCATTGGTATCGTGTGGACAGCCTGAGTCCCAAAACGAGGAAATTAATTTGGCTCGTCGACGAGAAATTGCATATGATCTAGCGGACGAACGAAAACCGCGAATCATTCCTACTACATACTTGACAAATATTTGTAGAATTAAGCCTAGTTTTCATTGGTCGAGTGCACTAGCTTGCTTTTTAGCACAAGGGGTGATCGAGTAAAATGGTGTGCTGTTTTTTGGTAGAGTGACTCTAAAGTCGTTCACACGTGCTTGAGATAGTAGCCTTAGTAAAGTGAGGTTATTACGTTTTTAGTTCTGAATAATCCCGCAATTAATATATAGAAGAGGTATTCAATGTTAGGACGGACGTAGGGTGGGGGGTCTACTCGCCTGTCGACGGGCGAGCTACTCTACCACCGCACTCTCTTGTTTACTCGACCAACTTTTATCCACTCTCCTCGACCGTTTACTATCCGTATCTTTCACATTAGGCTAGTAGCTTGGTAGAGTGCTACTCGACCATTTACTCGACCAATGTAGACTAGGCTTTACTTTAGGAATGGCAAAACGAGTATGGAGAGTGGCCTTGGTATTGTGTGGACATGGACAGCCTGAGGCGAAGTACGAGAGAAAGGAATGAGCTTAGCGAGAGGTAGCACGTGATCTAGCGGATGAACAAGAGTACCGTGTTCCTTCCTAATCCAGGTAGATGTGGTCAACTTCATGAGGAGGAACTATATTGCCTAAGTTAATGTGGTCGATAACCTTAAGTTTTCTTATTCTATCTCTCGTAGAGCTGTGAATTCAGAAAGTTTGAAGAAAGTGCTATCGATCAGGGGGAAAAACAAACAAATCATTACAACATTACAAGGCCAAGGGAATCAAACTTGCCTTTCTTACAACACACTTGCACTAGCTTTATACATCGTTGTAATGACTCTGTTTTATTTGACTTGTCTTACTTTATACGTTGTAATGACTCTGTTTTATTTGACTTGTCTTACTTTATACGTTGTAATGATGATTCTGTGTTTTGTCGACGGTAAATTAAGTCGTAATCTAGAAACCTTTTGGGGAGAGTCTGGGGGAAAAAAAGTTACCCGGAGTAGAAGTGACAGTGGCCGGCACGGGAGAAATTAATTTGAAGAGTGGGGACTAGGCGGCTTGTAACCGAGAAGGTAGGCTCGCGTCGTGGTGTGGGTTTTTTCCTAGGACGAAACGGAATCGAATGGAACACGGAGGTGCGAGGAATCTCACGTGGTTCTTTAAATTACAGGGCCTGGGGGTGGGTCGGAGCCGCCCCAGCCTGGGTGGCCCCGGCACCTCCCACACCGGTAAACGACTCGCCCACAAAAAAAAACAACAACCGCCGCTCGGAACCTCTCGCATCTTAAACACGCTGATGAAGACGTCACCTTCCACGCACCTTCACCGTGGGAGGTATCGCGCGCGGCCCAGAAGTCCGCTCTTCTTACAGTCCGTCCTTCCGGAAGCAGCGCCGAATAGTTTCGGACTAAGACGACCTGACCTGGGCAGTAGGAGGGTGGGGGGAGTAGCGGGACGGACCCCCTCGAAGTTAATTGTACTCGTCGACACGCGGAGCTACAAAGAAACAAGGAGCCGCTCTAATAACACAGGTACTCCGACACAGCACCCTACAGCTATTAAACTCATGTTGGACAACTCGCGGCTCCTCTGTGTCGCCTGCTCACACGTCCTCAACTACCGTTGGACATCTCGCTGCTCCCCTAAGTCGCTCGTTCACAAGTTCTAATCTGGGACACCTCGCGGCTCCTCTGTGTCAGTCGTGCACAAGTCTTATCTACAGTTGGACATCTGACGGCTCCTCAATGCCACCCGCTCACACCTCCTCACCTACCGTTGGATATCTCGCTGCTATCACCCGCTCATACATCCTCATCTACAGTTGGACATCTCGTGGCTCCTCTATGCCACCCGCTCACACCCCTCACCTACCGTTGGACATCTCGCTGCTATCACCCGCTCATACATCCTCATCTACAGTCGGACATCTTGCGGCTCCTCTATGCCACCCGCTTACACCTCCTCACCTACCGTTGAACATCTCGCTGCTATCACCCGCTCATACATCCTCATCTACAGTCGGACATCTTGCGGCTCCTCTGTGTCGCCTGCTCACACGTCCTCAACTACCGTTGGACATCTCGCGAAGTCGCTCGTTCGCAAGTTCTAATCTGGGACCCCTCGCGGCTCCTCTGTGTCAGTCATTCACAAGTCTTATCTACAGTTGGACATCTCACGGCTCCTTAATGCCACCCGCTCACACATTCTCACTTAATGTTTAACACCTCCCGTTTTCACTGCGTCGCTCGTTCACAAGTCTTATCTACAGTTGGACATCTGACATCTCCTCTGTCACGCACATGTCCTCCCCTCTCAACCCCTCGTATTTTCCTTCAGGAAAAACACCATCTTCTCACCCTAGTATTAAAAGAAACTATAGTAGTAGAGTAGTAGGTGCTCATTTACTTTTGTAATTTCACTAAAGTAATAAGTTTGGTTGGGCCAATTTAATGCCGAATAATTCCATACTTTGGAGTTTAAATCCTGAAGCTTATTATCAATATAAAACATACTTATTGATGCATTGCTTTTGAACTCGTATGTTTAGGATGTACGGGGCAGTAATAATAATTACCAATTTAAAGTGACCTTTAATTTGATAGGGTAGAGTAACTGGGCCCATGGTGTGACTGGGCCATACCCCTTGGACCCACGGTGTGACTGGGCCATACCCCTTGGGCCCACGGTGTGACTGGGCCATACCCCCTGGGCCCACGGTGTGACTGGGCCATACCCCCTGGGCCCACGGTGTGACTGGGCATACCCCTTGGGCCCACGGTGTGACTGGGCCATACCCCCACCATATAAATTTTCGATTGTCAAAAAATGTTTTGTCATATATAAAGTTTATACAAAATTTCATATTACTTCAAAACTATTAGTATTTGTATTTTCGGTCATTTCTGACGGTCATTTTAAAAATAATTATATTAATATGTAAATTTTCTTTTTCTACTTATATCAAGAGGTAAATGTTATATTATGCAACTTTATTGGTATTTCTATAACTTTTTTTTTTATGTTAGCAACATCTTAAAAATACAAACTTTGAAATTTCCAAGCACTATACAGTTGGATAGAAAATACTGACATTTATCGGTCATGGACACCTTAGCGTGGCCCGCTCTTATATAGACGTCCGTTTTAGAGGCTTTTTCGAGGGCGTGTATCTTTTTTCCTATTCACTTTAAAAAAAAACAAAAAAAACTATTTTTTCCCTTTACGCAAGGCCTACAAAAAAGGTCTGTTGCGTCGGACCGCTGCGGTCGACCGTATTCGAGTTATGCGGAAAAAACTGTTTTTTTCCCCCGAAAAACCGTTTTTTTTTCGCATAACTCGAATACGGTCGACCGCAGCGGTCCGACGCAAAGGAACTTTTTTGTAGGCCTTGCGTAAAGGGAAAAAATAGTTTTTTTTTAAAGTGAATAGGAAAAAAGATACACGCCCCCGAAGAAGCCCCTAAAACGGACGTCTAAGAGCGGGCAACGCTAAGGTGTCCATGACCGATTTATCTGTAGGGCAAATTTCGTTCAAATCGATACATTTTTTTGACAATCTCACAAACTTTTTTACGCAATTTTGTTCGACTTGCAAGTCCGAATCAATTAAAACAGACTTGATAGTTCACTACCTAACATTATTCTGTGTTTAAGAACTTTCACTGAAAACTCATTTAACCCTTAAGGTACCAAAAACAAATCTATTAAAAGAAAAAATAAAGTGAACTCGAAGAAACAGTGTTAGCCAAACACTAGTGAATATATCAAACTCTAATTTAAACCAATGTCCTAAACAAATGTTCTAAACCAATGTTCTAAACCAATGTTCTAAACCAATGTTCTAAACCAATGTTCTAAACCAATGTTCTAAACCAATGTTCTAAACCAATGTTCTAAACCAATGTTCTAAACAAATGTTCTAAACCAATGTTCTAAACCAATGTTCTAAACCAATGTTCTAAACCAATGTTCTAAACCAATGTTCTAAACCAATGTTCTAAACCAATGTTCTAAACCAATGTTCTAAACCAATGTTCTAAACCAATGTTCTAAACCAATGTTCTAAACCAATGTTCTAAACCAATGTTCTAAACCAATGTTCTAAACAAATGTTCTAAACCAATGTTCTAAACCAATGTTCTAATCCTATTTTCTAAACCAATAATAATAATAAATTCTTTATTTCCGTTTTATACATGCCCATGGTAACAATTAATATTCAGATAAAGCAACGAAAACGAAAGTCTTTAATAGCCAATATAGGCTAGAGCCAAGACTCTGTCTAGCTCTGCTACACAATACATATTTGGTTGTTTTTTATATGAGTAAAAAAAAAAAAAAAATAAATATATAAATAAATAAAGAATAAATACATGAGTTAAAAAGAATATAAAGCATACGTATATATATATATTTATCTACGATTGATACGAAATATAAACATTATATCTTTGTTTAGATGCGTAGAAAGTGATTATTTACGTACTTGTATTCATTGCGCATGCGCGTCTCATAGTTCTGAATAATTCCTCTTCTTTACCACGCTAGCGCGGTAAAGAAGAGGAATTCTTCAGCTTTACGCACGATTAGCGGGTTTGTTTACATTTAACAAAAAACTAATTTGCAGTTATTTTATTAAAATAACGGTTTATATCGAGATTTTAGTGAAAAACAATAAGTGAATCAAGTGCTTTGACGAAAATGTGGAGAATAATACTCCTCCAGAAATAATTAATTCGGCAAAAAATACAACTCAAGAATAAATGCCATCTTTATCAAGAGAGAGATACGAACTTACATACAGCAAGTTTATTTTTTTCTTTATTTATTATTTAAATCTAACAATCGTAGATAAAGTACGGTACGCAACTCGTGCGAAAACGGCATATTGCATTGCTCGTGTGGTTTTACTACCCTCGCTGTAGCTCGGGTGCAAACTCCACACTCGCATGCAAAATGCTACTTTCCGCACTCGACGCGTAATGTACTATTATATATACATCTAAAAAAAAAAAAAAAAAAGATGATAATCGTTATCTCTCAAACAGAACAAGTAGAACGATAAAAAACTATTACATTACTTTAATGCTGTAAGTTTCATAGTGGAAATAATTTAGAAGGACCGCTTTCTTGAACAGGAGATTTAAGGGGAGAACTGAAAAATCGGAGAAAGTTGATGCGGAGGAATAAGTTAATGGTTTATGGAGACAGATTTTGATAATTAATTTTTGAATAGTGGTTAATTTTTTTTATATTGGTTTGGGAAGTGGAGCCGTAGAATAATAGACCGTAACTCAGTATCGACTCTGTAAGGGCTAAGTAAACCACTCTCAATGAATTTATGTTCTAAAGAGATAATTTCCGCTGTTGAACGTTTTCTAGTGATTTAACTACCTATAAACTTTTGAACTACCTAAAACAATTTATGCTGTTATGTTGATAGTTATTGCTTTATTAAATTCTTTGCATCAAACATCATTTCAAAGCAAGTAAATACATTGACAGTATCAAGTTTAAGTTATGATCTTTCTCTGATTTCTTTGATTCTTTTGATTGATATCTTTAGAAGACATCTTTAAAGCACTTTGGTTTTCCTCTTAATGCGAAGAGTAGAATTATAGGTTTCTTTCAGGTTTTAAAGTGGTTCCACTGGTCCACAAAGAAGTTTTTGCGTATCTACTAATACTAATCCACTGTAAGTAGGCTAAGCTATAGATGAATCCGTACGCGGCTGAGCTCCGCTAGCTGTGAACGCACCTTTTGTAAGCTTAGAAAATTGAATCGGGATGAGATTGACGTGTGCTGCGATCTAGTGGCTACTTTTATGTACTGTTAGCTTTCCTGTTCTATCAACAGATGGCGGCACCAGCCCACTGTTTCGTCTTAATTTTTACCCAGAACTCTTTTCACTTGGATTTCGACTTTGACTTTGATTGAGTTCTTGTCGAGAACTTATATTTTTACTTTCTCATTCTCATATAAAGAGAAAGTATTGTGATGGCGCGAAAATTCGATTTTGAGATTTTGATGGATTTACTCGTTTGGAGGTCCCCTGAATCAAAAAAAGTGGTTTTTAAAAAAAATGTCTGTCAGTCGTCTGTCTGAGTAGACGCCTACGCCTTGAGCCTAAACTACTGGCTATCGATTTAACTACAAGGACCGATTTTGACGAAATTTGGCAAACATGTTCAGAAAAATCATAACCCGAGGAGAAATTGTGAAATGCATTTTAGCTCCAAATTTAAGGGCGCTACCCCCCCAAAAACTCCGAAAAAAGTTAATAAAATTATTTCTCGAAAACGGTTCCGACAATTTTAATTAAAAAATTCTAAAATTTAGTCTATTTAAATACACATATAACGTTATAAGCCCAGTGGCGTAGCTAGGGTATTGGGGGCCCCCCACAAAAACTTCTTGGGGGCCCCTCACCAAACAAAATTGATGAGCAAAAAAAAAAAAAAAACCGGACGAATAGAGGCCGGGTTCGATTCCCCACCGAGTAGAAGTTATTTTTATGATACATTTGGATGAAACGTCCAATAATAAGTACATGTACCTACGAGAACTAATAAATGGAAATCACTGGGCTAAGTAAATATAAACTAGTATATGAGAAAGTTCTGCTCAAAAAAATCAAAATGGTTGAAACTATTTGGTTAAAAAAAGCAATAATAATAATAAAATAGTTTGAGCTTGTATATCACAATATCACCTCTAATTTTGTTTGGACATGCGCACGAGAATCATTAAAATCGGTAAAAATGTTTAGACTCTAATCTTATAGTTACTTGGTTGTTCGATGTTCCCACTGAGATTTGAAATTAACATATTCTTAGTTAATCCTAGAAAGCTAACCTGGAGTCAAAATGACTCCCATTTTTTTTTAACTACGAATGCACGGTGTCTGTAAAACACAGAACTCCCACATCTCAGCTATGCTATCTCCCACCCTTGAATGACCCTTCTACACTTCTATCAGTTCCACATTCAGATTCTAAAGAGGAGACATATCGTTTGTTTTTCTGCAGTCACGGAGTTATTTTGACTCCTGTTTAGTCTTACACGTAAATTTTTTGTAGGTCATTTTGACGCAGAATAGTATTTTTTAGAATAGTATGTCGTGTTATTGTTTATTTGGCCATTTCAAATCTTATAAATTAGATATTATATAACTTTTAATTCAATAATTATTACAAATTAAAGGTAATATAATTGTAATTTATTCATTTATAAGTATAAATTGTTATATTTTTTTGTCTTTATATGTCTAAATTATATAAAGTTAATAGAATATAAATATAGTCAAATAATGGAGAAAAAATACAATGATCTAAACGACATTTATTGCTTGATGAAGGAAATGACCGATTCAGATACCGATTATGAAAAAGAGCGTATTCGACAATAATGTTGACGGTTGTGATTCGGACCCTGATTTGAAAATAGAAAATGCCTTTTTTGATCCTATTAGCGATGATGAGGAAAATGATAAATTAATTGAAACAATTTAGGAAATAGAAAAACCAAAGGAAAGGAAAGAAAAAAGCTACATAAAAAGAAGTAAACAAAACCACTCCGGTAGATAACAATACCGGATATGTAATAGTAGTCCAGATTGAAAAACCGGAATTAAAAGGAAAAAATTGTTTTTTATGGCAAACAAAGCACCCAAGTGTCCCTTCAACTAGCACTAAAACGTGTTAAAAAAATATTATATACATATTAGGCCTTTATATTTAACAAAACTAGGTATAATAGATTAGGGAGTCAATTTGACTCAAGGTTAGTCATAAGAAGTTAAAAAATATGGTTGTTCTAGGGTTAATGAAAAATCAAAGAGTAACATTGATCAGTATATTGACAAAATAATGACTGTTGATTGATCAGTTTACTTTTAGTTTTTTGAAATCAGTTTGTGTTAAAAATTGTTGCTGTTGCTACTTTTTTGTACAATGAAATGATCAAGTTTTCTCTGAGTTTATTCAGTCGGTATTATGTATTATAGATATTGTTACAATCAGAAAAATAAATCAGTTGCGGACAAACTAAAAAAAAAAATTCTCATATCTGCATTGGTTCTGACTTTATATCCTATAATATCTAATTTATATAATCGAGTATGTGTACCGACGGCGAAGAGTCACCTCAAAATAATTTGTTACTGCTAAGATAAGACATTTATTCCAATAAAAATAAATGTTTGTTTTGATTTGTTGGTCTTTAAATAGATATAATAACTTATCTAAATTAATATACTTATTTTTATTTTTCTAAATATAAAATTTATCCCGTTGCCAGAGGCTTAACGGCTGGTCTATAATAAAATCATAATTGTATTCAACAGGTAGTTCTGTTTACTTTCGCTTTCCATCGTAACTGGCGAAAGTTCAAATATATAGTTATTTAGTTATAAATTAGTTTTACCAAGTTAATCACGCGTGTCACATTTTACCATTCACCTATTTTACCATAAAATAGACTTATTTCCATTCCTGTAATATCTCAAATCTTATTTAACTAAACATTTTCCTGAAAGAAACCAAGTTGTGTTGATAAAATTTGAGATTTTTTTTTAATCAAATTGGTCGGAAACACTTTTGAGATTTTTACAAAGTTTTTTTGGGAAATATTTCTCCACATTTATAGCTAAAAAATTAATTTGTTAATTTCACCTCGGGGTTTTAAAGTATGCTAATTTATTATTTTTATAGATATTTGCTGTGGATGAAATTAAATAACTACATATTACGAACATATTGTTGTGTGGGGCAAAGTGGCCATTTGGATACTTTTTGAAAATTAATCAATTTGGTTTCTTTAAATAATTTGAAATTAAATGAAAATAGACTGCCAATTAGTGTGGCACATAGCTTCCTCGCATCCTATCATGTACTTTATGGTTATATTAACATTAAAATTATTTTTATATTGTTTATTGTGTAAAAACTATTATTCTGTAACACTTCATAACGGTGCGTCGCTCTTGGTTTTACTAAAAAATTGTATTTGAAAAAAAATGTTTGTCTTATTTTTTGGACCACCCTGTATGATATGCAGACTAAAAACTTTTTGTTCATTCATCCGTCGTATTGGTCACCATATTAAAATGATTAAGTGTGAAATTTGCAAAAACTATTATACTGTTGACAAAAAATCTCATTCAAATCGGTCATTTTTTTTACAAGAGATTAGTCAAAGACACAACCAATCATTTAAAAACCCAAGTCTACGAAATGAAGAACGCACCTACACTCGTCCAATAAGTATTTATTAAAAGAAAATACGATTTGAAAATGTTTATAACAATTACAGTTGTTCTTCTTTTTTATTTTTCCTTATATAGCAACAAGTAATAAAATACGCTTCAAGAGTTGATATCAAACACATAATTCAAAATAGACCTCCAATTAGTGTGGCACATAGCTTCCTCGCATCCTATCATGTACTTTATTGTTACATTGATATTAACATTATTGTTATATTACTTTATTGTTAAATTGTTTATTGTGTAAAAACTATGAATAGTTTTAGCGATCTTTAACACTTCATAGTGGTGTAGCTGTTGGTTTTACTAAAAAATTGTACTTGAAAAGAATGTTTATCTTATTGAATTGATGAAGTTAGATTTTTTTCCCGACCTAAAATTCCAATTTTAAATTTGAAGTTCACGTTTACGCGAGAGTTGCTCGTGAACGCTTGGACGGATATCGCTGTCCAACGAACTCGTCCTGGGCATTGGTAAAATGAACATGTCTACCAAATTTCATCAGAATCGGTCGACATTTACTCAAGTTATCGTCGCACGTTTCATAATTCGCGGACACACAGACCGACAGACAGACAGACAGACAGACACGAGACCAAAAATGTTCCCTGATGTCTGAAACGGATTTCTGTCTTGGAATTTTTAAAATTGGAGGCATAAAAGTTTTTCGTTCTCAAAAGTGAACACAAAGCTTCCGTTACCTTCGGTAAGCTCGGAAGCAAAAATACATGATATGAGAGGATGGTTGAAGCATACAATCACAAAGTTTTAAAGCTCTAGGACGATTGTAAGTTGCTTAAAAATCGGCAAACCTTAGCATGGCCACTTTGCCCCGCCTTCCCCTACTTGGACGCAAATACTTTCTTATGATTTTATACAATATTAAGGGGGTTCAGATTGAGGAACTGAATAGCTTGTCGACCATCTAATTGGGAAAAATAAAATATATTGATCTGAGAGATTAAAATAATATATAAATGAAAGTTACTGACGAGTCTGCCGGCGTTGTTATTGTGAAGGTTGACCCTGGACTGGATGTCCTTGCCTTTCTCCCTGATGTCCAGGAAGAGCTGGGAGAACTGGAGGCCGAAGTGCAGGTTATGAGAGCAGCCGCCCCACTTGAACGAGGCCGAGCTCTGGAACCTTCTTCTGTGACGGTCCGGTTCGCAGCCGCACTCGAGGAGCCTCCCCTGGGAGCAAGCTCTGGCCACCGACTGAGCAACTCCTGCCGCCGCCAGACCTGCCACGAAGCCACTCTCCCGGTAACCTGCAGACAATCACACTGGTGAATATCCCAACAAGCTGTCCAAAACACTACTCACAACAATACAAGATATCTTAAAAAATTGTCTGCCAATTGGAGTGGCACACAGCTTTCTCGCATCCCATCACGTATTGTCCAGGAGATATAGCAGGAGATATGTTAGTCAAACTGTTTAACTAACATCAAGCTAGAATTTAGGTTAATCTTTTGGTGCCCTTTAAGAATATGTGGTAGGCTAAGTTCATCTGTGGGACATAGCTTGGCAATATAGGCATTTTAAAAAACTCGGGCCTCGCAAGTCTGCCCCCAGACCCCCCGGATGTTATTACTTAGAGCCCGTGGCTAAAAGTCAAGAAACATGGAACATGCTTTAGCCGCGCTTTTGTTGTTGTTTTTTTTTCAACTCGTTGATTCTTGGGCATTGTTTACTACATCCATTAATAACATGACGACATAAATACCAAAAACAAGTACGAAAGAAATGCCTGATAAATCGAGAGCTTCTAAAAAAGTTTCAGTTTCGTTTCCCTAGAAACGGTCTGGTTGTACGTGAAAATTATTAGAAAATTTCGTAACTCTTCCGCGTCACACATCCGCAAAAACGTGACACTTTTTTGGTAGGTAGGTCAAGGCTAAAGCATGTTCTATGCTAAAACAAACCAGTGGAGAGCGTGTCGCGCCCTTTTTTGGTAGACTGAGTACGAAATTAGAAGACCAAAAATCATGATGATGGTAGTATGTCCCTTAATTGGTGACCTCTTTGGTTTTGAGTAATATTTGCGACAAACTAACCTATTAAGTGACAAACTACCATCATCAGTGGCGTAACTAAGAAATCCGGCGCCCCCCCGCAACTTTTTAAAATGCGCCCCACTATATCTTACAAAATTTACCCTCCCCCGTCCCCCCCTCCACATTCTTTTTCCCTCTTTGTTAGTCATTCTGGGACAGATAGAGTGAAAACGATAAAATGATCTGTTCAATGCTGCATTTTGTTTATTGAAACACTTAATTAATATCATAATATAATAGAATAAGAATACTCTATAATTATAACTGGCTTTACTTTTACCTAAATTGACTAAAACAATGTTTAACTAAAATATTTAATAACTAAATTATTTATTTATTATTTCTATTTTTTTAAATGCTCGTGTTATTATACATTAATAATGGTATTTTAATTATTTCTTAATAAAAATAGTAAAATAAATATTATAGTAATATAAATATTATAGTTTAAATTAATGTATTTTTGTGCGTATGTGAAGAGAAAGAAATGGGCACACACGGTTTAGACTTATATGGGACCAACAATGAGTGAATCATAACCCGTCATCCAAATTTTATAAAAATTGGACGAGTAATTTTAACGACAGACAGACAGACACGGAAACAAAAAATGTTTCCTGTTACCTGAAACGGATTTCTGTCTTAGAATTTTTGAAATCTGTGATCGTTCTTCAGAACGATCACATAGCTTCCATTACTTTCGGCAAGCTTGGAAGCATAGAAAAAAAGTGTTTGCTACTGGAGGAGGAAGATTACGATTAGACATTAGTTTCTCCTAGAGTCCCGGCCCCGGCGGCTATATATTAGTCTGAAAATTGCACTCACCTTTCTAAATGAATTCTTTAGCAAAATAATATAATTTTACGCCCAAAACAACTGAACGTAGAATAAGAAATAAAAAATAGCAGATTAAGCGAAAGGAAAGTTAAAAGACACAACCTCCCCGCACGTGAGCTATTAGTGAACAGAACAGATCTTGATAAATGTTATTAATAGATAACAATTCTTAAATTAAGGGATGGGTAGAAGAAATAACAACTCTAAAAGGGAGGTAAAATTAGCTAGGTAAGAAAAGAGTTAGAAGCTAAATACATACAAATAAGAATAATAGGTTGTGATAGGGAAAAAGAAGTAAGGGGCGGTTAAGAAAAAAAGTGAAATACATATAATATAGCAGAGACAATCGATAGAGAAAGAATGGAAGTATGACTTGTTAAGTTTGGAATCATTACAGCTAAAACCAAATTAGATAAGATAAGATAACTTTAAGTTGATATAAACAACTAGTCCAAAATGAAGAAGAGAGAATTAGTGCGGTATAATTATAGGTATGGTGACACTTAACTTTAAAACCAAACTAAGCTCTGAGATCTAAACCATAAACATTCTCACACAGATTTTTAAACTCTTTATTTGTTTTATCTCTCATTTATATTTATCATATATTTATATGTTTTATCTTTTGTATTATCTCATTTATTTTAAAATAATTCCGTTTATAGAGTTTTTTTTTAAATTTGTAATATTAAATGTTACTAATTTTTCGGCGCCCCCTAGAGCAGGCGCCCCCCCGCACCGCGGGGTTGGCGGGGGCGCTATTTACGCCACTGACCATCATATTGGTCAACTAACTAAGTTCGTACTCAGGATCGTGAAAATCATCTTGTCCACTCACCAAAAAGGGCGGGACATGGCCGCTCTCCATCGGTTTGATTTTTCAAATGCCTATTGCCAAGCTACAAATCATCCAATTTTCTTAAAAATCATGAAGTAATTTTAAAGCTATACAAATAAATAAATGTAGGTATATGTTTATGCGCATGTGGAAGAGATAAAAATGGACGCACAAGGTTGAAACTCATATGGGACCAACAATGGACTAATTATTACCTACTCCTCCACCATTCAAATTTCATTAAAATCGGTCCAGTTGTGTTTAAGATATGATGTTTTTTAAAAAAATTGAGCGACAGACAGACTATAGGGTTAGGTGGAACGGTTCCAATCGTTCCAAGACTTCATGGAACTACGTTTTTTTTTTTATCGACTTTGAAGTATTTATGTTGTTATATTTTACTGATTTTTTATTTTTTTTATTTATATATTAACTTTTTTATTGCTTGTAATTTGTTTTTAAAAAATATACATACATATCTTCTAAGCAATTATGTAAACAAAATAATACGTAACATAACTGAATAAAGAGGAAACGGGAACGAGAAAATATCAACGAAACTTAGTAACTCGAACTCGAAGGGAACGTAGATCGTTTTCGTTCCAAGATCCAAGTAAAACTAGTTCCAGATCTAGATAGGCTGGAACGAAAGCATTTTTATTATTCTCTTTACTTGGTTGTAATTAAAATTTCAACGCAATGGAAATAATAGACATATTTTAATATTATTATAATTTTGTTTATTAAACTTTTTTTTTATAGTTTTAAGGAGGGTTTAACATGTAATTATAATCCATGTTTAGAAGTGGACTTTGGTTGTAGGAGTTTCAGGGGGTATTAAAGAGGGTTTAACACGTAATTATAATCCATGTTTAGAAGTGGTCTTTGGTTGTAATAAGGTTGTAGGAGTTTCAGGGGGTATTAAGGAGGGTTTAACACGTAATTATAATCCATGTTTAGAAGTGGTCTTTGGTTGTAATAAGGTTGTAGGAGTTTCAGGGGGTATTAAGGAGGGTTTAACACGTAATTATAATCCATGTTTAGAAGTGGTCTTTGGTTGTAGGAGTTTCAGGGGGTATTAAGGAGGGTTTAACATGTAATTATAATCCATGTTTAGAGAATTCATGTTAGGTTTATAAGGGAAGGGAGGCAGATTGGCAACAATGAACCTGCCTGGAAAATTCAACAAGTGCGGGGTTCGATTCCAGAAGCCGGGAGTAATTTTACTCGTCTGTCACTCTTGATATTTTATACTATTCATATTTTGTTTAGATTTGTCAGGTGGTTGGTCTACTGAACTGGAAGGTTTTCTGTTGTGAAGGATTTATAGACTGATACGGTATCGGACGGTGCAGAGGTCTCTCGAGTTCTTATAGATGGCATACTTACTTGCCCCAGGTCCCTTGTATGGTAAACAGGTGCCAGGGTCTGGGGTAATGGATGGAGGTAATTAGGCTGGAGTGACCGAGGTACTGGTGCGCCCCCGTCAACGCCACCTCGCTCACCGATCTACTGATTTACGCGGGGCAGGCAGGACAATGGTGGACTCGGCACCGCTCTATAAACGCAGCGTCGATGTTATCTGTTTACAGGGCTGTCTAGTTCTCTATCCACGTCAGTCTCTTATCCCGAGTATTCTTTCTTTTGCGATCGACATACCTGTCGATCGACATTAGAAGGTATGTCGGGGGTCAAACGCGAGCCGCAATCGTGTTGCCCAATCCTACTTTGAATGTAGTTTTGTATTCGTAATACAACTTTTTCCCAGTCGAAGGGAAAGAAGAAAACGTTCGTTACACTGCTCCCACTAGATTACAAAATGATTACATCATCTCACGTGTGCGTCTGCTCCGCCGTTATAACTTGGGGAGTGACTCGACGTCTTAACAAAGTATCCAAGTCGTACATTGTTCGCTGAAAAATGAATCCGAAGAAGGGATGACGCGACACAATGAACCGCGCAGTCACACGGCCGCGGTCTTCTCGGGGCAACTCTGTCTTTTCACAGAAACTATTTCATACCGCCCTCTAAACAACCCGATTTAATTGGATTTCTTTTTTTAAAAATAGCTAATCAAGAAACGAAGGAAACACAAACATGTGGACCATTGTTAAGACGTAAAATTCGTATAAAGAAATTGTAATTGGGGGTGTGTTGTGCACGAGTCTCAACATGTTGTAGAGGAGACAGGACGCTTGTGTGCTGTCTCTTTTTAACATGTTGTAGAGGAGACAGTACGCCTATTTGCTGTCTCTTTTTAACATGTTGTAGAGGAGACAGGACGCTTGTGTGCTTTCTTTTCTCAACATGTTTGTAAAGGAGACAGGACGCTTGAGTGCTGTCTCGTCTCAACATGTTGAAAAGGAGACAGGACGCTTGTGTGCTGTCTCGTCTCAACATGTTGAAGAGGAGACAGGACGCTTGTGTGCTGTCTCGTCTCAACATGTTGTAGAGGAGACAGGACGCTTGAGTGCTGTCTCGTCTCAACATGTTGAAAAGGAGACAGGACGCTTGTGTGCTGTCTTTTCTCAACATGTTTGTAAAGGAGACAGGACGCTTGTGTGCTGTCTCGTCTCAACATGTTGTAAAGGAGACAGGACGCTTGAGTGCTGTCTCGTCTCAACATGTTGAAGAGGAGACAGGACGCTTGTGAGGTTGATATTGGGTCTGTGTAAGACAAGGTGGCGGTCATTGTCTGAGAGAGTGGACAAGCATGGGATTATACTTGTGTTTGAGTGTGGTGTCGTGGCTGTCCCGTCGTTATTATTCGCCAATCAGTCGGATAAAAAAATAAAGGAATGACGGTGGTGGCCGGAGTGATTATTTATTTGCTCCGGTTGCATGGATAGCTGCCGTCCCCTGCCCTAATCTCAAGGGTACCGGACTCCTCACCCTTTTTTGTAACAAAAATTTATTTTATTCTTTCTTACTCGTACTTGGCGTAGGTAAAAAAAATGTCGAAAGGTCGGGTTTAATTTTTCGTTTTGTCGGAGGATCGGTGGACGGGGATTGTTTGTCGACGTGAGGTGGAAATATGCGCATAATCCGACGAGCGGCCGGCCTGACGTTGATATACTGTCCCGGGCTCGCAGGCACGTCGCTTTCTTCAGCTTCCCGCCTGCCTGTCCGTCTGTCCGCTTCCCTCTGTCTGTCTGTCTGTCCGTCCTGGCCACGACATTTCCATTCCGCTCCTCGGACCGGTACCGACTTGTCCTCCTGGGTAAAAAAACCTCTGCGAATCTCGAATCGATTAGCCTTCGTTTATTTATATGTGCCTGTGAATGTTTATATAGTACAGCTCCACTCGGAGCCCTCGCATTTCATTTTAATAAATAGCAATCGTAAACTTTCCTCTTAATTAATTAAAATCTATACGAGCACTGATGAGCTGAAGAAAGGAAGCAGTGGCGCATATCGACACTGCGCTTTTTAACGATTCTCACCTATAACTAATAGTTTTAGGAAACTTCATAATAAGGTGAATCAAGTAAAAATAATAACTAGGTGTGCAATGTAGTTGTCTGCTTGCAATATTGAGCTGAGCCTGCATTTTAATCTTACATTTTATTCATGCGTTAAAATTCATATTACATTAATTTGTTTGCATCACGCCATGATCACATTTATCAAAAACTCGCCCTACTGATGTTGACGGGAGATGTAACTCCGCATCGCTTTTTTTAAGAATCTTCATTTGATAGATTATTTGATTTGGCTCAATAACTAATTAAACAATTAAAACAATATCATTCAATGTTTTTATTAGGGAAATAATGCAGTACGAAGTATAAACGCATTATGTATTAAACAGCTGATTGTTAACAATAAAAAGTTTTATTTATAAACAGCTGAAATAGGATCAAAAATAGTAATATTTCTAATTTTTAATTTAAAAACTTTTTTATTTCCTGTTTTTCTATTCCCCCCTCTTAAATGAATATATGACAAAAGTAAACATAACAACAATAACCATATTCTTAAAGAGCTTTCCAACGACATGCATCATGAAGGGCATATTATACTATTTTAACTTTTGTACTCCATACTCAGTACTCCTCTGTGAACCGCAATTTGGACCATTTCAGATTTATATATACCTTCCTGTGGTTGGTCACAATGACCGTGCCGAATTTTGTGTGGATTGGTTCAGCCGTTCAAGAGGATTATGTGTCTAACCAAATGTAAAGTGTAGTATAATAGCTTCACTTCGCTCAGCTAAAAAATTAAAATATTAAATAGAAAGGAAGAATTTAATCTCGAGACATTGATTCATGGACTGTTTACATAATATACATAAAGTGACATTGTTTTAATGTCACTTTTTATCTGTCTTTAAATTACACAATTAAAAATTACAATTACAAAAACATTTAAATAGGGTCACCCACTCTAAGACACTCACACTCACTGATTAACCACGTCCCTTGTAAAAACTCAATAATCATGATTGTTATGAACATTCTCAAAGTTTGTTATTATATACATACAACTTATCGATAACTCACACATCCAAAATCCATAAGTTACGAAGCATTTTAATGGGCTAGAATTATCATTAAATTAAACTATAATAGTTATTTATGTAACTAGGCAGCAAAATTGAATTTTACTGACGAGTGATTAAGTTTGCCTCCAATGGGAGGAAAGGCTCTGAAAATAAACAATGAATACATGGGGCAGAAATGTTTCCTTTGCTGCTTTGTTACATACAATATTTTATACACATGCGGCAGCAAAATGAGGCATTATTGAACTGATTTCGGGCTGAGAAATGTGATTTTACGGCCTAGGCGGTAAAATTAGGAATACATTTTGTATTGTTTATATAATTGTTTATGTATTGTTTATAAATTAATATTGTTTATTATTAATCTATTGTATTGTTTATTAAATTTTGTATTGTTTATTATAAATTTGTATTGTTATAATGTTGGCAATAACAGTTTATACTATTATCTCTATTAATTATATCTCTATTATATATTATAGTTCAATAAGTAATATTTATTAAATAAACGTTTTAATAATAAAATAATTATTAGAATTTGTTAATTCTGTTAAATAAGTTCTATAAATAGTAGATCTTTAATTAAAAATATAGTGAGTCACTGGCCAGGCTGCAGCTTCATGTAAACATCCTCATTATTATTATTATTATTATTGAAGTTATTCTTGATCAGACTAGCTTTTTGTTTTCAAAATAAATTTTATCTCCAGTAGGGAGAAAAAGTTATGATTTTGGATTAGTATAGAGGGACTAAAGTAAGTATTTTCTTTCCTGGACACAAAAGTTGGGAGAAAAAGTGAAAGTAGAGTGAAAAAGAAGGATTGCCAACTTAATTATTTTATAAATAGTAGAGAATGAATGGCTAATGTAATGAAGTTGTTTAAATCAGGTTGGTGACACTGCTTTTTCGACCGTGTTTATAACCCGCATCTAAATAACCTTCTATTTGAGTTTAATTTTAATTCTTATTTGTTTTTATTATTGAATCTATTATATCTGCTTTAAAAAGTGCTAACAATTATTGTTATTTATTGAAATAATAAATAAAAACTGTGCAATGGATGAACGTCTGTATTTTCTCCCTATACTGGAGCTAAAATGTTGTATGTACCTCAGGAGTAAAGTGCTATTATTCCCTTCGTTGTTCCTAGCGTTATTCCCTCGGCTGCGCCTCGGGAATTAAAAAGTCTAATTTGCTCGTCTTCGCCTCGGGATTTAGGGACTATGGTTCCAACTTTTTCGCTCAGGGAATAATGGCTCACTTTATTCCCTAGGTGCATAAATAACTATTAATTATATGTAAAATAATGATGTTTCAGGAACGTAGACGCCTCGGACGGAGAAGCGAAATATAGTCAAAAAACGACTAGTCCCCAGGCCACCATAAGAAGTGAGTCGGTGATTGATAAAGTTTTCTTACCTTATGGAATCGCTTATTTATGCCATGTCCACCGATGCATTGGGTATGTGGCAACTGGGCGCTGGGCCATTTCTTTTTTTTTGTTGACATGCCAAACTTGCCCTTCTGCGGGAACATTGAAAAGAGATAGATAAAGTTTTGATTTTCACAGGATCGTTTAATTAAATTATTTAAAAAACAGTGGTACACGTGGCCACCGATAAGAGTGGGCCGTTTTCTTTTAAACGTCCCCGCAGAGCGATATGTTTGGGGCGGTGGACACCCCAAACGGCCCACTCTTATCGGTGGCCACGTGTAGCACTGTTTTTTAAATAATTTAATTAAACGATCCTGTGAAAATCAAAACTTTATCTATCTCTTTTTAATGTTCCCGCAGAAGGGCAAGTTTTGCATGTCAACAAAAAAGAAATGGCCCAGCGCCCAGTTGCCATATTCATCGGTGGACACGGCATAAATAAGCGATTCCATAAGGTAAGAAAACTTTATCAATCAGCGACTCACTTCTTCTTCTTATGGTGGCCTGTGGACTAGACATAAAATAAGGGTGTCAACTTATTATCTAAACCCTTAATGGCCCCCGTCTGGAACACATAATTTATATAAAAGGGAAAGCAACTAGAAACCACGTAGATATTGTAACTATTATAACAAACATTTGATTTTTTTCGGCATTTTTGGAATTAAATATAGTTGATGTTTCAAGCTCAGAGTAAGGAAGTGGTAGAGGGAACAATACTATAGAATCGGGGTCTCAAAAAGTGGTTCATTATGCGACTCCCCTATACTAAACCTCCCAAGCGGCAGTTTGGTGAAACAGTATCGATATCTCGATAAAAACTCGAAATTTATCTGATGTCAGCTGATAAGGATAAGTATAAAGTGTTATTTTCTTACGTCATTTAATATTTTAATACAGTTTTCTTTATAAATACATATATATGTACTTTAGTGTTTGTGGTTAACCGAAATTATCTAAAGGCAATTACGTTGTTAATAACATGTAATAGTTCCTAGATAACCAAAAGCAATCTTATGTAAAACAAAATCGTCTTCTAAAGCAATCACATCAGATTTTTCTCTTAAATATTTTATATTTTGACATATCGATAATAAAGCAATCAAAAAAAGCACATGACGTGTAAAGGTTTTGTTGACGTTTTTGAAGCGTCAGTGGGCACGAAAGGACAAGGAATAAACCAATAAGACAAGGACCAATGACCGCGTGATCGTAGTTGTCACTTTAGTTCGGGTTGAGTTCGCTTGAGAGGTTTAGTATGTGGGTGTAGCCAGTAGCGTACACAGAAAATTTCTTCGGGGGGGGCCCAACCTAATTTAACTTATATGCGGGTTTAGCATACCCCATAATTTATTATAATTGTAATTTCTCCCCCTTTTCAACACTCTAATTTCAATTTTTAACCTCATATTTAATTAAATTAAAATCCTATGAGGTAACACCTCACTATGTGATGTGATCGTTCTAAAGAACGATTATGTCTCCGATTCCAATAATTCCAAGACAGAAATCTGTTCCAGTTATCAGACATTTTTGATCCCGTTTCTGGCTGTTAGTCTGTCTCTCGCTCAATCATTGCGAACAATTCTTAAAAACTACTCTTTCGATTTTAATGAAATTCGGATGGCAGTTAATTAGCATATAAAAAGTCCATTGTTGGTCCTATATAAGGTCCAATCTTCTGGTCCCATTTCCCTCCACCACATTTCTCCACCTGCCACAGTTTCTCTTCCACATGTGCACACACATACATTTATTTACACCTTATCTTCAAAAATATTCATCTGATTTTATATAACTTATCTGATAGAAGCTCACAGATTAATTTTAACTGTGTGCGCTGTTTAAATTTTAGTAAATTGATACTTTAAATCATGTAAAAATCAAACCAATTTTAATATGAATCGGTTTTTTCACAAAATGATAAACCGATTTATTTATATTGCCTCTGTTTTCCCACTACATGTCAACGAACACTAGTCCGACCTGAGTTAGCAAGAGGGGAATGCCGCATAGACAAGAGGACCCACGTAGCGTTCTACACACAATCCTGGTCCAAAACAAAAATTTGCTACTGAAATCCACAACCATCATTTTCCCGTTTAAGCCAGTCTAGTGTGCATATTTTAATTAATTTAATTCCATCGGCAAAAGTTCGAGTTGACTCGGGCCTCATTTAATTTAATGTGCTTAACACCTAGGCCGAGCCGGCAATCGGGTCTATTATTGAATGCATCCCAATTTATTTTGATGCATAATTTCCATCGACAAAATCGGGCCTACTAGCAATCAGGCCGATTCATTGTACTCATCCTAATCAATTCAATGCACTTAATTCTATAGCAAATAATCCGGGCCTAGCTGTCAATCGGAGCAGTTTATTTTTACGAATCCAAATTCAATTCATTGCATTAGGATTCCTAATTAATTGAAGCTGTCCTATAATGCAACCTATGCTATTGAACTGGACTAAAACCACAAAAAATCATTAAATTCAATTGGCGAAAAATAGGGCCCAGCCGAAATAGCGTCAAACCAGTTTAATGTTTTTAGTTCCACTGGCAAAAATCAAGGCCTAGTCGGCAAATGAGCCGATTTATTTCATGCATCCTAATTTAATTCAATGAATCTGTTTCCATCAGCAAAAATCTCGGTCCAGCCAAAATCGGGCCCCTATAGTGTTTAATAGTTTTAGTTTCATCGACAAAAATCCGGGCCCGGCCGACAGTCGGGCCGGTATAGTGTTTAATAAATTCAATTCCATCGGCAAAATCCGAGCCCAGCCGACATTCGGGCCGGGTATAATGTTTAATAAATTTTATTCCATCGTAATAATAAATTCAAATACATGGGCAAAATCCGGGCCCACCCGACAGTCGGGCCGGTATAATGTTAAATAAATTCAATTCCATGGGCGAAATCCTGTTCCAGCCGACAGTCGGGCCGGTATAGTGTTTAATAAATTCAATTCCATGGGCAAAATCCGGGCCCAGCCGACAGTCGGGCCGGTATAATGTTTAATAAATTTTATTCCATCGGCAAAATCTAGTTCCAGCCGACGGTCAGGCCGGTATAATGTTTAATAAATTAAATTCCATCGGCAAAATCCAGTTTCAGCCGACAGTCGGGCCGGTATAGTGTTTAATAAATTCAATTCCATCGGCAAAATCCGGGCCCAGCCGACAGTCGGGCCGGTATAGTGTTTAATAAATTCAAATACATGGGCAAAATCCGGGCCCAGCCGACAGTCGGGCCGGTATAATGTTTAATAAATTCAATTCCATCGGCAAATCCGGGCCCAGCCGACAGTCGGGCCGGTATAATGTTTAATAAATTCAATTCCATGGGCAAAATCCCGTTCCAGCCGACAGTCGGGCCGGTATAGTGTTTAATAAATTCAATTCCATGGGCAAAATCCGGGCCCAGCCGACAGTCGGGCCGGTATAATGTTTAATAAATTTTATTCCATCGGCAAAATCCAGTTCTAGCCAACAGTCGGGCCGGTATAGTGTTTAATAAATTGAAATACATGGGCAAAATCCGGACCCAGCCGACAGTCGGGCCGGGTATAATGTTTAATAAATTTTATTCCATCGGCAAAATCTAGTTCCAGCCGACAGTCGGGCCGGTATAATGTTTAATAAATTTTATTCCATCGGTAAAATCCAGTTTCAGCCGACAGTCGGGCCGGTATAGTGTTTAATAAATTCAATTCCATGGGCAAAATCCGGGCCCAGCCGACAGTTGGGCCGGTATAGTGTTTAATAAATTCAAATACATGGGCAAAATCCGGGCCCAGCCGACAGTCGGGCCGGTATAATGTTTAATAAATTCAATTCCATCGGCAAATCCGGGCCCAGCCGACAGTCGGGCCGGTATAATGTTTAATAAATTCAATTCCATGGGCAAAATCCAGTTCCAGCCGACAGTCGGGCCGGTATAGTGTTTAATAAATTCAATTCCATGGGCAAAATCCGGGCCCAGCCGACAGTCGGGCCGGTATAATGTTTAATAAATTTTATTCCATCAACAAAATCCAGTTCTAGCCAACAGTCGGGCCGGTATAGTGTTTAATAAATTGAAATACATCGGCAAAATCCGGACCCAGCCGACAGTCGGGCCGGGTATAATGTTTAATAAATTTTATTCAATCGGCAAAATCTAGTTCCAGCCGACAGTCGGGCCGGTATAATGTTTAATAAATTTTATTCCATCGGTAAAATCCAGTTTCAGCCGACAGTCGGGCCGGTATAGTGTTTAATAAATTCAAATACATGGGCAAAATCCGGGCCCAGCCGACAGTCGGGCCGGTATAATGTTTAATAAATTCAATTCCATCGGCAAATCCGGGCCCAGCCGACAGTCGGGCCGGTATAATGTTTAATAAATTCAATTCCATGGGCAAAATCCGGGCCCAGCCGACAGTCGGGCCGGTATAATGTTTAATAAATTTCATTCCATCAACAAAATCCAGTTCTAGCCAACAGTCGGGCCGGTATAGTGTTTAATAAATTTTATTCCATCGTAATAATAAATTTAAATACATGGGCAAAAGCCGGGCCCACCCGACAGTCGGGCCTATATAATGTTAAATAAATTCAATTCCATGGGCAAAATCCAGTTCCAGCCGACAGCCGGGCCGGTATAGTGTTTAATAAATTCAATTCCATGGGCAAAATCTGGGCCCAGCCGACAGTCGGGCCGGTATAATGTTTAATAAATTTTATTCCATCGGCAAAATCTAGTATCAGCCGACAGTCGGGCCGGTATAATGTTTAATAAATTTTATTCCATCGGCAAAATCCAGTTTCAGCCGACAGTCGGGCCGGTATAGTGTTTAATAAATTCAATTCCATCGGCAAAATCCGGGCCCAGCCGACAGTTGGGCCCGGTATAATGTTTAATAAATTTTATTCCATCGGCAAAATCCGGGCCCAGCCGATAGTCGGGCCGGTATAGTGTTTAATAAATTTAATTCAATCGGCAAAATCCGGGCCAGCCGACAATCGGGCCGGTATAGTGTTGAATGAATTTAATTCTATGGGTAAATCCGGGCCGAGCTTATTTGGGGTGATTAAGTGTATACACACCATAAGATAATACTAATTAATTTCTTTTATTGGAAAATATTTACAGCCTATTCGAGTGCATCTGTCATTACTGTGTTTTTTATGTTTTAAGTGTATGGCGGGTCTTAGGTATGTAATCATTTCGGGGGGGGGCCAGGGCCCCTTGGGCCCCCCCTGTGTACGCCACTGGGTGTAGCATAATGAACCACTTTTCAAATCGCATTGCTCCCTCTACCCCTTCCTTGCTCTGAGGTTTCAAGTTTAGAATATGACACGATTGCTTTTGTGTTTGACATGATTACTTTTGTATTTGACATAATTTCTTTTGTGTTTGACATGATTACTTTTGTGTTTGACATAATTTCTTTTGTGTTTGACATGATTACTTTTGTGTTTGACATGATTACTTTTGTGTTTGACATGATTACTTTTGTGTTTGACATGATTAATTTTGTGTTTGACATGATTACTTTTGTATTTGAATTGATTACTTTGCTGTATTTTATTCAGGAAGTAAATTGCATCAAATCTTGGTAGTAGATTTTGGTTTGTTCTGTACTGTGGGAGCACGAGTGTGGTGGTCATGAGCCCGGTGTGTGTGTTAGACGTGGTCTTAGTTTTGTGTCATCGGTGGCGTGAAAGTGGCGAGATGAAGGGATGAGATGGTTGTGCAAGGCGAAGAGTTCCGTGGGAATCTGGTTCCAGTGGCGACGCCCCCGTCTCGGCAGACGTGCTGCGAATTATTTATTTTTTACTACGTTACCCCCATTTTCTTCTATTTTTTTTTATTTTATTTTTGTTATTTTTCGTGGGTAAGATTTGATTGTTATTGTGTGGGGCGAGTACAGCGTTGACTCAGTGGCTGTTATCACTGTTATCAGCACGTACTGCTCAACACGTCTCAACACCTCGCCTCTGTACGAGTACATCTCACTCGACTCCGGCTCTCACGCCCTTCACCTTAACATTCACTTTCACAACCAAATCTTGTGTAACCATCATACACACACATACACACACACATATATATATATATATATATATATACATATATACACACATTCACATAAAGTTTTGTACCTGTGGTAAATTGTTAGTACAATTTTTTTTTAAATTGACTTATTGTGTCGTGTGGACTGTGGACTGCACCACGACAGATATCTTAAAGATAAATAACAAAGTATTGTAACTTCTTTGTTAGTAAACAAAAAGATAATCAATGTTTAAATGTTTGTATTTTCTTTAAAAATAAAATCGGTCCGAGACAACTCAGACAAACTTTCTTATATACTAGTTCATAATTACTTAGCCCAGTGTTTTCCGTTTGTTAGTTATGTGTTTTCATGCGTAAATGTAATTATTATTGAACATTTCATCAAAATTTGTCGTAAAAATACCTTCTCCTCGGCAGGGAATCGACCCGTCCTCTTTTCATTCGCATTTACACCTATTTTCTGAGGAACTAGATTTTCCCGGGAAAGCAACTTATATACAGTTTGATTCGTATTTAATAATGGATTGCATATTAGAATTTCTTGATCAAAATTGTCGGAACCGTTTCAAGAAAATAATCTGTTTCACTTTTTTCAGAGTTTTTGAGGGTCAGTGCCCCCAAATTTGGAGCTAAAACTAACTTCTCGATATGATTGGTATGATTTTTCTGAACCTGTACTTATGCCAAATTTCTCTAGGCGTCTGCACAGACAGAGGACAGACAGACATTTTTTAAAAATCACCTTTTTGGACTAAAGGGAGCTCAAAACGTGCAAATCTATCAAAATCTCAAAATAAATTTTCGCGACATCTCAATACTTTCACTTTATATGAGAAAGTAAAAAAACTGCTCAATTAAAACGTGACTCAACAGTTTTAAATGACAAATACAACTGATTCACCAACTCACTGACTCATCTCAATATCTTTGGAACCACTAGAACTAATGACCATGACATTTTGTAGGTAGGTTCCTCTTAACCCCTAGGTGGTCACTGTAAAATGTTTTTACTATCTTCCATCTTAATTTATGACGGAGGCCATTTATATATAAAATACGATATGACGATATATCCGAAACCGATTGCAATAGAATATTGTAATTTTAAATTTAGCTTCCTTTTATATGCTGAAAACAAGTTTAGTAAGAAAGCTTTCATAGTCGACCATTTTGATTCAAGATGGTTACCGTGTACTTATTTAAACCTCTCCTATCCCTTACAGAATATTAAGTCTGCTGAAGAAGTATTTTTTTTTTTCTTAAATCGTTTCTAATTACATTGCGCATAGTATAGGGTAATTGTAGGTTAATAACCTTATATAGTCTATAGACTGGTACTGAAGCCGTCGTGAATAGGGTCCGAGTTTAGGCTACAAAAAGGTTTATATCAAATAACATCATTCATTTGTGAAATGATGCTCTACGAAGCGATGAAGTGACGAGGTATGTCTTTACCTTACCTGCCCTGAGGTAGTGGCTGGCATGTGGGTTGGTATTCTTGGCTGCGAGCGTTGAACAGTTCCAGCGGTGCCACCTGAACTGATGCTGGCATTCCGTCATGGCCTGCTGCAAGCCTTGGATGGCTGCCACCGTCACCTGTAACGACAAACATTAAAACAGGGGCGACTAAAACAAGCTTGAGTTTCAAGACCGACCCGGAACATCCACACTTGTCTGTTTAACGAGTCGTCCCACGCCGGTACAAGGACCAAATAGATATTTGGGCAAAATTCGGCACATCCAAGTCGGCAAAGAACCAACATGCTTGAAGCTAAGTTAATTTAGCTACTACATATACTCTAATGGTGAAACTACGTGTCAGCCACAAGTTCGATTAAACGGGTCCTTGCATCGTGTGAGTGACTTATTTTCACGGGTGGCCGTAAGGTCGAGAGATGAGAGTGGTGATAATTACCTGCGGGTAGGAGTAGCAGACTTCCTGCTGGCCCTTGGTGAGCCCGCTCAGTGTCCTGCAGACCGCGGTGCCTCCGATCCCTTGGGCCGACCTAAAACAGAATCCACAACGAACCATTGGTCAACACTTCACTGCAACTAAAATCTTCTTCTTTAACATGTCTATAAAATCATAGTTTTGTCTGGAATCAAAGAAACTATCTTTCCACTTGGAGAAATTTTCTTTCCAAGTAAGGAAACGGTTTTTCCATGCAAAGTAACTGCATTTAACGTGAAGCGACAGTTTCTTTGAATCCATTAAGATGACCTCCATATAACGCTAGTGGCGCAACTGTCCTAAAGATCTGCCAAAGGCCTCATACAACTGTATGTACATAAATACAACTGTGTATGTTGCTCAGGGTCGGACTGGCTATAAGGGAGTTCGGGAGTTTTCCCGGTGGGCCGATCTGGTTAAGGCCTAAAATGGGCCAGTCTCTTGCCCAACTCAAGGCTTGAGGGCCGGTCTGATGGAGAAACTCCCGGGCCGAAATTTCTTCCCAGTCCGACCCTGATGTCGCTCCATCAGCTTCATAAACCTTAATATTGACAACCAGACACGCAACTAGTTATTCGCCACTTCATATAAACATCAGCTACTCATTTATATGGTGATGCTGGATGAACACCGAGCTAGGTGCCCGATTCGGGAATCGAACCCAGATCTGTGGTCACCATCCAAGTTGTGACAACTGCTTCTTAATAGCTTATTTATCGATGACAGCTGTCAAACCTTTGAACTTCCAAGTACTTTTGTCTGTACAATTCTCGAATTGCCAAAATATTTTGTACTTTTCCCGTTACACATAGTTTTATGACTATTTTGGTAAACAAAATTTACTGCCAATTGCTGTGGCACATAGCTTCCTCACATCCTATTATCAAGCAAAAATTGCTCTATTTGGCGGAGCATCAATTAAGTGTGGTTCCACCGATTTGAAAGCAATATAGCAGATGGGTATAGACGCGATAAAAAAGGTACCCTAAACAGTGCGCTACAGTAGATGTCTAATTTAAATACGTATTGAAGTTGATTTTTGCTTCCGAGCTTACCGAAGGTAACGGAAGCTTTGAGTTCACTTTTGAGAACGAAAACATTTTATGTCTCCGATTTTAAAAATTCCAAGATAGAAATCCGTTTCAGCTATCAGGGAACATTTTTGGTCTCGTGTCTGTCTGTCGGTCTGTGTCCGCGAATCCTGAAACGTGTGATGATAACTTGAGTAAAGTTCGACCGATTTTGATGAAATTTGGTAGACATGTTGATTTTACCAATGCACATGACGAGTTCGTTGGATAACGTTATCCGTTCAAGCATCCACGCGCAACGCTCGGGGTATACGTGAACTTAAAATTTAAAATTGTAACTTTAGCTCGGGAAAGAAATAAAACTTCATCAATTCAATAAAACAAACATTATTTTCAAATACAATTTTTTAGTAAAACCAACAGCGACACCGCTATGAAGTGTTAAAGAATGCTAAAACTATTAATAGTTTTTACACAATAAACAATTTAACAATAAAGTAATATAACAATAATGTTAATGTTAATGTAACAAAAGCAACAAATTACATGATAGGATGCGAGGAAGCTATGTGCCACACTAATTGGCAGTCTATTTTAAATTATGTGTTTGATATTAAATGAAACTCTTGAAGCGTATTTTATTACTTGCTGCTATATAAGGAAAAATAAAATGGAAAAACAACTGAAATTGTTATAAACATTTTCAAATCGTATTTTCTTTTAATAAATACTTATTGAGCGAGTGTAGGTGCGTTCTTCATTTCGTAGACTTGGGTTTTTAAATGATTGTTTGTGTCTTTGACTAATCTCTGGTAAAAAAAATGACCGATTTGAATGAGATTTTTTGTCAACAGTATAATAGTTTTTGAAAATTTCCCACTTAATCATTTTAATATGGTGACCAATACGACGGATGAATGAACATAAAGTTTTTAGTCAGCATATCATACAGGGTGGTCCAAAAGTCTCCCCCCCCCCTCTTAACTTTTGAACAGTTTGAGATAAATTAATGAAACTTGGGTGATCTCTACTATGCAAAGGGAAGTTTGTCTTCATGCAATCATCCACTAGGGCCAATCACCCATTTTGCCCCCAGGCCACCCAACTGGCCAAATTTGTGATAACATATTTGGATTCTACAGTGAAAAATAATAACTTTTTTTTCTATTTCCAATATTTTGCCCCCTATTGGTGGGCAAAGATAGCAAAATAACCCTTCCGATAATACGTTGTAAAATCTAAACGGTTAGAGATAAATTAGTGAAACTTAGGGGATCCGTACCATGTAAAGGGAAGTTTGTTTTCATGTAATCGCGCAGTAGGGGCAACCTCCCATTTTGCCCCCAGACCACCTAACTTCAAAATTTTAACCTGGAATGTATATTTTTGATAGCAGATTTAGATTCTACGGCAAAAAATAAAAATATTTAACTTCTAACTTTTTATTCTATCTCCAATATTTTGCCCCCTATAGGGGGACAAAGTTATAAAAATGGCAGATTTCAGCGCCTGGGGGCAAAATATTGGAGATAGAAAAAATAGTTTCAAGTAAAAGTTTATTATTTTTCACCGCAGAATCCAAATATGCTATCAAAAATATACACTCTGAAATTTAGAAGTTGGGTGGCCTGGAGGCAAAGAGGGTGGTTGCTCCTAGTGGGTGATTGCATGAAAACAAACTTCCCTTTGCATGGTAGAGATGCCCCAAAGTTTTATTATTTTATCTCTTACCGTTAAAAAGTTAAGAGGGGGGGGGGGAGACTTTTGGACCACCCTGTATATACATTAATTTAAAGGTCTTGAAGTGTAAGAAAAAGAGTATGAAACTTTTATTACAAAAGTTTAATTTTTTTCCGGTATTTTAAAAACAAATACTTACTGCGTTTCCATGATGTTTAAATACGGATTGAATACGAGTTGAATACAGTTTTTGGGTCCAATGTGTCCATGGAAACCTAAATTCAATACGGATTAAATTCTGGGATCGTATCTGGATCGAGTTGCATGGAAACACCTGTACTCAATCCTGACATGCGCAGAGCGTGGGTTTGAGCGCACCTAGCGCATCTCTGTAGGAACTGTAGTAAAATCTGTCAAAATACGTAATAAAAAAAACATGGTTATAAAAGGTGAAGGTTACGAATTTATTTAACCTTTACCAAAAGTAACCAAGAAAAGGTTTTTTTTTTTTTATTTCGTATTAAATACGGATTCAATACCACTCATGGAAACACCTAACTTGTTAAATCCAAAATCAGGATTCAATCTGTATTTAAACACATGGAAACGTAGAAATAATTGAAATTGAAATGTGAATATGTCAAATAACATTTTAAAAACTCATTTCAAGTAGGTTATTAGAATATGTAAGCGTCCCCCGAAAAATGTTTGCAGGTAGCTCATATTGAATAATTACAAGATAAAATGAACTTTTTACATACTACGTTTTTAAATTTTCTGTTGAATTATATGTAAGGTTGATAATATAATTGTCATTGTTATAATCTAATGTTAGTGAAAAAAAATAGTTCCGAATTTAAATAGTTCTTCACATAAATGACATCCATCTAGACAGCTGATCTTAAACCTATAAAAGGACAAATCTTTGTCAAAGGTACATCGATATGCCCCCTTGTAGGGACGTTAAGAGAAGAAAAATAAAAATGAACAAGTAAAGAAGTACAGATGCAGAAAAATTAAACCGATACCTAGGACACAAGTATAAACAAACCTGGTTGTCACACGTCAATTAATTTATTTCTTTGTTTACTTTTCCTTTTTCGCTGTCATTTTAATGTTAATCTCGATAATAAAAAATCAGAAATTTGAAACCCGTCAAAATGAAGATTGTAAATATGGGACATGGCAAAACAAATAAAATAACTTGTAGATTTTTTCCGAACTAACTTTCCATACAGCAAAATTTGCTGAAAACCAATTAAATTCTGCTGAAAGATGGCTAAAAGTATTAAAATAATGCATTGTCATCGTGTACTAAGCTATGCTAAAAGTTTCAAATGTCTAGCTATTTGGGAAGTTAATTAGAAATCGATAGCAAAATTTGTTCTGGACAAACAAACAAGAAAGCAAGCTAATAAAAACGTACTAAAAATACATACAAATAAATTTAAATTTAAATTTATAATATTTTATTTTTCTCATAAGAAGGAATATTTACAACTATTAATTATACTTCTTTATTTGACTTGACTTGTCTGCAAATCTTGTAAGGTTAATTTGAGTCATTTCCCGATTACCTATAGAAAGTAGAAAGTTGAACAGATTATGTACTTCACATAACAATACAGTAATCAGTCATTAATTAATAAATTAATTAATAAATTAATTAACTATTAATTAATTTGTTTATCTCCAGTAGGGAGAAAAAGTTATGATTTTGAATTAGTTTAGAGGGACTAAAACAGGTCTTTTCATCCCTATACTCAAAAAGTAGGGAGAAAAAGTAAAGTAGGGCAAAAAAGTAAAGAGTGCAACTTAATTATTTTATAAATAGTAGAAAATGAATGGCTAATGTAATGAATTTGTTGAAATCAGGTTGGCGGAACTGCGCTTTTTTGACCATGTTTATCTTTGTTTATAACCTGCATCTAAATAACCTTCTATTTGAGTTGAATTCAAATTCTTATTTGTTTTTAATATTGAATCTCTTATATCTGCTGTAAAAAGTGCTAATAATTATTGTTATTTATTAAAATAATAAATAAAAAATGTGCAATGGATGAAAATGATTATTTTCTTCCTACTGGAGATAAAATATTGAATGTACCTCGTGATTAAAGTGCCATAATTCCCCTCGCGATAATTATCTCCCTCGCCTTTGCCTCGAGATTTAGGGACCATGGTTCCTTCGGCTTCGCCTCAAGAACCAACTTTTTCACTCAGGGAATAATGGCTTACTTTACTCCCTAGGTGCATAAATAACTTTTTTTTTCTTTAAATCTTTTAACCTATAAATTTGATGCACTTCCCGACTTGCTAGAAAGCTGAAACTTACTAACTGAACAGACCAAGTTTTTCCAATGACATTACAATAAACAATCATTAGTTAATTAATTATTAATTCAGTGGAAATTACTATTGAAATTATAGAATTAAGAAAATCTATAAAAGAGTGTCACCAAATATTATGTGAATTTATTTTGTTTCCATCTAAATACTTAGGTAATAGCAAGTTGATTCTTAAGTAAACCATTTTGACTTGAAAGAAGGGAATTACAGTAGTTATAGATTTGTTGATAGCTGTTCTTGATATATACGGACATGTTAAGAGCTGTTTAATATTTACTGCAGCGTTAAGACAAGCAGTAGAGAGCAAGGTGCAGGAGTGGGGTCGCTGCACCCTTACCTCGCCCCCATTGATAAATGATCCGACTATTAATTCCCCGGCCTTCTTTACGGCCTCGATAAAACAGATAAGGTTCGTCCGATAGAGACCCGGAGCCGAATATTTAGTCACCGGACGGGATTCCGAAACCCCTTCACCCGCCTGTTTAATCGGAAGCATTCGTCCTAACAGATAAACGACCCTTGTAACAGCCGTCCACCTCCCTGTGCTTTAAATTAAATTATTTGTATTTAAATGAGGCACTAAACGACAACAGTTTAGAGTTTAGAAACAGACTGCTGTTCCCAGTCTCACTTACAGAGGAGAGAGAAGATGTCGTCCTTGGATCGCATCGTACAGTTCACATCGTATCCACTCACCTCTATCCTTACCTCAGTCTCGCACTGTGCGCCAGCCTGCCAATATTCTTCTCACTTGTCATCGTATTATTCAGACCAAACTAAACCTCCCACTTTTCTGAGTGCGTTAAGTGAAAAGTATGGAATAATAGTACATTACGCGTCGAATGCGGAAAGTAGCATTTTGCATGCGAGTGTGCAGTTGGTAAAACCACACGAGCAATGCAAAATGCCGTTTTCGCACGAGTTGCGTACCGTACTTTATCTACGATTATTAGATTTAAATAATAAATACAGAAAAAAATAAACTTCCAGTATACAAGTTCGTATTTCTCTTTTGATAAAGATAACATTAATTCATTAGTTGTATTTTGTGCCGAATTATTTCGTGAGGCGTATTATTCTCCTCATATTCGTCATAATCATTTAAATCACTCATTTATTTTCACAAAAAACTCGATATAAAAGTTACTTTTATTAAACAAACAGCAAATTAGTCTTGTTAAATGTAAACAAACTCGCTAATCATGCGTAAAGCTGAAGAATTCCTCTTCTTTACCGCACTAGCGTGGTAAAGAAGAGGAATTCTTCAGAACTATGAGACGCGCATGCGCAATGAATACAAGTATGTAAATAATCACTTTCTACGCATCTAAACAGAGATATAATGTTTATATTTCGTATCAATCGTAGATAAAAGACATTATATATTTTCTGTTTGGTTAGTCACATAATTTATGATAAGTCCTGTTAACTCTTTTCCTAAAGATAATTTAGTGGCGAAATATTGAAATAATAAGAATTTTAAGTCAAGATTTTTTTTTTTACTGCTCTTATATACATTATACATATAGAGAAAGAATTGATACCTTCACGTTTTGAGATCCCTTGTGCCTAAAAAATTGTTGTTTTTTTTTATAATAGTCTTCTATCGTCTGTCTGTTGTCTGTTGTCTATGGTGTTTCGTATGTGTAGACTCGTGGAGTCTTAACTATAGTGGGTCAATTTAGATGAAAAAAGAGACGTCAAAAAAATTAATTCAACCATTAAACTTGAGGGCTATAATTGTGTGCTCGTTTATGAGAAAGTTTACTACGTTGTATCAGTGGTAAAATATTGCTAGTAAAAGAATTTGAAGTAATAGATTTTACCTCCAGCAGGGAGAAAAAGTGAACTTTCCTCCCTAGTTTGCAGGGATAGAAGTTACTTATTGCACCCGGTTGGGTTAAACAGGGAGTAATGAAAAATAAGGGAATCATGAACTTTCATAATTCCCTCCAGTGTTGCCCCAGATAAAGCACAAGTAAATAAGGTTGGTGCTAATACACATTTCATCTACTAACATTTGTTTAACCCTAAAAAGCTAACCTGGAGTCAAAATGACTCCCATTTTTTTTTAACTACGAATGCACGATGTCTGTAAAACACAGAACTCCCACATGTCATCTATGCTATCTCCCACCCTTGAATGACCCTTCTACACTTCTATCAGTTCCACATTCAGATTCTAAAGATATCGTTTGTTTTTCTGCAGTCAGGGAGTCATTTTGACTCCTGTTTAGTCTTACACTTAATTTTTTTGTAGGTCATTCTGACGCAGAATTATATTTTTTAGAATAGTATGTCGTGTTATTGTTAATTTGGCCATTTAAAATCTATAAATTAGATATTATATAACTTTTAATTCAATAATTATTTCAAATTAAAGGTAATATAATTGTAATTTATTCATTTATAAGTATAAATTGTTATATTTTTTTTTGTCTTTATATGTCTAAATTATATAATTATATAAAGTTATAATTATATAACTTTATATAATTTTATAAATTATATAAAGTTTTTAAATTATATAAAGTTAATAGAATATGAATATAGTCAAATAACGGAGAATAAATACAATGATCCAAACGACATTTATCGCTTGATGAAGGAAATGGCCGATTCAGATACCGATTATGAAAAAGAGCGTATTCGACAATAATGGTGACGGTTGTGATTTGGACCCTGATTTGAAAATAGAAAATGCCTTTTTTGATCCTATCAGCGATGATGAGGAAAATGATAAATTAATTGAAACAATTTACGAAATAGAAAAACCAAAGGAAAGGAAAGAAAAAAGCTACATAAAAAAGTAAATAAAACCACTCCGGTAGATAACAATAGCGGATATGTAATAGTAGTCCAGATTGAAAAACCGGAATTAAAAGGAGAAAATTGTTTTTTTATGGCAAACAAAGCACCCAAGTCCCAAGTGTCCCATCGCCCATCAACTAGCTCTAAAACGTGTTAAAAAAATATTGTACATATTAGGCCTTTATATTTAATAAAATTGGGTATAATAGATTAGGGAGTCAATATGACTCAAGATTAGTCATAAGAGGTAAAAAAATATGGTTAGCGTTCTAGGGTTAATGTCTATATATGTAATGTCATATTCACACATGTCATGTAACCTCCACAACGGTTGCCATAGTGATTCATCAGTAAAACAAACTAACAAGTTATTTCTAAATGTAGATAATCAAATCTATATGTAAATACATCAGTTCAATACCATTCAATACACGACTCAGCTTCCAGCTGACTCTTCCATTAATTTTAGCATTGAAATTCAAATAATTACTATCTATAATTTAATTTTAACGTGTATAAGTAAATAAGTTTAAATATTTAGAGAATAATTGTTAATATTATATCTATTTATTTTTGTTTTAAATAAATATAAAAATATGCATTTTTTTGTTGAATAAAATAATTTAAAATTAAAATCTTTCCATATTTTGTTTCTCCCTTCTGGAGGTAAAATCTTTTACGTTTCCAGGAGTAAAAATCACTTGCACCCTCGCGATAATTAACTCCCTCGGCTTCGCCTCAGGAACCAACTTCGTCGCTCAGGGTGCAATCACTTATTTTACTCCCTTGGTGCGTAAATAACTATTTATTTCATAACTATGCCGTAAAGGCGACTATAAAGTCAACTACTCTAACTATAGAGATTTCTGTATACCTACAAAGTGAATAATTTCCTTAACTTAATAAGATTTTATTAGGGTTTCGTAGGTCCCTTTTGAAACCTTTATGCCGTGGGTGACGTGTATGTCTGTCCTTTGCTCTTTGGTTCTTATCTCCCTATCCGTTTAGGTTAAAAGTTGAAATTTGAAATACTAGCGTAACTTATTGACTCAAACATAGGAAAAATATAGAGTAGCTGTTAGTGCATAGAGTCTCAAAGAGCCAATAGGAACACACAGTCAGAACCTACTCAAGACGGCAACGTAGAAGACAACGTTATTGTATTTTCATGGGTACTTCCAGCAGTAGGAGCTAACTGATTAATAATTCTCGGAGGAAAATTTTTATGGATAACGATTTAATTATTATTTTTTCAATATACCCATAATATACCCACTTAACTTGACTTATTTGTGAGATAGATAATTGGTAAAACATTTTGAACCCATTTTCCGACTACCTAAAGAGCTGGAACTTTTACTGTTTACGAATTTCCAATGACAATATTTATAAATAATAGTTATGCAAAGTTATGAATATTTTCAATTCTTTCTTTGTTTATATTACTATAAATTTTTACGAAATGGTCGATAAGGAACGAAACGTGCGAAAAATAACTGACCGTATGAAATGGAAGGTTTGTGTGACTTTGGAACGGAGAGTGCAGCTAGTCGACTCGCTTTCTTGATCTCCAACGATTAGTCCCCGCTCGTATAAAACAGGGATTTCAGAGCGTTTTATTTTTGATTTCATTTATTTATTTCTGGTTTGGAAGGAAGAGACAAAAAAATAGCTCCTGGAATTTCAATTATGGGTTCCGGAGCTCGAAGTCCAGGAGGAGATTCCCATGGGGTCGGTCTGATAACTCACCGCGTCAACTCCAGGACGACGTCCTGTGGAACCCGTCAAATACCCGGCCCCCGTGGGAACTCGACCCCTCACACACACCTAGACTCAGCCGCCGTAGTCACCGGCGAATAAAACACACCGACCCACAGGTTCATTCAAAGGCGTCATATCGCAGGTCGGACAGTTCATCTCGCCGCTTTAATAGCCCCGTCTTACATAACCGAATAGTTGGCAATCCGTCCCATTCCAACTGAGTATTTTCTTATAACTTGTTTTCACATTAACAATTATCTACTCGTCAGGTCGTGAGAAAACCGTTTGTCTTAAATACCTCACATGATCTGACCAGCAACATGGATACCTGCACTCCTAGTGCAGCATAAAGTATTTAACATACTACTACCGGGCTATATATGCTAAATACCTGCTGGGACTGACCAACAACATGGATACCTGCACTCCGAGTGCAGCATAAAGTATTTAATATACTACAACCTGGCTATATATGCTAAATACCTGGTTGGACTGGCCAGCAACATGAATACCTGCACTCCGAGTGCAGCATAAAGTATTTATTAACGTAATACAACCGGGCGATATAAGCTAAATGCTAAACACGTTTAGCATTTACGTTATGCGGGTAAATATAATATAATCTTTTTTTATTTTTTTTTTTTTATCGCAGCCACGGTACTACAAACGACCGCAGTTTAAGCCTATTAAGATTAATTGTGTGCTCTCAACAAATAACAAATACTAGTGTCCCAAACTTACTAAAATATAATTAGATTATACGATTTTCCAAGAACAGCTAATAAATAGAGTGTGCAAATAATATGTGTCAATGTGCCTAGATCTATACTTTTCATTTATATGAATTTCATTTATTATTTCTTTCGAAGTTTCGTGGTTACATTTTCAAAAAACATAATTTACCATAAAAATTATTCCTCCCGGTGGGGAATCGAACCCAGCCTCAACGTCCTTGTTTACTGCTATTTTCTCAGGAACTCGATTTTTCCAAGTGAAATAACGTATATGGTTTGATTCGTATATTTAAATAAACTAAATTTAGAATTGTTTAATTATAAATCTTTATAGATTATTTAAAAGAAAAAAAAAAAAAAAAAAAAAAAAAAATTGAGATTTTTGGGAGTGCAGTTTTTACAGCCAGAGCTTTAAATTTAGAGCTAAAATTAATTTTAAAAAAGAACTCTTTATTAGCAAGGGGAAAATCACTGTCTACATGAATTTTCGAACTTTTAATTTTTGTACACAGGGGTACGTGGTACAAGTAATGAATACGGGGTCAAAGTAATGAATACCCTTCATGATGCATATCGTTGAAAAGCTCTTTAAGAGTACAGTAATTGTTGATATATATAATAATCATATCAATAAGGAGGGGGTATAGAAATGAGTGAGAGGGATAGAATCTATATATTCTCGCAGAGTAATAGTTATTTCGCAACAAGGGAGAGAAGTATGTTTTCCTGCTCGAGGTTAAGTTTTCTCCTGAGGCACCACCGAAGGAGAAAACTTCATTATCTCTCGAGGCCTTATGGCCAAGGGAGATAAATGAGTTAGCTCCCGAGGCTTGCCTAGGGAGATAACTGTAGTATTAGCTCCCGAGGCTTAGCCAAGGGAGATAAATGAGTTAGCTCCCGAGGCTTGCCTAGGGAGATAACTGTAGTATTAGCTCCGGAGGCTCAGCCGAGGGAGATAATCCCGAGAGCAGAAATACTTCGATCCATGTTGCGTATTAAATTTTATCTACGACTAGTGCACCATGGCTATTAGCTATTAAGTTTGTAGGTATAAAAGTTTTACCTACAAATTAAAATTAGACTTGTAAGTATATGAGTATACAATAAAGTCTCTTTATATTTAAAAAATATAAATTTAAAAATTTAAAAAACAAAAAAACATCCAACATCTTTTCATTGCAAGTAATATTTTCAATATCATAAACATAGGTATTAAAAATCTACTAATAATTAACTTTTTATACTAAATATACACGTGGTTTTCTATATGCTGTCCCTTTTTAATCAATTAACTTTTCCAACAGGGGTCGTAGTCCAGTCAAATTAGCTCAAAATGGCGGCGAATCTTGCATTAAATCATGTAGTTCCAATTTTTTCAGGAATGTGTAGGGGGTGGTCCCCTGAATAACGCCTAATAAAGTCCCATCGATTTCAGGCGCCGCGGGAGGGGGGAGGGGGGGGGCAAAAGGTCACATTTTTCAGTTTTTGGCGTTTATCTTGAAAACGGTACGTAGCACAAAAAATAATAATCTATTCACAATTAAAGCTGATAAAATTATCTTTCAAATCATATACATCTTGTTTCAACCTAAGTCTTACCGTTTTTGAGATATGAGCCGTTAAATATTAAAAAATCGGTCCTAGACAACTCAGACAAACTTTCTCTTTTACGAGTTCATAATTACATAGCCCAGTGTTTTCCACTTATTAGCTTTCGTATGTACATTTAATTATTATTGTACATTTCATCGAAATGTATCATTAAAATAACCTCCTGGGCGGGGAATCGAACCCGGGCTCCCTCCGTCCGCGTTTTAAGCTATTTTCTCAGGAACTAGATATTTCCCGGGAAAACGGCTTATATAGTTAGATTCGTATTTAAATGGACTACATTTTAGAATTTTTTCATCAAAATCGTCGGAACCGTTTTCGAGAAATAATTTTTTTTTCATGTTTTTTCAGAGTTTTTGGGGGGTAGCGCCCCCAAATTTAGAACTAAAATTCATTTCTCGATTTCGCATCGGGGTATGATTTTTCTGAACATGTATGCCAAATTTCGTCAAAATCGGCCCAATAGATTAGGCTCCAGGCGTCTGCACAGACGACAGACGACGGACAGACATTTTTTAAAAACCACTTTTTTGGACTCAGGGGACCTCAAAACGTGTAAATCCATTAAAATCGAATTTTCGCGCCATCACAATACTTTCTCTTTACATGAGAAAGTAAAAATGAATAAAAAGGGGCAGTGGTTCAGGTATCTCGTCAATCTTTCTCTTCTAACTCTTTCCCCTTCGATTTTAACGATAACTCGTGGGAAATATAGCTGTAGAGCGAAAAATTTCCTTAAAAAATGAATGTAGTTATGCTAATATATCTTTACCCCGTAAATAGTTAGAGCGTTTTGAAGTTTAAGGGCACTTTTCAACATTTTACTAGTAAAATGTTGCTTGTGGCTCATGTTTTGTTTCCAATGTCTGTAACGCTATGTAAACAGTCTCTAAAGCGTTTGCGCCGTATCCAACATTTATATCGTATACATTTTTATTACAATAATAGGTCGTTCAAAATGAGTGAAAAGTGCTTAATTTGTAATGAAACGGCTGAAGAAGGTGCAAGTCAAGAGAGTGGTAAAGGGGTGAAAACTTTATTAAGTGCTAACCTTACACGAAGAGATGAAAGACATGATTCGTTCCGAAGATTGAAAGGTGGTGTCGACCATGTGAGAGTGCAGAAAACGGTACACCAGGCCATAGTATAATGTTTCAAGCGGTATGCCAATGAAACAGCAAACATCGCAAAATTGTTTTATGACCCCAAATCTTCACCAGGAGACATTGCTGAAGCTGGGGAATGAATGTTCCAGCTCATGTTCCAGGCCCCGTTAAATAAGTATATTCACAATCACTACAGTTACCTTAATCCATCCTACATAAAAGTTGGTGCTGGACGAGAAAAGATGTGGACACCTTACTCCTATCAAGACAACATCCCCTTTGGCACCAGACATTGTCCTCAACACACTCTTCTGCAGCTGTACCACTGACTGTGGAACGATGTGTGGTTGTCGGAGAGCCAGGACCAACTGTTCCCTGGTGTGCAGCAACTGTCAAGGCTCGTGTACAAACAGTGTTCCGATCCAAGAAGACTTTGAGCAATTTGATTGAAGTATCATATTGACAGCTTTTAACAAATGAAAAAGCAGTTGATGAAATGAATTTTATACATATATTCAATGTTAGTATTGTTATTTGAACCTATTTTTGATACCCAATTTTTGATTTTATGAACAACTTTTATACATCTTAAATTGATTTATTACTTCCTCCTCTCTAATAAAAGTGTCCTTCTATATATTACGAGATATAGATTTTGGTACATGTAAACATAATTCATTATTAATACGGGTTATAAATACTATACTTATCTAATTAAACAGCATACAAAGTGATCAAGAGAGTTACAAACCTTGGAAACAAAACTTGAGTCACAAGAAGCATTTTACTAGTAAAATGTTAAAAAGCGCCCCTAAACTTCAAAACGCTCTAACTATTTACAGGGTGAAGATAAATTAGCATAACTACATTCATTTTTTAAGGACATTTTTCGCTCTACAGCTATATTTCCCCCGAGTTTTCGTTAAAATCGAAGGAAAAAGAGTTAAAAGAGAAAGATTGACGAGATACCTGAACCACTGCCCCTTTTTCTTCATTTTTTAATATTCAACGGCTAATATCTCAAAAACGGTAACACTTAGGTTGAAACAAGATATATATGATTTGAAAGATAATTTTATCAGCTTTAATTTTGAATAGATTATTATTTTCTGTGCGACGTAACGTTTTCAAGATAAACGCCAAAAACTGAAAAATGTGACCTTTTGCCCCCCCCCCCTCCCCCGTCCCGCGGCGCCTGAAATCGATGGGACTTTATTAGGCGTTGTTCAGGGGACCACCCCTTACACATTCCTGAAAAAATTGGAACTACATGATTGCAAGAGGAAAACCTAATTTGACTGGACTATCGTTAAGGGTTTAAAATAATAAAAGACGCAGTTATTTCATGTTGTCTTTTTGGCTATATTTCGCCCCTCTCCGGGGCATAGACGTGCCGGTTGAGTGAATAGGTATCCAGAACTTTAGTTTAAATCAGATTGAAAAACAGGAATCTCCCAAGTTGCATTGGGTTCGTCATCGTTTTTTTAATTTATTTTTTATTATCTCCCGGAACACTACAATCGATAATAACAGTATAACAACTATAACAGTAACAAATAACAATTCTAATTAAACTAAAAACATAAGGAAACATACGAGGAACATTAACAATTAAAAACTTAAACCGGTAACATGTGGTAACTCTTTGGTAACCTGTGTCAAACTTTGTTTACCTTTGTTTGTTATAAAACCACGTTTTACAACAAACACTTTCATTAGTTTGTTTTTAATTTAATGACTGTATGATAACCTAAAGTAACCTTCCAGAAAAAATTAGCTAAACTGCTGAAAAACTTTACTACCAACATAATACTTAAAAAATACTTTGTTTTATAAAATGGTTTTTTCACTCCCATGGGAGGGAAGTAACACTTCCCGCCCTGTTATTAGCAATGTAAAGTCCACTTACAATGCAAGTCGTAGATAAAATAATTTAAAGGTTTCTTGATGGTAGTTTATAAACTTATCAAATTAAAATAAGACTCCGTAGCGAAGCACGGGTATTCAGCTAGTTGATTATATATTATGATTATTAAATGAGACATTATTAGATTTAAATTCGTTCTTACTATGTAGATGAGAAAGCTTTGTTCGAATTTGATCGTTAAGATTTTTGTTTAAATTATTATGAACGTGAATGCTTCTTACCGATAAACGTTAATCAAACCATATCGAATAATCCATCAGTTTCTCGTTGGCTATTCGATAGCGTCTCTCCTGTTTTTCTTCGTTTGAGCGGATAACGTTTGAAGATGTCATAAAAAAAAATAAAATAAAATAAAACCGTCGCCTACTCTAAGCTTACCTACTAAACTGTACAGTAGACGCTATAAAAAGTGGCGTCGAAGGCATTAATTAGCGATCAAATATTACAGGCTTAATAAATAAGACGGTGGACAGTCGAGGACCGTTTCCAGTAGTGTTTTCTTCCGCTGTCCGTCCCATCAGTTAAGGACTCGACATCCATGTTTATTCTCAGCGGACAAATTGCCGCGAGAAAAAACTAGGACTATTAGGAAAGTGGACGCGGCCGAGGTGATGTTCTTATACACAAGGTACAAGGTGTCGGATCTCTGTGTTTCCGTTTCGACGCTTCAGCCCGTCTTACTTATACTTACTTACGACTTGTTTGGTAAATCGTGTTATAGACGTACAAACAAATGTTTTTGTTGTAAAAACAGTTTTTTTTCATCGAATTGACTGCAATAGCGCTACCTTCTGAAGAGTTACCATAACTAAGCTGTCAAAGTGTTTGTACAAGTCACCTTCCCTCAGTCAGCTCTCGTCTACATAATGCAGCATCAAAATCCTCTTTTTACTTTGTCGTATTGTGTATTATTGTGATGGCACGAAAATTAGATTTCGATTGATTAACACGTTTTGAGGTCCACTGAGTCCAAAAAAGTGGTTTGTAAAAAAATTTCTCTTGTCTGTACTATGTGTATCGTCTATGCAAACGCGTGGAGCCTAATAAACTACTGGGCCGATTTTGACGAAATTTGGCATACATTTTAAAAAAAATCATAGCCCGAGGCGAAATCGAGAAATTAATTTTAGCTCCATATTTGGCAACCCAAAAACCCACAAATACTCTGGAAATATGAGAGAAATAGTATATTATGTTACTAGGCTGTGAAGTGAGTTTTTTCTTTACCGCGGCAATTACATTTATGTCTCGCTTCGCTCGATAGTAAATATTGCCAAGGTAAAGAAAAAACACTTCACAGTCGTGTAACATATATGCTATTTTTCCGTGGCATAGCGGACAATGAAAAAACATTAAATATTAATCAATAATCAATATAATAATAATAACATACTTAAGATTGAAAAAAAAGAAACCTCAAAAAGAGGTTACACAATAACAAAAAAAATAAAACGCATTGACATCTAGCGGATTTTAAGCGTACTAACAAGCATATCTACAAAGATTACAGCGCTAAAACGGAAGTTTTAATAACTACCAGCACGAGTAATTTTTTTTTACGTCCCAGGACGTAAAAAAAAATTTCTTTCGTGCTGGTAGTAATGAAAAGATTTTATAAGTCCACGTAATGAAAAAATGAATTTTACCTACGTTTTTTAGGCTCTAAAGTTACTATTTCACAGCCTACCACGGAAAAAAAAAAAATATATATATATATATATCGAAAACGTTTACGAAGATTTTGATTTAAAAATTCTAAAATGAAAAGTCTTTTTAAATACGCTATAAATAAGCTATCTTGAGAAAATACCTTTAAATCCGAACGGAGAGAGGCCGAGTTCGATTCTCCGCCGAGGAGAAGTTATTTATATTATACATTTTGATGAAATGTTCAATGATAATGAAATTTACTTACGAAAACTAAAAAACAAACAAATGGAAAACCATATTTATTAGTGGGCTAAGTAATTATAAATGAACATTTTTGTTTGCGTTGTCTCGTACCGATTTGTTTTCTTAAGAATATCGGCCAAATAATCGGCTTACCCCTATCTGACCCCATTTGACTTACTACTGTGGCTTGACATAGTTTCACGGATGCTGTGGCATGACATAGTTTCACGGATGCTGTAGCATGACATAGTTTCACGGATGCTGTTGCATGACATAGTTTCACGGATGCTGTGGCATGACATAGTTTCACGGATGCTGTGGCATGACATAGTTTCACGGATGCTGTGCCATGTCATATCACCGTGGATGCCATATGGCAGTACCAGCACGTAGTACCTCGTATTCTATTACAATGCTTAGTAATACACAGGGATGCGGTGCTAATACCAGCACATTGATCCATGGATACTGTGGCATGATATATCACCTAGGATGATGATAAGTGTATTTGTTATTGCTTTATGTTACTAAGAACATTAAAACTAGTATACTTTGCACTGATCCAATCACTTCTCAACTATGGGATATGTGCCTACGGCTCCGCTGCTTCGACTAATCTAGAACCCCTACGTGTTATTCAGAAAAAAATAATAAAAATTTGTTTACACAAACCAAGGCGATATAAATCAGAGAAGTGTTTCGAAGATTTTCGAGTTTTTCCTCTTGATACTTTATACAAACGATCGGTATTACTCTACTTTTTTGACGAAGATAAAATGTATGTAAATCATAAATACAACACAAAGAGAAAAGCTCAAAATAAGTTAGTAATTCCGAGTTGTAAAAGTGCTAAGAGACACAACTCTTTTGCCTGCATTGCGCCCAAACTATTTAACCAGTTACCCCAGAAAATTAGAGAGGAAAAAGATAAAAAACATTTTAAAATAGACTGCCAATTGGTGTGGCACTTAGCTTCCTCGCATCCTATCCACGAACTTTATTAATTTTATGCTTATAAGTCATTATTGTCAAATTGGTTTAATTGTTTCCCCCGTTTTTTTTAATCTGTCAAAATTTTTTAGATTTTTTACACGAATTAAAGTATCAATTTAGCAAAAGTTAAAGAGCGTAGACTGTTCAAATTAATCTGTGGCCATCTGCGGGTTACTTTCGATAAACTATAAAAGTTTTATTCAAATCAGATAAGTACTTTTGAAGCTATAGGTGTAAATAAATGTATGTTTGTGCGCATGTAGAAGAAAAACAAATTGGCGCAGAAGGTTGAAACTTATATGGGACCAACAATGGGCTAATTATGACCAACCACCCAAATTTCATAAAAATTCAACCTGTAGTTTTTAAGATATGTTGGTTCGCAAAAATTGAACGACAGACCGACAGACCGACAGACCGACAGACAGACCGACAGACAGACCGACAGACAGACACGGAACCAAAAATGTTCCTTGATGTCTGAAACGGATTTCTGTCTTGGAATTTTTAAAATCGGAGACCTAAAATTTTTTCGTTCTTCGAAACGATCACATAGCTTCCGTTACCTTCGGTAAGCTCGGAAGCAAAACGATTAAATGAAATTATGAATAATATAGTATGGATCGATTGATTCTCAATACTTCAATTCTACTTAACTAAATATGTTCTCAAACGATAGGCAAACATAAAAAAAGTATTCTCTATAGAATTTACTTTTACAGCAGATATATATGAATATATTATGAGTCATTATCTCGAAGTTAAATTATTTTTTCACATACATTTTTTTTATAGACATTATTTATTAATTTTGAACCTAATTATAATTTATAATTTTGTTATCAATATTTTAAATGATATTTTTTTTTTTTTTAATTATAGTTTCGTACTACATTCAAATCTTCCAAATAACTGTTACTAAGCCAAAGGCTGGGCCCTCACTCTAGTAATCTTTTACTACCGAGGGTCCACACATTTAATGATTCTATATGCAATTGTAACCAGATCCTGTACCAAATTTTGTGGAAATATATTATAATTATTATATTATGTGGGTGGGCCAAGGGTTGGTGTGAGTGTTGGTTGCACCTCCCAGGGGTACAATGGCAGCCACCAGATAAATGCCTAATTATGGATGCTCCAGTTGAATCCTGTGACCGGACCCTTCCCCCCTTTGTTCCGCCCGTCTTCCTCTTCAGATATGCTTTTCACTTCTTCTGTTTCCATGTCAGCTTTAAGTCCGTCCACCTCCTTTGACCCCTGGACCTCACCGTCAACCCGCTACGTGACATCTTCCTTAAGTCCTCAAACCAAAGTCCATCACAATAGACCTGGAACCTCGTGTTCTACCCACCAATCCTTTATTTCGTGCATTATTACATGGAAAAGTTCATTTACAAATTATAAATATAAGGAAATAGGAAATTATTGTACTGTAATTAAGTACAAATCAATTTTAACATTTTAATTAATTAACAAGATACTGAGGGTACTTCAATCGAAAAAAAATAATAAAAAAATAAAATAAATAAATGTCTGTTGTCTATTGTTTGTGCTGACTTTAAACATTAATAAATAAAACACGAAAAACAAATTATAATAATTGGGTGAACAATAATATTAAAAAATATTGTGATGAACAAATAAACAATAGTAGGAACACATTTTTCTCTCTCCCTCTCTCTTTATCTTGCACTCATCTCACTCTCTTCTCTTTCATCACTCTCACTCTCTCTCTCTCACTCTCTCCTTCTCTTTCTCGTCTCCGCTTCTCCTTTCTCTCGCACTCTCTCCTCTGTATCATCTCTAGCTATCTTCTCCCTCTCTTCTCCCTCTCTCATCTTTCTCTTCTATTTCGCTCTCTTCTCGCACTCTCACCACTATTTCATCTCTAGCTTTCTTCTCCCTCTCTCACTTCTCTCATCTCTCTCTTCTATTTCGCTCTCTTCTCGCATTCTCACCACTGTTTCATCTCTAGCTCTCTTCTCCCTCTCTCTCCTCTCTCATCTCTCTCTTCTATTTCGCTCTCTTCTCGCACTCTCTCCACTGTTTCATCTCTAGCTCTCTTCTCCCTCTCTCATCTTTCTCTTCTATTTCGCTCTCTTCTCGCACTCTCTCCACTGTTTCATCTCTAGCTCTCTTCTCCCTCTCTCATCTTTCTCTTCTATTTCGCTCTCTTCTCGCACTCTCACCACTATTTCATCTCTAGCTCTCTTCTCCCTCTCTCACTTCTCTCATCTCTCTCTTCTATTTCGCTCTCTTCTCGCACTCTCACCACTGTTTCATCTCTAGCTCTCTTCTCCCTCTCTCTCCTCTCTCATCTCTCTCTTCTATTTCGCTCTCTTCTCGCACTCTCTCCACTGTTTCGTCTCTAGCTCTCTTCTCCCTCTCTCATCTTTCTCTTCTATTTCGCTCTCTTCTCGCACTCTCTCCACTGTTTCATCTCTAGCTCTCTTCTCCCTCTCTCATCTTTCTCTTCTATTTCGCTCTCTTCTCGCACTCTCACCACTATTTCATCTCTAGCTCTCTTCTCCCTCTCTCACTTCTCTCATCTCTCTCTTCTATTTCGCTCTCTTCTCGCACTCTCTCCACTGTTTCATCTCTAGCTCTCTTCTCCCTCTCTCATCTTTCTCTTCTATTTCGCACTCTTCTCGCACTCTCACCACTATTTCATCTCTAGCTCTCTTCTCCCTCTCTCACTTCTCTCATCTCTCTCTTCTATTTCGCTCTCTTCTCGCATTCTCACCACTGTTTCATCTCTATCTCTCTTTTCCCTCTCTCCCCTCTCTCATCTTTTATGAAATTTGGATGGTAGGTCATAATTAGCGCATTGTTGGTACTACATAGGTATATAAGTTTCAATCTTCTGCGCCCATTTTTTTCTCTTTCATAAGCGACTAAAAATACATTTATTTGCACCTATCTACAGTGTGTACCCAGATCGACGCATGAATAAGTGAAAAAGAATAAAATTTTAGTTTCAAAAAATCAAGTAGGTCTTGGAAATTTACAAAAAAATGATTATTTTTCCCACCAGTAAAGTGTTTTTCCTTTATTAACATTTAGGCGATACGACTAAATGTTAATAAAACAATTTCTTCAGGAAGAAAAACTGAGTAAGAATACTAGTTATTTATGCACCTAGGGAATAATGTAAGATATTATTTCCCGCGTGACAGAGTTGATTCCTGAGGCAAAGCCGAAGTAATCAAGGCAACTAAATCCCGAGGCGAAGCCGAGGGATTAATTCTAATTAGCTCCCGAGGCGTTAATATTTAGTTTTTTCACCTATTCATGCGTCGATCCGGGGACACACTGTATATATCTTCAAAAGTATACTGAACTGATTTTTATAAAATTTGGATAAACTACTTGTAGCGAAAGGTTGTATGACACTGCTAAGTGTGACATGTGAATCAGGCTATTGAGAATGCTTTGTCCGAGATTATTGGACCGAATTTTGTCGGAAGATTTTTTTGAAGGAGTCCGACATAATACTGCTCTTCTTATTAACATTTCACCTTCTAGGTGAATCTCGAAATGTACGGATGTGTCATAAAATATAGAAAAGACTTTTCCGCAGGGTAATATAAAGGTGGTAAGTGTGTAAGTTTTTTTTATATACGAAGGGCTGGTGATGACGTTTAAATGGTTTTTATTGGGATTTGATGTTCTACAAGTGAGTGGATTTTGGTGAGCATTATTAATTGGAAGGGACACTGAACGGAAAGTGAAGTCCAGAGGGGGGAGTCCATTAGAGGCGTGAGAACCCTGGGTTCTGTGGGAACCTGTGGAGGAGCCATTAGCACCAGGTTCGGACCAGTCACCGTCACCGCACGTCAACACCTATCTTCTGCTTGCTAACCTCACATATCCACCGACTCCATTATCACCTCGACCTAACTCAGTCATCATCTTATCTCTCGACTAACATCTGTAATTGTAACAAACTTAATATAGATTGCATATCCGCATATCTTCAGTCTGAAGCAGGGGTTCCCAACCTTTTTCCTTCATCGACCCCTTTTAAAAGAACAAATTTCTTTATCGACCCCCTTGCATTTTTCCATTAACCCTTCGTGGCACGGCTATAGTGGACAAACAAAGAGGCACGGGCGCGGCGGTGCACTTTATGCGCCAATGCATTTTTTAAACCAAAAATTGATTAAATCCAGATTATCTAGATTGCGTTTTTGACATGTTAGACTAAAAAGTCAATTGATGTATTACATATTTATTTTTCAATGATATCTTTAATTATAAAAATAAAAATTACTATAAAAAATCAGTAATTACTCTTTCAGCGTTCTGACTTAGTATCGGGCTTTCAATCTTAATTATCAACCCTATTTATTATTATTAGTTGTCAAAGTCCTAAGATAACTCCTCACAACCATCATCCTAATCCGACAACTCATGCGAAACCGAAAAATATTGATCGGATGGCATAATTTTCTTATATACCGGACATGGTGGCACGGGCGGCCAATGCAGTACACCAAGACAAATAAACACGGCAAAACAATGAAGAACGAAGCAATAATCAAAGCAGACTGTTTCATCTGTTTTAGGGGTCTCTAGTGGTAGGGTAAAGTGAGGTTTTATTATTCTCGCATTGTGAATCTGTGATTTGCAGAAACTTTTTTAGTCTTTGCGCACTCCATACGCCAGCCCGTGTCTCAAAGGGTTAATATACAGCATACAACTACAGCAGAATACTAATAATTGCACTTAGACATCTTAAATATAACAATTTATGCTAAGAACTTGGACAAAAAAAATAGAAAAGAGTGCTTTATATAAGATTTCAGATATAAACTTTATTTTAGATATATCGACATTGTAATTGGACAATAGCTCGATTTTTATTATTGTGGTCATTGAGTGATATATTTATAATTTTTTTAATATTAGACCTGAAATTACCTATAATCGTATAATCAATATAGCTAACATAACATATTTCTTCTTTTAATAGTTTTAAGTGTTCAGTGTAAATTTTCAAAACAAATATAAGTTCACCTGTAGTGAACATTTGTAACAGTTTGCATACACACATTGTAACTGTTTCTCCTTATATGGAGCTATAATCGAACAGAAAATTCACTGTTTTGCAATTCACAAATCAAGGGATTTTTAGCATCTTCTGTCATTTCATCCATACAACGTTTTATGGAGTAATTTCAGTGCGGAATACTTTTTAAAACTGGTCCAGGGTTCATTTTCATAACAGTTTTTGGATATCCGGCTTTTGTAATTGGTAAAGAAATATCGTAAGAGGCTTTTAAACCACCAGCATTGTTTACAGAAGTTGACGGCTTAAGAAATGATACGCAAATTTCTATTCAAACAATTTAAATTTATCAACGACCCCAATAGAACCCTGGAATACTATAGACCCCTTTTAAATGTCCATAGACCCCCAAGGGGTCCACCTGGACCCCGTTGGGAACCCCTGGTCTAAAGTAAAGATGTTTTAGATTTAACAACGTTTTGGAACATATAATCACCTTTCCGAGGTAAAATTCAAGAATCTATCATTTAGAATACATCATTCTTGCATTGTACCTCGAAAAAAATAATGAATATTATCCAGAAACGTCTGTAATTCTTTTTGCTTCCGAGCCTACAGAAGATATCAGAAGCAATGTGAAATGTGATCATTTTGAAGAAGGAGGTTTCTTTATGTCCCTGTATTTTTAAATTCTTTGCTTCCGAGCTTACCGAAGGAAACGGAAGCCATCTGATCGTTCTGAAGAACGAAAATATTTAATGTCTCCGATTTAAAAAATCCATGACAGAAATCCGTTTTAGACATCCAGGGAACATGTATGCCAGATTTCAATGCAATCGGCCCAGCAGTGATTCAATGCAATGGGCGATTGCATTGAAATCTGGCACACATGTCCAAATTTGGCATACATTTCCAAATCACACCTCGAGATGAAATTGTAAAATTAATTTATCTCCAGTAGGGAAAAAAAGTTATGATTTTGAATTAGTTTAAAGGGACTAAAACAGGTCTTTTCATCCCTAACTCAAAAAGTAGGGAGAAAAAGTAAAAGTAGGGCGAAAAAGTAAAATAGGGCAAAAAAGTAAAGATTGCAACTTAATTATTTTATAAATAGTAGAAAATGTATGGCTAATGTAATGAAGTTGTCGAAATCAGGTTGGCGGCACTGCGCTTTTTTGACCATGTTTATCTTTGTTTACAACATAATAACCTGCATCTAAATAACCTTCTATTTGAGTTTAATTCCAATTCTTATTTGTTTTTAATATTGAATCTCTTATATCTGCTATTAAAAGTGCTAATAATTATTGTTATTTATTAAAATATTAAATAAAAACTGTGCAATGGACGAAAATGTGAATCTTTTTTCTACTGGAGATAAAATATTGTATGTACCTCGTGAGTAAAGTGCCATTATTCCCCTCGCGATAATTATCTCCCTCGGCTGCGCCTCGGGAGCTAATTAGAGTTATTCCCTCGGCTGCGCCTGGGGAATTAAAAATTCTAATTCCGTCGGCTTCGCCTCGGGATTTAGGGACCATGGTTCCTTCGGCTTCGCCTCAAGAACCAACTTTTTCGCTTAGGGAATAATGGCTTACTTTACTCCCTAGGTGCATAAATAACTATTTAACCTATAAAAATTTATTCCATTTAAATACGAAACTATAACCGGAAAAAAATCTTATTTCCTATAAATTGACAAACATTCATTTGATTTTATGGAAAATTAAAACCCAAGTGTAAACGATGACACAAGTTGAAAACATTTTAAATTGATTAAATTAGATTATTATTGAATTTAAATTCAGGCTTACTGTGTAGACGAGAAAGCTTTGTTTTATTTGTCACATCCTTTCTCTAAAAGACATGTTAAATTTAACTTTATATTACGGACATATTATGTATAAGTATTGGGGTTATTTTCGATTTAAAATTAAGAAAAAAATTGTAATAATAAAACAATTATGTCGTTTATTGTTTTAAGCCCCCTCACACGATCAATATTATATTATTGTCAATTATATTATTGAAAATAATATTATCAATATGCAATTCAATATTAAATTTCTATCAATACTGTTTTAGGTTTCTGTACAAAGTACAAAAATAAACCTTATATAACGGCTCTGTCTGTCTGTCTGTCCGTTGGTGTCTGTCCGTTGCTTGTTTCAATTCATAAACTACTATAGCTAGGAACATGAAATTCGGCACACAGGTGCATCTCGGCATTTGAGACAACTGGACTCATTTTGGATTTTTCACACTTAATATTTTCATGATGGCGGCCAACATGGCAGGCGACTAAAAAAAGTTCTTAGTAACTATGACTTGTTATACATCAATTTAAAGGCCTTGAAGTGTAGAAAAAGAATATGCAATTATTACAATTTTACAATTAAAAGTTTCAAGATGGCGGCCAATATGGCGGGTGACTAAAAAAAGGTTTTTAGTCACCATGATAATGTTATATATCAATTTAAAGTTCTTAAAATGAAGAAAAAGAATATGCAACTATTAAAATTTCACACGTCATATTGTCAAGATGGCGGCCAATATGGCGGGCGACTAAAAAAAGTTTTTACTAACTATGACATGTTATAGATCAACTTCAAGGTCTTGAAGTGTAGAAAAAGAATATGGAATTATTAAAATTTTTCAAGATGGCGGCCAATATGGGGGGTGGGGGGACTAAACATTGTTATAGTTACCATAACATGTTATACATCAATTTAAAGGTCTTGAAGAGTAGAAAAAGAATATTACTATTTAAATTAGTGTAATTATATTACACCTAATAATTTTTAACTTTAATGTACAGAAACCGTCGATTATCGCCCCACGTACTTACGTGAAGCGCGCCTTACTTGTTTTTATATCAATATCAACTCCGCACACGGTCAATAGTATTGACAATACTTTTGTATATTGACAATACTATATTGACCGTGTGTGGGCCGCTTTACACGCAGCTGGTGTAATTTAATATTGATGTTTTATTTAACTATTGGATTTATACTTTTATTTAATATATTAACTGCGCTAAGAACTAAATGGAGGGAGGTAAAGTGGAGATATGTACAGAATCGAAACCCATTCTCATCGGACCTGACTTACAGCTGAGTCTTGGGACGCGGCGCCTGGGGCCCCGATCTGACCAGGTGGACTGTTTGATCACGTAGAAGAACGATTAAGGAAGAGTGGGCCTCCCCGACGCCGACGTGACGTGGATAGAGGCGGCGGAGCGTGGATAAAGGATAGGTAAGCGCTGTAGGTTTAGTAAGGTGTTGTGGACAAGCCTGTACACAATGGCCGGGATAATGAAACCGATACGTGAGGCCGCCGGAGACCACCACGCTGTCCAGGATCCGCCGCAGATGTTAACCTGTGTTTCCTCTCGCCATCTTGTACAGCCGATAAACCATCTCTCTAACACGAAATATTGTCTAATCCACATCCCTTCTTAGAGGACCATTATTTAACTTTAGATATTTATCAAGTTCTAGATATCAAGGTGTGTGTATTAGTGACTCTGTCAGCTTGATACCTTTCTTATTAAGTTGATAAGTATAAGCACGAGGAGCATTGTCTTCAGACCCGGAAGAAGTGAGTTTAGTGAATTATACTGTTCAGAAAACCACCCCGATGTGAATACAAAAAAAAATCTCAAAAAAGGTTCGAACAATTGAAGTTTCAATATTTTAGTCCATTTTAATTCGATATACATTATAAATTATAAATCATAATTATGCACAGTGGCGGATTAAGGGTGTCATCTAGGGGGTGGCGATCTGACCCTCCAAAGGGTTTCGAGATTATGGAAAGCCCTAAGGAAAGGGGGGGGGGGGGAGTTCTCAGGATTCCTCCCCCCCGACTGCAGTATAATATCTTAACCGTAAGTCATAGGTGTCGGTTGCAGCTAATTATTGTATGGTGCATATAGCGGGGGGTCCGGGGGTCCTCCCCCGGAAAAATTTGAAAATATGCCCTCTCAAAACAGCGCTTAAATGGATTTCTGAGGTAAAATTTGATTTTAATACTTAGTCACAAAAGGGTCGTTTTTGGCTCGATTAAGTATATGGTGTAGTTTGTTGGAAAACAAGTATGAACATGAACACAAGTACATTTTTTAAAAAAAATATAATACAAACTTAAAAGTATAGTTATTGTAAAACAATAAAAGTTGTGCACTTAATCATTCCCTTTGTATAAAATACCTAAAAAAATTTTGGGAGGATATATTGCGGGGCCGAGGGTCCTCCCTCGGAAAATTTTGAAAATATTACCTCTCAAAACAGCGTTTTTATGCAATTCTGATATGAAATTTGGTAGTCGTTGGAAAAAAGTGTAATCAAGGGGGGGGCGGTCGCCACCCCCGCCCCCCCCCTTTAATCCGCCACTGATTATGCACAGCGTAATAATTCATTATTACTTTATCATTTAAAAAGAAAGTATTGTACACAAAGTATTGTCTGTTCGATTACCACAAAATATCGGTCAACACAACCAATTTTTTAGAAAGTATTGTGATGGCGCGATTTTGAGATTGTGATGAATTTACAGGTTTTGAAGTTCCCTGAGTCCAAAAAAGAGTCAGAAGTAAAAATTACAAAATGTCTGTCTGTCATCTGTGCAGATACATGGGGCCTAAATTACTGGGCCAATTATAACGAAATTTGGCATTCATGTTCAGAAAAATCATACCCCGAGGCGAAATCGAGAAATTAATGTTACCTCCAAATTTGGGGGCGCTAACCCCCAAAAACACTGAAAATAACATGAAAAAAAATTATTTCTCGAAAACGGTTCCGACAATTTTGATTTAAAAAATTATAAAATGTGGTCCATTTAAATACGAATCTAATGACATAAGCCTGTAGTTCTTGAGAAAATATAGCTTTTGGAGAGAGGCTGGGTTTGATTCCCAACCGAGGAGAAGTTATTTTTATGATAAATTTTGATGAAATGTTTAATAATAATTAAATTTACAAATATAGCTTTAAACGTGAATGGAGAGAGGCTGGGTTCGATTCCCAACCGAGGAGAAGTTATTGTTATGATACATTTTGATGAAATGTTTAATAATAATTAAATTTACAAATATAGCTTTAAACGTGGATGGAGAGAGGCTGGGTTCGATTCCCCACCGAGGAGAAGTTATTTTTATGATAAATTTTGATGAAATGTTTAATAATAATTAAATTTACCAACGAAAACTCGAAAACTAATAAATGGAAAACACTGGGCTGAGTAATTTATAAAATGCATAATGACAAAGTTTGTCAGAGTTGTCTCGGCCCGATTTTACTACGTTTTTTATTAGCTTGCTTTCTTGTTTGTATGTTTGTTTGTCCGGTACAAATCTGGTAATCGATTTCTAACTAACTTCCCGAATAGCTAGACATTTGAAACTTTTAGCATAGCTCAGAACACGATGACAATGCATAATTTTAATACTTTTAGCCATCTTTCAGCAGAATTTAATTAGTTTTCAACAAATTTTGCTGTATGGAAAGTTAGTTCGGAAAAAATCCGCCAGTTATTTTATTTGTTTTGCCATATCCCATATTTGCAATCTTCATTTTGACGGGTTTCTATAAATAAGAGATAAATATTGAATGACAGCAAAACAGTAAATACATCGATTATATTATTTCAAATATATATCGATGGAACGGTTTAGATTTGGTGTTGGGGAGATCCGTTGTACAAAGATTTATCCTTTTATAGGTTTAAGATCACCTCTCTAGATCTAGATGGTTGTCATTTATGTGAAGTAAATAAATTCGGAACTATTTTTTTTCACTAATATTATATATTATATATCAATAACAATTATATTATCAACAATACATACGATTCAACAGAAAATTTTAAAACGTAGTATATAAAAAGTTCTTTTTATCTTGAAATTATTTAATGTTAAAACTTAGGATTTAGATAGAGCACCTAATTTTTATGAAATTTCAATGGTTTGTTGAAAGTAAACCGCAGATAGCACCAGATTAATTTCAACCATTTGCGCTCTTTTACTTTTGCTAAATTGATATTTTAATTCAAGTTAAAAATAAAAAAAATGACTTATTAGAAAACGGGGAAAACTGGAAAACAATTAAATAAATTTGACAATAATGGATTTTTGCCATTTGCAATCGAAAACATTGTGAATGTGTTGGGAAATGTGGTTTTCCATTTTTGGAACGAAGTTCCTTATGGCCGTTCTGGAGCCCGGGAGTGTATCCAAAAAAAACGACCAAAATCACCGTCACGCAAAAACCGTCACGAAATCTACCGATGACGATAACTTGAGTAAAAGATGACCGAGTTAGTTGAAATTTGGTACACATGTTCATTTTACCAATGCCCAGTCTGAGTTCTTTGGAAAACGTTATCCGCCCAAGCGTTCACTCGCAACGCTCGCGTTAACGTAAGCTTCAAAAAGACGGGAAAAAATGTTATTATGGAAGCCTGTTACTTGACTTGTTTATGTTTGTTACATGTAAAAATGTCACTTGGTTTTATAAATATCGAAAATATAATCACGGTCTTGTTAAAAGTAAAATTGATCTGTGCTGACGGTTATTTCAATATATTAGGTATATTATTATAATACTGCATATTTAATCCAAGAAAAAATTCTAACTTCATCTATTTAATGAGACAAACAACTTTTTTAGTAAAACGAACACCGACACTGTTATGAAGTGATAAAGATCGCTAAATTTATTAAAGTGGACCCAAACGCTTATAAGAAAGAAAACAACGTTTCTACCGATATCTTTCGTTCTAGCGTATAACGATTTTAATAAAACTTCTTTCACATTGTCTAGAGTACAATTGAAACAGGCATGTAAAATTTCAAACGGATTTAAGCAGAAGCTTTAGAGTAGGGAAGAGGTATATTTTATAATATTTTAAATTAATAGGCCGGGTAGGTAGAAAACAGTCCTATTTCAATCCAACTTCCTTAAACAAACATACCTACTCTTTCACTATAAACTCATCATGATCAACTTTTTTTTTATATTCAATATATATTTATAGTAAGACGCTTGCTTTAATGATACAAATAATGATTTTCTTTTAATTTTTACTTCTTTAACTCTTGCTAGGTACAAACAGTTCGTTACTTTTAATTTGGTCCCTTTTCTAACGCCGCCATGTATAAGTAGTTAGCAATGTACACGTACTTAGCAGTGGGATTTTATAATTTATATTTAATGAAAAATGTAAGGAACTTCGTTCCTACCGGGTGTCTCGCGACACCACACGTATTCTTTTAGCGACTTCTTTTACTACGAGTAGTTTTCAGTATTAGGGGCACACTGCATAAGTTAGCAAATGTTTTATTAAATTAAATTTATATGGAATTGGATTGTTGTTAAGGCTGTCGGTAATAATGGTAAGAAAGAAATGATTGTTCCATCGAGTTTCGAAGAGCAGATATTCCTACGTGACGTTCGACGTATGAACAGGACTGTAGTACGCATGTACAACGGGTCTATGAAAAGGAAGGTCGGCGACCGTAAGATCAGACTTGGAGGACGGGTTCGGGCGACAATGTGCTGTCGAAAGGCAAACTGACTTGGATTCGAACTGACACGTCTAGCCGTAGCCGTCCAACTGGACGTGGAGGTTAACCGAAAAGTACGTTTCTAATTAGGTAGAAAAGAAGACACTATCCGCTCTGGATTAATATACCATGCATTAACAGACAGACAGACCGTCAGCCAGACTGGGGGATTAAGCTTCAGATACCATCTCCACATTCCTCCACCGTTCAACGACACCCGAATCATTTTTCCTTCCTTTATTAGATGTTAGAAGAGGGTGGGGGGGGGGGGAGTTGGCTCTGTTAAACAGAATCTGTCGTGGTCACAACTTGGATGGGTGATCACCGATCTGGGTTCGATTCCCGGACCGGACCTTCGCTCGGTGTTTATCCAGAGTTGCTATATGTCCAGCTGATTGTATGAAATGCGGTGACTAACTGATTGCCGATTGTGTGCCAATTTTGTGTATGCCAATTGTAAGGTTTATAAAGCTGATGAAGTCACCCATTACGTAAAGCGTATAGAGGGGTTAGATCTCAATGGACTAATTATGACCTACCATCCAAATTTCTATTAAATAGGACGAGTAATTTTTTTTAGATATCTTGGTTCGCAAAAACTGAGCGACACAGACTGTTGATCAGTTTTTGAAAGAATGTTCCCTGATGTCTGAAACGGATTGCTGTCTTGGAATTTTTGAAATCAAAGTGAGACCGTCCTTCAGAACGGTCTCATAGCTTCCGTTACCTTCGGAAAGCTTGGATGCAATAAAGAAAGTAATAATTTAAAGGGGACAACCTAAACAGAATTGATTACAAATAAAAAATTACGTGTGGTGTCACGTGACACCCGGTAGGAACCAAGTTCCTTACATTTTTCATTAAATATAAATTATAAAATCACACTGCTAAGTACGTATACATTGCTAACTACTTATACATGGCGGAGTTAGAAAAGAGACAAAATTAAAAGTAACGAACTTTTTGGACCTAGCAGAGTTAAGGCAAAATTAAAAGAAAATCATTATTTGTATAATTAAAGCAAGCATCTTACTATAAATATATATTAAATATAAGAATAAGTTGATCATGATGAGTTTATAGTGAAAGAGTATGTTTGTTAAAGGAGTTTGGATTGAAATAGGACTGTTGTCTACCTACCCGGCCAATTAATTTAAAATATTAATCCAATTATAATTATTATATTAACTACGGGAAACAGGCAGAGAAAAATACAATCCAGCGCCGGGATTTGAACCACGGGCCTCTATATATATCTATACTGGAAATATAGAGGCCCGTGGTTCAAATCCCGGCGCTGGAGTGTATTTTTCTCTGCCTGTTTCCCGTAGTTAATAATAATTATAATTTGATTTAAATTAAAATTTTATCTTTCTGTAGTATGAATACTACCAAAATGGTAAAATATGAATTTAAAATATTATAAAATATATCTTTTCCCTACTCTACAGCTTCTACTTGTATCAGGGTGAAATTTTACATGATTATATTTTATTTATTTACAAAACAAAGTGACATTTCGACATATATAACAAAAATTATCAAAACAAGTCAAGTTACAGGCTTCCTTAATAACACTTTTTCCTGTCTTTTGAAGCTTACGTTTACGCGAGCGTTGCGCGTGAACGCTTGGGCGGATAACGTTTTCCGACGAACTGAGCCTGGGCATTGGTAAAATGAACATGGTACCAAATTTCATCTAACTTGGTGATCTATAACTCAAGTTATCGTCATCTGTAGATTTCGTGACGGATTTTGTGACGGTGATTTTGGTCGTTTTTTTCGGATTCGCCATAAGGAACTTCGTTCCAAAAATAATTACAAGTTAAAACGAATCAGTGTATGTATTGTCAAACCACAAACAATTAGTGTTAAATACAGGCAGGTTTGGACTGCACAGTCATCGTTAGTGTGTTGGTACTACTGATTAGTATAATAGTGAGCCTTCCTTTTAACCAGCTCTAGTTCTTTAGATTGATTGTTACTTTGGTCAATTCATTAAACTTGAGTGAGGTGTTGTGATTGTTTTGAAGGTAAGTATATATTATACATTATTACTGCTAACAGACTTTGAATTACGGGAGGAAAGCCTGGCGCGAGAGACGGATCGATTCACTCGTCTCATTGTCCTGTGTTTTACTTGACAAATTAAAGTGAAGGATCTGACTTTGTCAACGGCCGGTGTGGGTGACTGAAAGCAAAGCGCTTTGTGAATGGGCACATTGTTACCCATTGATAAACAGACCGAGTGGGCGGGAGCCGCCCGCTGACCCGCGACACATTAACTCCCGCTTCCCTTATAAAAGATTCGCTTTTAAAACAGAAGAAATTAAAATATATAGAGACGTGTAGGAGGACGTCAAGAAAGTAGGTAACTATTTCATTGCCGAGGAAGAGGGGAGGGGGAAAGGGCTGCAATTTGACAAATTGGGCCATTGAGAGGCTTGGGGGAGATCAAAGCACGGCATGCTTGAACAACTCATCAAGGGACTTGTACCATATCAAGCACTCTGCTTAGCCCTTTGACATGGGAGCGAGGGGATTATAAACACACGGCTCGAGAGCTGCGTGACTACACGTCTTGATGCACCACATCTCTAACACAACCCCCACCTTACTCACCACTTGCTTCTCTTTACTATTCCATTCTTCTTTATTGCACTGGCGCTGTCCTCGCAAACAAACAGGCTTCGATCTCCTTACGGCCTCTGTCCCACTAATACAACCAATCAGATCTATACATCTTAATTGAACATGTTTACTAGTTATACATGACTCTGCACCTCTAATTCTATACATCTAATCATATCTGCATCATAATTAAACACAACAAGTTCTTATACATGACTCTGCACCTCTAATCTAATACATCTAATCATATCTGCATCATAATTAAACATAACAAGTTCTTATACATGACTCTGCAGCTTTAATACTATACATCTAATCACATCTGCATCAAAATTAAACACAACAAGTTCTTATACATGGCTCTGCACCTCTAATACTATACTCTAATCATATCTGCATCATAATTAAACATAACAAGTTCTTATACATGACTCTGCACCTCTAATACTATACATCTAATCATATCTGCATCATAATTAAACATAACAAGTTCTTATACATGACTCTGCACCTCTAATTCTATATACATCTATCTAATCATATCTGCATCATAATTAAACATATCAAGTTCTTATACGTGACTCTGCATCTCTAATACTATACATCTAATCATATCTGCATCATAATTAAACATAACAAGTTCTTATACATGACTCTGCACCTCTAATACTTTACATCTAATCATATCTGCATCATAATTAAACATAACAAGTTCTTATACATGACTCTGCACCTCTAATACTATACATCTAATCATATCTGCATCATAATTAAACATAACAAGTTCTTATACATGACTCTGCACCTCTAATACTATACATCTAATCATATCTGCATCATAATTAAACACAACAAGTTCTTATACATGACTCTGCACCTCTAATACTATATACATCTAATCATATCTGCATCATAATTGAACACAAGTTCTTATACATGACTCTGCACCTCTAACACTATATACATCTAATCATATCTGCATCATAATTGAACACAAGTTCTTATACATGACTCTGCACCTCTAATACTATACATCTAACCATATCTAGTTCCTTCGGAGACTAGCTTTAAACTCGGACGGAGAGAGGCCAGATTTGATTCCCCGCCGAGGATGTTATTTTTATGATAAAATGTTTAATAGTAATTAAATGTACCTACGAAAACTATTGAATGGCAAACACTGGGGTAATTAATATATGAACTCGTATATTATGAGAAAGTTTGTCTGAGCTATCTCGGACCGACTTTTTCAAGAGTTACGTTGAGTCAGAAATATTGCCCGTACAAAAATACCTGTAGCAAAATCTCCGGATATCGGTACATATTTTATATGAACAACAAAAATAGGACCGTTCGACCGTTCGAAGCGGAACAAAGAAATATAGCAATGGTCATATAAACCTAAAATGTTTAAAAATAGTTTCGATTAGTGTGGCACGAGGCTTCCTCACGCTCTATTATTAAACGAACGGTTATGTGAGAATTGGATCTGATTTGACTCTCAGTGAGGTTACACTTTTTTTAAGCATTATTAAATGTACGCATGAAGAGTAAAATTATTAGGGACTATCTATGCGGATTTCTTTCGACAAATCATCCAATTTTTTTTAATAACCGGACCAGTTCTTTTAAGTATATAGAGGTGTTAATGAAACAAAATTGTTGTTTCAATTCCCAGTAAAGCCAGACTTATTTTCATTCAATATTAAATGTGCACTCATGGTGAGATTAGTATATGGGACAATATATGGTTTACTTTCAACAAACCATTCAAAATTTCTTCAAAATCGAATTAGTGTAAAGTATATAAGTCGTATCATTTACTGATATTGGTGTTATTAAAACAAGTTTTTGCACACTTAAAGCAAATTGGGTGCAAAAGATTGAAATTAATCTGGGGATATCTGCGGGTTACTTTCGATAAACTATAAAAATGTCATACAAATCAGATAAGTACTTTTGAAGATATAGATGTAAATAAATGTATGTTTGTGCGCATGAGGAAGAGAAACGAATGAGCGCAGAAGGTTGAAACTTATAAGGGATTAACAATGGGCTAATTATTACCTACCATCTAAATTACAACGAAATCGGACGAGTAAATTTTAAGATATTGCAATATTGAGCGCGGTATGGTGGTTCTACCGCGGTATATGGTGGTCCTAGCGCGGTATGGTGGTCCTACCACGGTATGGTGGTCCTACCGCGGTATGGTGGTCCTACCGCGGTATGGTGGTCCTACCGCGGTATGGTGGTCCTACCGCGGAATGGTGGTCCTACCGCGGAATGGTGGTCCTACCGCGGTATGGTGGTCCTACCGCTGTATGGTGGTCCTACCGTGGTATGGTGGTCCTACCGCGGTATGGTGAGAGACACGATATCGAAATGTTTCCCTGCCTAGATGGGAACATTTTGGAATATTCTGTCATACATTTCTGGAACATTTCTGTTGAATATCTGTCTTGAAATATTTTAATTCGGAGACAAAACATTTCGTTCTTCGGAGCAATGCACAATGAAGTAAATTTAAAACAATTAAGTCGACAGTTAAATTCTAACATCTGATAACGAAGTGCAGTGACAACGTGGTGATTCTGGACGTGCCGTGTTGGGTCTGGGGGTATCTCTAGAAGCCGTGTCCGTTGTAAGGTCGACAAGGTCTCCTGTCAGAGCAAGACGCTGTCATAGAGAATTATAGGGTTAGTAATCAAACAATCAGATGTTTAGTCGAAGGGGTGGAATCTGTTTGGAAATACGAACAATACTGGCGTTGTCATATCACCGGATCATCTTTGTACGGTACATTGTTATCAACCCCTTAATAACCGGTAGTGGTAAGGACCCTTGCACACAGTTCGGAGGCGGTACCGGAAAGACCCGCCTCCCCGTGCCCGCGGTTTGTCTTATAGACTGCCTGATTGTGCTCCACATAACGTCTGTTTGTTTGTGGGAAGTGCGCCCCTCTATATAATTTGTAAGCGATCCTTTTCTATAAATATTTAAACGCGCGTCACCTCCGCTCCTTTCAGTTTTTTATTACCGTTATTTTTTTTTTTTACAAAGATGTCTCATCGGACCCTCAATTATCTCGGTTAGCTCTGGCAATTTAATGCAATCATTAAATAAAAAATCGGTCCGAGACAACTCATACAAACTTTCTCATATAAGAGTTCATAACACTCAGCTCTGTATTTTCCATTTACTAGTTTTCCTAGTTACCTACATTTAAGTATGATTGAACATTTTATCGAAATTTATATAAATTTATTTATAAATTTACGGCCTCTCTTCGTCCACGATTAAGCTATTTTCTCAGGAACTAGCTTTTTCCCGGGAAAACGGCTTATATCGTTAGATTTGTATTTAAATGGACTAGATTTTAGATTTTTTTAAATCAAAATCGTTGGAACCGTTTGCGAGAGAAATTATATTTTCTCACTTTTTTTTTCAGGGTTTTTAGAGGGTAGCGTCCCCAAATTTGGAACTATCGTCTCGGAGAATTATTTTTTGCTAAAATCGGCCGAGTAGTTTAGGCTTCAGGCGTCTGCATGCACAGACAGACAGACAATTTTTAAAAACCACTTTTTTGGACTCAGGGAACCTTAAAACGTGTAAATACATCAAAATCTCAAAATCAAATTTTCGCGCCATCACAATACTTTCTCTTTATATGAGAAAGTAAAAATTTGCTTGAGTTAACCGATATTTTGTGGTATAGTCAAACATAATTATAATTATAATTATAATTATAATTCATACACAAATAAAAACACTCAGGTTGTTTAATCTAAAATACTCTACAAGTTAGTGTGGCACATTGCATCCTCGCGCTTTATTTCAAATACTTTAAAGATTTAAAAACCGGTTAAAATAACCGTCACAAAATCACCGTCACGCAAAATACGTCACGAAATTTACATATCACTATAACTTGAGTAAAAGCTCACCGAGTTAGATGAAATTGGGTACACACGTTCATATTACCATTGCCCAGGCTGAGTTCGTCGGAAAACGTTATCCGCCCAAGAGTTCACGCGCAGCGCTCGCGTAAACATAAGCTTTAAAAGACGGGAAAAAGTGTTATTAAGGAAGCCTGTTACTTGACTTGTTTTGATTATTTTTGTTATATATGTCAAAATTATCACTTTGTTTTGTAAATAAATAAAATATAATCATGTAAAATTTCACCCTGATACAAGCAGAAGCTGTAGAGTAGGGAAGAGATATATTTTATAATATTTTAAATTAATTGGCCGGGTAGGTAGAACACAGTCCTATTTCAATCCAAACTCCTTTCAACCATACTCTTTCACTATAAACTCATCATGATCAACTTTTTTCTTATATATTCAATATATATTTATAGTGAGACGCTTGCTTTAATTATACAAATAATGATTTTCTTTTAATTTTGCCTTAACTCTGCTAGGTACAAACAGTTCGTTACTTTTAATTTTGTTTCTTTTCTAACTCCGCCATGTATAAGTAGTTAGCAATGTGTACGTACTTAGCGCAGTGTGATTTTATAATTTACTAGCTGGGTACCCGTGCTTCGCTACGGAGTGTTATTATAATTAGATAAGTTAATAAACAACCATAATGAAACATATAAATTATTTTACTATGCAAGAATATCTAGATTCTATATCTCTCCCACCTATTTCTATACCCCCTCCCCTTTGATAACCTAATTTTAAAGATCCTAAATTCCCCCCCCCCCCCCCTCCAAAGTAAAATATGACAAAACAATACATAAAAACTATTACTCTACTCTTAAAGAGGTTTTGCATCATCAATGCACTGAGAAAAAAGTGAGATGCAAATGCAAAAACTAAATATAGTCAATGCAGATTTGGTCACCGCAAAGTCAAATGCAATTGAAGCAACTGCATTTGGTTTGCGCCAATTATTTTTCTTTTTTTTTTGTGGTTACTGCAATAAGTAGGGTTTAGTTAAGCCGGTTTAGTATCCCCAATTATAAGTTAGTTGTGGATACTAATTTATAATTTTTGTTACTATTTTTTATTTTATTTGTAGTTGCGGTAAATAAGTGAGTCTTGAAAATCTTAACGTTGTAACCGCATCTAATGAATTAGTTGAGGGCTGAAGTATCCAAGATTAAATTTGGTGAATATAGTTGAAGCAACTATATATTTGGATTTTACATAAACTAAGTTAACAACGCATGATTTTTAAAATAAATATTATTACATTATTAGAATAAAATTAATTTTCTAATTTAGATCTACAGAAAATATTTATATTATATTTTAATAAAATTGAATATTTTATATTTTGTTATTATTAGTATTACCCCTATTTGTTACGTTTAATCTTTATCTTTTCACCCGCGCCGACAGGGGGGGGGGGGGGGGGGGGGGGGGGGGGGGGGAGAGGGTGCAGTGTAGGGATGCTCAAAAAGAATTTGTAATAGAATATTCCTAATTAAATTTTAAATCTAATCATTCGATTACCATCAGGAGTTGGAATCGAGCTTTGATTCAAATTATGATTAAATTCGATCAGTTCAACATTTAACAACAATTAACATTTTAAAATTAAAATGTATGTTTAATAATAAAATTTTGATCTAATCAATAATCGATAGATGATAAACAAAATACTAAAAGACCCATATAATATACATATAGGATTAGGGTATTTCCATGTCTCGTATTAAATGTAGATATTTTAATTTAAACTAAAGAGTATAAGGGATTAAGTATTCCATGTGATTGGACTTAGTATTCCAATGTAGAATGTGTTTTGTGAATTCTTCTATGGATTTAAGATTTTTTTTGGGATCACTATTGCTGCTAGATACCATAAAAAAATAAGAAAAATTTCCAAATTTAGAGAATTTAATGTTTGTAAAAAATTTAAGGTTTGTATTCTCTAGATAAAAATGAGACATTTTTACTCTTGGCAATTTATTTGTAGGGTCAATATTTTAGCGGAAATTCATCTTCAAACATTCTTACTTTGAAGCTTTGGGCGCTTATCGGCGACAAAATTATGGTTGTAGAAAAACCTTCAAAGAAGTAAAATGTCTTGCATTCATCCCTAGAATGCAAGACATTCATTACAAATACGTCTTACTATTAATTTTTTTTTTCATTTTTGCGATAGCTCATATTAGATGGAACACCCGAAGTGAACAATACCACCAAAATGAAGTAAATCACACAAAAAAATACTCACTCTGTTTTACCCCTTTTCACAAGAAAAGTACGCCAGGTTTCATTCATTTATGTCAAATGGTTCAAAATTTAAAGGGGGGAGACTTTAGGACCACCCTGTATAATAAAGTTCTAAAATTCTAGTTCGCTCCACTCGGCCTTGAAGTTTTTTTGTAGCTTAAATGATTTAATGTAGCTATTTGTTTAATATTGACTTTCATGATGATAACATTTACTAGCTATTCAGATAAAGTTTCTTAAAACAATCATAAATTCTTGTTGAAAGCTTAAATTTTAAAAGGGTGAAATTTAAATTGACATAATTTTGTACCCGCCTTCAAGTTTCCAACCAACTCCTCCAAAAAAAAGTATGCCTGTTCCCTCAGCTGAACTTACATTGGGGGTTTGGTTTGGATCAAAGAACCGCAGGGCGTAGAGCGATAGGGCCTAAGATCTATTTAAGGTTTTTAGGGGCGTTTGCTGGAATTTTTCCCTAGAACCAGGACCACCCTGTCTGATAAAGTTCTGAAATTCTAGTTCGCTCCATTCACCTGTGTTTTTTTTTTTTTTTTTTTTTTTTTTTTTTTTTTTGTTAAACGATTTAATTTTGCTATTAAGTGTTTAACATTGATTTTCATGAGGATAACATTTATTCGCTATTCAGAAATATAGTTTAAGGTTTCCAGGGCCCCTATTAAAGAACTCGGTTGTCAGAGGCCTCGGTTTTGCAGTATTTCATTTATTCATGGCATCTAACATACGAATTCGTTACTGAAAAGCTTGGAAAGTCAAATTGAGTAGCTCAAATTTGATGTAAAACTATAGTTGGCAGTCTGTTTTGCAGTATTTTTGAGAGAGTCATATCCGCTTTACTATAAATGTATTAACTGCAACTAAGCAACTAGGTACCCTTTTTATATTATTGGTTAGGACGAACGATTTAAAAAAAACTTAGTTATGGATAGTGTTTTAACAAAGTTTATAGTAACCGTAAGTGATTTTAGTAACGGGAACTAAATTTGCAGTCATTTATGTGTTGTAACTATAAAGATAGTCGGAGGAGCTAATGTTCTAGTCACCATACCTAAGTTTAGTTTCCGTAACAGTAAAAACGATACCCGTAACTACATGAACCACTTCCGAGCATGCGCAGTTTCATTTTACAACACCATGCTGGCCAGAGACAACTAGAATTATTGTCAGTCAGTTGTCAGTTCCTTGCCTACCTCCGTACGTGAACTAGGGGTGGTATTGTTTCTAGTTTATCTAGTACACAGTACTACCAGGTACAGGTACTCCATATTACTTGTTACAAGTACCTAGGTACTGAAATAATGTTAGTTTTAATTATATGTAATTAATTATTGTGTTAATTTAATTATTATTTATTATGTTATCGAATTATAATGTTATTTTTTTTCTTTTATAAACGAGTATAAAAATTATGTAGTAATTTTAATGCAGTCACCATGTATTATTTAGTTATAATTTTATTCAGTAATTTTATACAGTAATTAATTTAAAGTAATAATGAATAATTTCTTAATGATTTTAATTTTTCAATACTTTTATTTTTATAATAATTTTAATTAATACTTTTAAAATTATATTGTAATTACTTTTTGTAGTAGTTAAATGTTTACTTTTCTTTTATATATTTTTAATAAATAAGCTTAAACAATTTGTATTATAAAACTGTGTCCAGGCTAAATTGTTTTATCCTTAAACATTTAGCATCATTAATTTGTCGCATATTCAAAAACTATTAAAGATAAATAAATTAAAAAAAAAAAAAAAAATACCTTGCTGAAATAACAAATATTAATAAGTAATTATATTTTTCTTTTTTTTTTCTTTTATGCATATATAAAAAATATACAGTAATTTTAATGTAGTCATTATATATTATTTAGTAATAATTTTATTTAGTTATTTTATACAGTAATTACTTTTAAAGTAATAATTACTATTTTTTTAATAATTTTAATTAATAATTTTAAAGTAATACTTTTAAAATAATAAATATAGTAATTACTTTTATATTGTAATTAAGTATAATGTATATTTTTCTTGTATATATTTTATAATAAACATGTTATACACTAAAACGGTGTCCAGGCTAAATTATTCTATCCTTAATTATTTTGCATCATTTGTCTTTTATTGCAACGTTTTATAAATTTTCTTTACTTTACTGACTTGTTTCAATACAAAAGTTTGAACTTTTAAGTAAGTTCGATGTCATGCTTTATGCTTTGAATACTTAGTCAGTAAAGCAATGAAATAAAGAGTCACATTCAATGAGTAAGTATGAATTCAGGGTACTAGTAGTAGTATAGTTCCCTGTAAATGTCATGGTAGCTATCCATGGTGGGACCTATAGCAGTATGCACCCTCCGATTGCAAAATAGATGATTGTTTATACTGTTGAGTGTCTCAGGTTATGCAATTTATTAAAAGCAAACAAAGTTATAAATTTAAAAAAGATTATTATTGGAAGCAATCTAAAATGCTTCCAATAAATTCTAAATTATTTTGCTCTCAATAAATTGCTTGGCCTAAAATACTTAACAATAATATATTTTGTAATCGGAGAGGGCGTACTACTACAGGTCCCACCATGGATAGTCCCCTTAACTACTCTTTTGGTTCCTGCAACTATGCAGGAGCCAAAAGAGTAGTAGAGGGGAATATAATTATTGTTGAGGATGACAAACGTTATGTTTGGTGTGACTATATACATAATTGGGGGAATTACATTTATTGTTGGAGTCATTATGTTATACAGTAGCGGCAACAAATTTTGGAGTTACAGCAACTGTTAAATAGGCACAGCAACTATTGTTATAGTTGAGCAAACTAATTAATGTAGCTAGCGTAAAATATATATTGTTGGGGTCATTAATTACACAGCAGCGCTAACAAATTTTGTAGTTACAGCAACTATTATTTAAGTTCTGGCAAAAAAAGTGTAGTCGCAGTAACTATAAAAATAATTGCCGTGACTATACAGACTGTTGACGGCAACTAAAAACATTGTTGCAGCGAATACAGATTTTCTTCCATTTAATAACAGTTACAAACTTTCTTGGTTACCGCTACAATACAAATTACAATTACAGCTACTAAAAGTCTATTGTTAACGGTCTACTAAACTCGACTTGTTATCGCAACGAACTTCTGGTGGTCCCGGCCGCAACAATATTTTTGGTCTGTGGCTACCCAAAAATCGCCTCTTTTTTTTCTCAGTGTGGTATTCATTACATTTACCCCGTATTCATTACTTTTACCATACCTGTGTACTAAATTTAAATTTCCAAAATTCATGTAGGCTGTCATTTTCCCCTTGCTTTGAAGTTTAAGTGGGCATATTTTTATCGACATCGAACTAAAACTGTAGATTTGATAAAAGACATATCCTCATACAGACACTCTTCTTTTTTTATAAGATATAGCTATTTTTCCATTTTACCCCCTCCTAAATGAAAATACATATGACAAAACTGTACATAACAACAATTAATGTAATCTTAAAGAGCTTTTCAACGATATCCATCATAAAGGGTATTCAGTCCTTTGACCCCGTATTCATTATTGTACCCTGTTCCCTGTGTACAAAAATTTAAATTTCGAAAATTCATGTAGACACTGATTTTTTCTTCCTTTGAAGGTCAATTGTGCATTTTTGGATCGAAATCGGACTAAAACTATGGATTTGTATAAAGAATATACACACATACGTTGACTTTTAGATATATTTTCCATTTACCCAACTAAATGCACGTAAAAACAATTACTGTACTCTTAAAGAGCTTTTCAACAGTATGCATCATGAAGTGTTTTCAACTTTGACATTTGTACCCCGTACCCTTCTGTACCAAAAATTTAATTTCGAACATTCATGTAGACAGAGATCTTCTCCTTGCTTTGAAGGTCAAGTGAGCAAATTTTTATCGAGATCGAATTAAAACTGTTGATTTGTATAAAGAACAAACACATTCACACATACGTTGACTTTTATAGATATAGATATACATTTCCATTTTACCCCCCTCCTAAATGAAAATATGACAAAACGTACTTAACAACAATTAATGTACTCTTAAAGAGCGTTCCAACGATATGCATCATGAAGGGTATCCATTACTTTAACATTTGTACCCCGTACCTCTGTGTACCAAAATTTTAATTTCGGAAAATCATGTAGGCAGTGACCTTCACCTTGTTTGGAAGAAAAAGAGTGTAAAAATGCATCAAATTGGGATAAAACTGTAGATTTGTATAAAAGACATTCTCTCATATAGATATACTCTTCTTTTTATATATATAGATATAGTTATATATTCCATTTTACCCCCCTCCTAAATTAAAATATGACAAAACTACACATAACAACAATTACTGTACTCTTAAAGAGCTTTTCAACGATATGCATCACGAAGGGTATTCATTACTTCGACCCCGTATTCATAACTTGTACCCCGTACTGCTGTGTACCAAAATTTAAATTTCGAAAATTCATGTACACCTTGATTTCCCTTTGCTTTGAAGATCAAGTGTGCAAATTTTCATCGAGATCGGACTAAAACTGTAGATTTGTATAAAAAACAAATAAGATATAGCTATATTTTTCTATTTTACCCCCCTCCTAAATGAAAATATGACAAAAGTGTACATAACAACAATTACTGTACCCTTAAAGAGCTTTTCAACGATATGCATCATGAAGGGTATTCATTACTTTGACCCCGTATTTATTACTTGTACCCCGTACCCCTGTGTACCAAAATTGAAATTTCGAAAATTCATGTTGACCTTGATTGTTTCCTTGCTTTGAAGGTCAAGTGTGCAAATTTTCATCGAGATCGGACTAAAACTGTAGATTTGTATAAAGAACAAACACACACACACACACACACACACATATACGTTGACTTTTATATATATAGATATTTAATGAAAAATGTAAGGAACTTCGTTCCTACCCCGTGTCCCGCGACACCACACATATTTTTGTTTAGTTCATGTAGACTTTCGAACCACCATATATTATTATCTTAATAACTGCTCGTTTAATTTAATGAAATTTGTATAGAAGGTCATTATTAGCCCATTGTTGGTCCAAAGGACCACAAACGTGTTTTTTTAATTTACACCTATATATTTTTTAATAGTACTTGAAATTTTTTTGTTGGTTTGTCCAAAGTGGCCCACAGATGGCACCATATTAATTTCAATCGTCTGTGCTCAATTAATATTGTATAAAAATAATTGTTCCTCTCTGAAATCGAAACAGATCCAAGCTCATGTGACAATTCGTCTAATAATTGGTCGTGAGAAAGCTATGTGCCACACTAATTGGCAGACAATTTTTTTTATAAACACATATCTTTAAAAATACTCAAACTATTTTGAACAAATTTTGATGGATTGTCAAAAATAGCCCACAGATGATCCCATGTTAATTTTTAGGCGTCTGCACACATTTATATATTACAAATAATTCAAATTTTTAAGTTTTAGGTAGTATTCATAATACGGAAAGATTAAATTTTACTTAAAATCAAATTATAATTATCATTAACTACGGGAGACATACAGAGAAAAATAGACTCCAGCACCGGGACTTGAACCACGGGCCTCCTATATATCCGTTACAGGCGCTCTTATAGATGGCCCGTGGTTCAAGTCCCGGTGCTGGAGTCTATTTTTCTCTGTATGTCTCCCTAATGGCCCCCCTCTGTATGTCTCTGTAATGATAATTATAATTTGATTTAAAATAAAAATAATTGTGAACTTACTTATAAATTTATAACTTAAATTTATAAGTTAAGTATAGTAAATTGACAATAAAGTCTAAAGTGCACTTATCCATATGCAAGTCTCAGACAGTTGTATAATTAGCTGATGCTTTAAAATGTCAAAATGACTACGTTTCCATGAGTTTTCAAATTCTTTTTGAAAAATGTTTTGGTTTCAAACCAAAAGCGTTTCCATAAGGAGTGTCATAAAACAGTTGTCACAATAATTTTCAAAACTATAAACTTCCAGACTTGTTATAGTTAAGTCAGGTTATAAATATCTCTGATCATCATATCCACTCTACATGTCTCTATTCTTTTTTTCAATTAAATATCTGTTTCCATGCTATTTTTTCAAAACAGTTTTAATTCAAAGCCAAAAATCTGTTGTGTCTTTGAACTCAAAACTTTTTGAAATCACCGTTTTCCATGGGAATTTTGAATACCAAGACCATTTTGAAAACTTATGGAAACGTAGTAATCATTATTCAAGGTTAAACTATAGGTATAAAATAACCAATAAATATATTTAATAAAAAACAATAACGACATTTCATGGCGCCCCACGCCCACGTAGTACTGCGTGGCTGTTAAAAAAATAAAAACAATCTTGCTTTTAGTGCATGTTTAATAAGAGAATATTACGATATTTTTTTTTTTTTTACTTTCAGCCGTCGCCAAATTTATTCTTGCACTTTATTTGAACCCCGCTGTCAGAGGTTGTCGTTGTTAAATTTCTCAAATTCCATTTTCCGTCCCGAATTTTACTGCTCAAATTTATCGTATAAATTTATTGATTTATCGACCAGTACCAACGATTCATTAACCCTCGGGAACGCGCGGTCCTGTGAGGCCTAAATTTGAGATATAACTGTGAAATTGAGATAGATGTGGGTGCGATTGGAAGATAGGGATTTTTTAAAAAAACACAACACCCTGTACACACAATCAAGAAAACTTTATCATTTTTAGAGGTTTAAGAACAAGCAGGAATTGTTATAAACAATGACTTTTTTTTTCGAAGACCCAAAAATAAGAACTTTTTTTCCTCACGAATACTTTATCTTGGGACACACTGTATATTTGTGATCTACATTTTAATACCTTTAAAATGATACCCCAATTAAATATTAACAATAAATAACCAAATGATGTGATCATTTCAAGCAATTGCTCGCCAATCGAAGAAATTTTGAGTTGTGGAGTTCTTGAACATTTTTTTTTCTGTTTTTGGAGAAAAATAAAACCAAACTTCTTGCATACGAGTCCGCAAGACAGTGAGACATTTTCATGTTTTCGCTCTGCGTAATCTACTGACATAGAATTAAATATAAACGGTAATTTATTCAAGTAATTGATAAAAGTAGATGGAAGATAATTTTTATTCTTATCTCCACACCGGCACTGCCGTGGCTTGGTTACAAACGACTGAATTCAAAGACGCCGGCCCTTCTACGAATTGTTAATATGCCTTCATACTAGGTAGGCCGAGAGGACTGAGAGTTGATGGCAACCTCCTGTACTTTCCTAACTCCCAATCACACTTATAAATCATTTTGACTTTCTTCGGCCCTACGAAGCGCGGAAGGGGAAGGCACTACAGCTGGAGACTGGATTACAGACCTCCTATACTTTTCTAACTCCCTGTTATACTTTTCTGAGTTTTTAAGCTAAAAGTAACGTAACGTTTTTGACTTATGTTCCATAGCCTAAATATGAAAATATCAAAACAGTTTAACTTGTATCCTAAATTTCAAATGTCTAGCTACAATAGGTCGAGAGATAGGATCCAAGATACGACGGACGGACGGATGAACTAACAAAAGTATATGGATTTCTAGGATGACCTTGAAACCCTAAAAAACAGATATTGATAATAGATGAGATTCGCGCAATTTGTTTAATCTTTTTTGGGAATTTTTTGCTTCCCAGCTTACCGAAGGTAACGGAAGCTATGTGATCGTTCTGAAGAACTAAACATTTTTAGGTCTCCGATTTTAAAAATTCCAAGAAAGAAATCCGTTTCAGACATCAGGGATCATTTTTGGTTCCGTGTCTGTCTGTCGGTCTGCCTGTCGGTCTGTCGTTCAATTTTTTCGAACCAAAGTATCTAAAAAACTACACGTCCAATTTAAATGAAATTTGGGTGGTATGTCATGAGTAGACCATTGTTGGTCCCATATAAGTTTTAACCTTCTGCGCTCATTTGTTTCTCTTCCACATGCGCACAAACATACATTAATTTAAACCTATAGCTTCAAAACTACTTATCTGATTTGTATGAAACTTTTATAGTTTATCGAAAGTAGCCCACAGATAGCCCTAGATTACTTTGAACCGTCTGCGCTCTTTAACTTTTGCTTACTGGATACTTAAATTCAAGTATAAAATCGAAACAATTTTGACAGATTAAAATACTCTGCCAATTAATGTGGCACATAGCTTCCTCGCAAAGAAAAGACCAAATTAAGAAAAATACCTCGATAAAAAAATCAAAAAGTTGGAACGGCGCGGCACTGTTTCAGTAAATATTTAATAAAGTTTAAGAAATTTAAACATTTTTTGGAGAAACAAAAGCCTCCAACAAGCACCAAATGTTAGCGCACATATAATCAATTTAATAAACAAATATAAAACTGCAACCTAATCGTAGAAACCGCTGTAATAACAGTTTTTTTTTTTATTTTACCCCCCTCAAAACTAAAAATAACACAAAATAGAATATAACAAAAATTAATCTACTATGCAAGAGCTTTTCAACTATATACATCATACTATAAAAGATTAACTTAAACATTTGTACCCCTGTACTCAGAGGTAGCAAAGTTATATTTTTAAAAAACAAACCATACAAAAGGGCATTCATTTAACTAATAAATACATATAAATAAAAATCTAATATCAAAAAAGTATTTAAACCCTTTAACCTACAGCAAAATTATAAATCGGTACAAAAGTACATGTACAAAATTTTTAAAAAATCAACAAATAAAATAGCTTTAATGTACATATCAAGACCTTTAAAATGATATACGACACAATATTAAAAACCAAAAAAAGTGGTCACGTAACACGGCACACGGGAAAAAGTTTACTCTCATGTTCTCAGCAAGTAGGATGAACTAATAAAATAAAATATACTCAATTTAAAGAGCATTAGTGTAAGATTCAAGCGCCTCAATCAGAAATAAAATCGGCCAACTATTATAGAAACTATGGCCATTCAAAGACAAAAATGGAAAAAAATAAAACCAAATAATAACAAAATTATCACCATCTAAGGTACAACCGATGATGATACGACAAAAACTCATAGGACTAAAGTTGTAGATCTTTTAAAATCAGTTACCACTTGTGCTATCCATTTTCTAATATGACTTACCGTTTAGCCGAAATAAGCCCCCAAACCAGCTTAAAAATCAAGTCGCCCATTTTTATTTTTTTAAGGGGTGAAGAAGGGGGAAAAGTGAACTTTGTATAGTTATTTTTGTTCACAATATGGACCTTGCGCGTCGAATGGCGCAAACCGCAAGTCTCTAGCTCTTCTGGAAGTGGGTAAACATTACTGTTAGTCGGTGAGTCAGTTAGCCATGCGGCTTTAGAATATAAGACATATTAATTTAGCACGATTTAAAGTGCGCAGAAGGTTGAAATTAAGCAGGTGTTATCTGCAGGCAACTTTCGACAAACCATAAAAATTTCATAAAAATCAGATAATTACTTTTAAAGATATGGCTGTAAATAAATGTATGTTTGTGAGCATGTGGATGTCAAACAAATAAGCGCAGAAGGTTGAAACTTATATGGGACCAACAATGGACTAATTATGACCTACCACCAAAATTTCATTAAAATTGAACGTGTAGTTTTTAAGATATGGTGGTTCGCAAAAATTGAACGACAGACCGACAGACCGACAGACCGACAGACAGACCGACAGACAGACCGACAGACAGACCGACAGACAGACACGGAACCAAAAATGTTCCCTGATGTCTGAAACGGATTTCTGTCTTGGAATTTTTGAAATCGGAGACGTAAAATTATTTCGTTCTTCAGAACGATCACATAGCTTCCGTTACCTTCGGTAAGCTCGGAAGCAAAAAATGGAGGAAACAAACAAATTAAACAATAATGACTTGTAAATGCATAAAATATAAAAGTAATAATGAACGTGATAGGATGCGAGGAAGCTAAGTGCCATACCAAATGGCATTGGCAGTCTATATATATATATAATTAAAAGTTGTGGCCGAATCTGTTGAACAAAATGGCGAATCTCTTTCACACATAGCTTCTACAAATTGGTATTGTTTGCGGGAGTTATATATGGTATAGTTGGTAGAACTGTTTAGTTAAAACATATAGTTATGAGGACTCGTCTTATGATATTGAGGCAGTGAAGGTCAGAATGTTATCATGGGCTGTCTAGGACGCACTTGGAGACAACGCGACGTTCAGATGACATCACTCTGCTCATCCTGAAGAGAGTGCTTTGTCTTTCTTATGTTTAGTCTCTTACGAAATGTTATTGAAATGTAAACTAGGACTGTTAATGTGTTTATGTAATGAGATGTCAAGTGTCGATGGTATGACTGATCCTGTAGGAAGAGATACAAGTGTAATGACGTTATCGTATCTTCCCACCTTTATATTATATAAACCACATTATACTGCGCTGTATAACTAAAACAATCTCTTACTTCCAAAACCTTTCTAATTACCACGTAATCAGGTCATCGGTTTTAGGAGTTTTGAGGCCCTAGGCCAAATTTTTACTAGCGGCCCCTCCCCCCACATTGTTTTTTCATCCTAGTTTTTATGAACCATAGAAGTTCTATAATGGGTTTTCTTTGATTTTTTTTTTACAAAACCGTTATGGTAAGTTAATATTCGTAGGCCTAACTTAACTGATGTCAAAAAAGTATTTTGAATTGGATGATTTTTTTTTATAATTCTGGAATAAATACTTTTTAATTTGATTTTACGTAATACAAAATATGAGGTTTTAGGTTTTAATAAAAAGGCCGATAAAACTCATACTTTTTATTGAATTTTATTTATTTGTAGAACCTTTTTTAAAAACTTATAAATATAAATGTACAGTTCAGGAGATAGCGTGCAAATAAGAGTGTTTGACTAACATCAAGTTAATCTTTTGTTGCCTGTAAAAAATATGTGGTCGGCTATATTCGTCTGCGGAACATAAGCTCGTCAGCTAAAAAATAGATAGCTTGTCACTTGATAGGTGACCACTCTTATTTGGAGTAATAATTGAATAACTAACCTAGCAATAAGAAATACTTCTTAGAATATACTGTGCAAAGGCGCTGAGCGGCAAGCTATAACAATGTATTGCCCATATCTCCGCTATATCTGGCTATATATATCTGGTTCCTTGTCCGTCTGTCGCTCAATTTTTCCGAACCAACATATCTTAAAAACAACTTATCCGATTTTCATGAAATTTGGATTGTAGGTCATAATTACCCCATTATTGGGTCCCATATAAGTTTCTACCTTCAGCGCCCATTTGTTTCTCTTCTATATGCCCACTCACATATATTTATTTACACCTATATCATCAAAATGACCTATGTATTTTATGAAATTTGGATGGTGTGTCAAAAGTAGCCTGCAGATAGCCCTATATCTGCAAGTAGTCTGCACTCTTTAAATTTTTCTTAATTGATACATTAACTCATGTAAAAAATTCTAAACAACATTTTTAAAAAGGGGGGGGGGGGGATTTAAATAAAATTTGACAAAAATAGGTAAGATATATAAAAGCATACGAAACAGGGCGCGAGGAAGCTATATGCCACACTAATAATGGGCTTTTTTCCGTGGTATAGGCTGTGAAATAGTAACTTTAGAGCCTAAAAAACATAGATAAAATCCATTTTTTCATTACGTGGACTTAAAAAATCTTTTCATTACTACCAGCACGAAAGAAAACATTTTTTACGTCCTAGGACGTAAAAAAAATTTCTTCCGTGCTGGTAGTTATCAAAACTTCCGTTTTAGCGCTGCAATCTTTGTAGATATGCTTGTTAGTACGCTTAAAATCCGCTAGATGTCAATGCGTTTTATTATCTTTTGTTTTAGTTACCTTTTGTAGTGTAACCTCTTTTTAAGGTTTCTTTTTAAGGGATCTCGCTCCGCTCGACAGTAAATGTAATTGCTGCGGTAAAGAAAAAACTCACTTCACAGCCTAGTAACATAATATACTATTTTTTAAATAAAAATTGTAATAGATAATTGTTTAAAACAATAGAGTTAAATGATAAGGTAAAGCATGAGCTGAAGGCTGTGATTGACATATGACTACATGTAAATGAAGAGTGATTGAACTTCTGAAAAGTATTTGAATAGGATGTCTTTCCTGGTTGTCTGATTGTTTTTGAAAGCAGAAACAGGAAGGTTCTTTTTTTCTGCAAATCCCCTCTTTCTTGTTTTTAATTTTCATGATATTACTTTCTTTTTTTTTTAGTTCATGATATTACTTTTACTTTCTCATAATACGTTCTTAAGGACGAAGAGAAAATATTGTGATAGAGTGAAACTTCGATTTAGAGATTTTGATAAATCTACATGTTATAAAGGGACGTCAACCCTTGAGTCTAAAAAAGTTTTTTTTTCTTTTATAGAAAAATGTCGGTCTGTCATCAGTTGTCTGGCGTATGTAGTCTATTCAGCGTTGTAGAGCCTAAACGACTGCTGATTTTGTTATTAAATTTAGCACACATGTTCAGAAAAATCACTAAAATACTATAATTGGCACAATTTAACTCCCTTATAATTTTGAGATATTTTAAAGTCATTTTATTTTTACTGGTGTGTTTCACTGCCAATTGCTATGGCACATAGCTTCCTCACATCCTATCACGTTCATTATTAATTTTATATTTTATGCATTCACAAGCCATTATTGTTTAATTTGTTAAATTGTCTCCTCCGTTTTTTTTAATCTGTCAAAATTGTTTTGATTTTATACTTCAATTAAAGTATCAATTAAGCAAAATCAAAAGAGCGCAGACGGTTCAAAGTAATCTGGGGCTATCTGCGGGCTACTTTCGATAAACTATAAAAGTTTCATACAAATCAGATAAGTACTTTTGAAGCTAGAGGTGTATATTAATGTATGTTTGTGCGCATGTGGAAGAGAAATAAATGAGCGCAGATGGTTAAAACTTATATGGGACCAACAATGGGCTACTCATGACCTACCACCCAAATTTCATTAAAATTGGACGTGTAGTTTTTAAGATACGTTGGTTCGCAAAAATTGAACGACAGACCGACAGACAGACACGGAACAAAAAATGATCCCTGATGTCTGAAACAGATTTCTGTCTTGGAATTTTTGAAATCTGAGACCTAAAAATGATTAGCTCTTCTGAACGATCACATAGCTTCCGTTACCTTCGGTAACCTCGGAAGCAAAATCAAATCGCTCCAGTATAGTTTGGTCTCCACGCCTCTGTACAGAATTAAAGACGATAGACACAGTGAGACATTTAATAAATACACCCTTTACAATAATTATAATGTATTAACAGTGGCGTAACTATGGGCCCGCGTGGGCCCGCATTGCGGGGGGGCCCCCAGTGCTATGGGGCCCCCAAATCCAGAAATAACTAGAATTACTATCCTTGTACCAACGTCGAGGGGGGCCCCCAATCCTGAACGCAAGAGGTTTTTTTTTTTTTTTGCTCATCGATTTTCTTTGGCGAGGGGCCCCCAAAAATGTTTTGCGGGGGGGGCCCCCAATGGTCTAGCTACGCCACTGTGTATTAATTAATAATGTAGTAGATAAGATCTGGTTCTTCAAGTGGAATTGGGCAGGGCATATTTCAAGACTTTAAGACGAAAGATGGACCAAAGAAATCACCAAATGGAAACCATATCTTGGAGTGAGATGAAGAGGACGTCCGCAAAAAATATGGGAAGACGACCTTGTACTGAAAGCTGGACCAAAATGGATGCAGAGGGCGAAGGATAGGTACATTTGGAAACCCCTGGGAGAGGCCTAAGCTCATTCGTGGGCCTTGGGGGTTTTGTGAATTGTATGTACATAATATTGTGGGTATGTATGTATGTGTATGTATGTACGTATCATTTGTAGGTATCTATTATTTATAAATAGATTATATATATTTATATACCTATAAACGGATAATTAATTGTTAAATAAAATAAATAAATAAATAATAAAAAAAAAATACACTGCCAATTAGTGTGGCACATAGCTTCCTCGAATGCTATCATGTACTCTAACAATTATTGTTATATTACTTTATTGTTATATTGTTTATTGAGTAAAAACTATTTAACAGTTTTAGCGAACTTTAACACATTATAGTGGTGTCGCTGTTAGTTTTACTAAAAAGTTGTATTTGAAAAAAATGTTTGTCTTATTGAATAAATGAAGTTAGATTTTTTCCCAACCTAAAATTCCAATTTTAAATTTAAAGTTCACGTTTACGCGAGCGTTACTCGTGAACGCTTGGACGGATAAAGTTGTCCAACGAACTCGATCTGGGCATTGGTAAAATGAACATGTCTACCAAATTTCATCAAAATCGGTCGACATTTACTCAAGTTATCGTCGCACGTTTCATAATTCGCGGACACACAGACCTACAGACAGACAGACAGACACGAGACCAAATATGTTCCCTGATGTCTGAAACGGATTTCTGTCTTGGAATTTTTGAAATCGGAGGCATAAAAGTTTTTCGTTCTCAAAAGTGAACACAATGCTTCCGTTACCTTCGGTAAGCTCGGAAGCAATATAAATAAATAAATAAATAAAAATCTTTTAGGATAGATATGTTTATAAAGTCAAGGTAATATTATAATTTATGTTCTTTTTTTTCTTTTTTACTAAGAACCATTTATATATTATATTTTTGTAAAAATTTTCACAAAACAAATAAAAGGCTTTATTATTATTATTATAATTAATAATGTATTATGTCAGGTATATAAAACTTTAAATGAGTATATACCTACTAAGAATACTCCCCGTAAGTATATTAAAACAAAGGGATATTATTCCAAAGTAGGTACTTTGTGACAAAGGAATATCACACTTCTCATATAGAAGTGATAATATCCCTTAGTCTAATTAACTATTGAGACAAACGGCTATTGCCACTTTAATGTACAGAAGTGCGTGATATTCCTTTGTCCTAAAGTATACTTTGAGCAAAATATCCCTTTGTTCAATTTAAGGATATTCAGACAAAGGTATATTCTAATGTCTAGGTACAGAAGAGCTTATCTTCATTTGTCTAATTTTCATACCCACCCAGGCCATGCTAAATTTACAATGAAATAGGGGGGGGGGGGATTAAACTAAACGAGCGTCCATATAACCAGCAGAATTTGACAATAACCTTTCTCCAATTTTGGGACATTTTCACATTTTCTACCTGAATAACTGCACTTCATATCCTTGTTTATAAACAACCCTTGCGTCATCTATATATTTTTTTAAGGTATAAGTTAGTAGGAAGGTCTATTGCTTCCCATTTTACCGAATGTAACAGATGTTAATAAACGATTTAAAAAAAAAGATAAGAAATATATTTAAAATGTACAAGTACCTGAACTTCGAACCACCTCAAATTAACTCATCTTACTAACTCTAAGCACTTCTCGCTATCTCTAACCACTTCTTACTAGCTCTAACCATTCCTCATTATCTCAAATCACTTCTTACTGTCACTAACCACTTCTTACTAGCTCTAACCATTCCTCACTAGCTCTAATCACTTCTTAATGTCTCTAACCACTTCTTACTAGCTCTAACCATTCCTCACTATCTCTAATCACTTCTTACTGTCACTAACCACTTCTTACTAGCTCTAACCATTCCTCATTATCTCAAATCACTTCTTACTGTCACTAACCACTTCTTACTAGCTCTAACCATTCCTCACTATCTCTAATCACTTCTTAATGTCACTAACCACTTCTTACGAGCTCTAACCATTCCTCACTATCTCTAATCACTTCTTAATGTCTCTAACCACTTCTTACTAGCTCTAACCATTCCTCACTATCTCTAATCACTTCTTACTGTCTCTAACCACTTCTTACTATAGCTATAACCATTCCTCACTATCTCAAATCACTTCTTACTGTCTCTAACCTCTTTTTACTATAGCTATAACCTTTCCTCACTATCTCAAATCACTTCTTACTGTCACTAACCACTTCTTACTAGCTCTAACCATTCCTCACTATCTCTAATCACTTCTTAATGTCTCTAACCACTTCTTAATGGCTCTAAAACCCTTCTTACTAGCTCTAACCACATATAACAATGACTATATAAAAGAAGTTGCCAAAGCAGCAGAGAATTTCATTTCATTGAATGCTATCCTAGTGCCACAATGTGACAGTCTTCATATGTAGGGGAGAGTGGGCGCAAGTTGTCACAAAAAAACTTTAAATTTAAAAAAATAAAATAAAAAATACTTCTACTTGTGCTAGATAAATGAAACTTTTGCCACATGTAGCTAAAAGTTCAAAATAAACAATAGTACATAGAAATTGATAAAGTACCCAATAGAAAAAAAAATAAAAAAACATTCGTTAAATTTGTGACAACATGCCCCACTCTCGCCAACTCGATACACAATCTTCATTTTATTTGTTTCGTTTTCAATTATGGCTGTTATATGCAATTTAGATGTTTTAAGTTTAAATATTATGTGTAATCGATACTTATCGTGGTATTTTCTTTAATGTCAAAATAAATTATATTTTGTTTGAGTTCTATTCGCCATTGTCTTGTTTTATCGCCACTGACTGTTATACCTGAACCTGTGAGGCTAAATTACAGCTCACAACAACAAGGTCAAATTACAGCCGACACAACCATTATAATAAAACAACGTCAGTACACTAACAAAGCTATATCTCCACTTATTATCTCCAACTTATCTCCAGCTTCATCTATAACATAAACCTCATATCTTCAGATATCTTTGATAAATTATTTTAAATGATAATTACTTATTTCACTTTAAGATAAAAAAAACCAAAACACGGTAGCTTAATATTCGGCTAAGTTGAACATTTAAATTATTATTTTTCTTTAGATAATCTAAACACGTGGATTTTATCAGATTTTTACCTTTAGGCAATCAGCAATTACATTCATTACCTTAAAAAAAACGAATCTAAGATCAGATCCGCTGTAATTATAATTAATTTTACAGATAAGATATATATATAATATAATTATAACCGATGAACACATTGCAAAATGATTGATCATGGTGATGTCTTAAAAATATTCTTTCAATTAGTGTGGCACATAGCTTCCTCGTCGGCCATCGCGTACTTTAATGATTAATGATGTTTTGTTTCTACGACCCATGTATGTCAAATTTATTTAATTATTCTTAGTAAAAAAAAAAAATATATATATAAATAAATTCTCTGCCAATTAGTGTGGCACATAGCTTCCTCAGGATCTATTTTATATACTTTAATTACATTATATACTATTAAAACCTATTGCTGTCAAATTTATTTAATTTTCCCCCATTTTTTAAAACTGTTAAAATTGTTTTGACTTTTTTACATTAATAATAATAATAATAATAATACTTTTATTTATCTTAAACTATACAGATTCTACAAAGAAGGTTATTATTTATGAATACATACTTAATATAATGGCAATTATTAAATTAATTAAATTAAAATATATATTTAGCAAAATTAATAGAGCGCAGACGGTTGAAATTTTAATCTGTGGATATCTACAGACTGCTTTCGACAAACCATCCAAATTTCATAAATATCAGATGAGTACTTTTGAAGATATATAGGTGTAAATAAATGTATGTTTGTGCGCATGTGGAAGAGAAACAACTGATCACAGAAGGTTGAAGCTTATTTCCTATGATAATTAGTTTTTAAGATATAGGTTGGTTCGTAAAAATTAAGAGACAGACCGACAGAGAGAGACACGAAACCAAAAATGTTCCCTGCTGTCAGAAATGGATTTCATGTCTTCGCAGACCATGAACCATGACCCTAAAAAATAAAAAAAAATCATTTAAAAAAAAAAAAAAAAAAAAAAAAAAAAAAAAAAAAAAAAAAGCATTAAATCTTATTTTTGCTTCCGAGCTTACCGAAGGTAACGGAGGCTACATGATCGTTCTGATGAACGAAAAATGTTTATGCGTCTCCGATTTCAAAAATTCCAAGACAGAAATCCGTTTCAGACATCAGGGAACATTTTTGGTTCCGTGTCAGTCTCTCTGTCACTCAATTTTTGCGAACCAACATATCTTAAAAAGTACATACACGTCCGATGTCCGATTTTAATGACATTTCTATAGTAGGTCATAATTAGCTCATTCTTGGTCCCATATAAGTAAGTTTTAACCTTCTGCGCTCATTTGTTTCTCTTCCACATGAGCACAAAACATACATTTGCTTACACCAATAGCTTCAGAAATAACTTATCTGATTTGTATGAAACTTTTATAGTTTATCGAAAGTAACCCGCAGATAGCCCCAGATTACTTTGAACCGTCTGCGCTCTTTAACTTTTGCTAAATTGATACTTTAATTCAAGTATAAAATCAAAACAATTTTGATAGATTTAAAAAACGGGGGAAACAATTAAACAAATTAGACAATAATGGCTTGTAAAAGCAGATAAAATCAATAATAATAATAATTAAGTACGTGATAGGATGCGAGGAAGCTATGTGCCACCACCAATTGGCAGTCTATTTTGTAGATGCGTAGGCCATTAAATTGATGTCAATTTAATTTCACAAAAATAATATTCTACTGATTTTTATGAGGTTACACCGAGAGGGACTAACTGAAGAAAGGTAAATATTTTTTGTTGTTCTCACGTAAATTAATTCACAAAAGTTACTCTACATCCACAAATATTTGTATGGCTAAAATACGAACTGCTACAGTCTCTGTTTCACTTATATCAGCATTAGGTTCGTCTCAAATCAGGCTCCTGCTCGAACCAATTTCCGCTTAAACCAACTCCCGCTCGAACCAATTCCCGCTTAAACTAACTCCCACTCGAACCAATTCCCACTCGAACCCATTCCCGCTCGAACCAACTCCCCCACGAACCAACTCTGGCTCGAACCAATTTCCGCTTAAACCAACTCCCGCTCAAACCAACTCCCCACGAACCAACTCTCGCTCGAACCAACTGCCGCTCGAACCAACTCCCGCACGAACCAACTGCCGCTCGAACCAACTGCCGCTTGAACCAATTTCCGCTTAAACCAACTCCCGCTCAAACGAACTCCCCACGAACCAACTCTCGCTCGAACCAACTGCCGCTCGAACCAACTCCCTCACGAACCAACTGGTATAACTTGACTAATTTGCATAAAAGAAACTATGTACATTTTAGTTATTTTATTATTTTAATATAATTTATCGTTATAGGAAAGAATCATTGGGAGGCAATATGTACCATGTGCACCTGGTTATACAATGTTCTATTCCTCTCCGATTATAAAAAGAAAATACTAGTCATACATACTGATATATGTATATAACAATACAAATAATTTAAGGTAATGTAATAATTTGTCATTTTTATAAACTAAGTAGGTACCTTATCCCTACTAGGATAAATACTAGGTATCCCTACCCCTGACAAAAAAAAAAAAAATGATAAGCCAGATTTGTTTAAAAAAATAAGGAACAAAACGTTACTAAATAAAGATCGATTAATCATAATAGGCAGCAAAACTGATAAAAGATAAGTAAGTCATAATAGCACACGAAACAAACTAAATAATCCTAAATGATAAACTTTATTGCCGCACATAGGTGAGCGTAATCTTTCAGTTCTGAATTTATCGTTTGTTTGTAGTTTTAAAGTGTTTTCATGTTAAATTTCCATGAATTATTTAAAGTTTAATTACATTTTCCAGTAAAAATATAGATACGGTGGCAATACTCCAACCCTTATCTTTTGCATTTAACTGTATATAATATCTTTCTTAATTAATTATTAATTGTTCCTGGGATTATTGATTTATAATATACATGAATACATACATAATATTTAAGTAAAAAACTTCAATTATAATATTTAAGTTTAAATTAAATATATTGACGATTTTTAAAATAAAATTCATTGGACACGTATAAGGATTTTTTTTTTTAACAAGTTTCATTAGCTTTAGGGAGGCTGCAATCCCCTATTTTTCACTAAAATTATAAAACTTTGATTTCATATCAGTGTATTATTTTTCTAAACGTGTACCTTCATCAAATTTCATGAAAATCCTTTCAGTAGGGTAGACTCCACGAGTGTGACAGACCACAGATGTACAACCCAGGAATTCTACCAAAGTGTAAGTACATCAAAATTTAATTTTTTACATATTGAATCACAAGTCCACCTTATAATTGGTCCATTTAAAGGGAATATAATATTGGTAAATCCGATAATAAACCGGGAAAAACTTTTTCCATATATAGAAATGTTAATGCAGTTTCACTACGACCGCTCCGTTTCCTCTGGGACATATTTTAATTATGACAGTAATTAATCTACCTATAATATTTAAAAAGTTTTGTAAACAAACAAATGTGTCAAATTGTCAAATTGTATAATGTCAAGTTGTCCGAAGGTTCGTCAGCGGTCGCTTTTCGACGAGCGAAGCGAGTAGGGGCAGAGCCCCCTAAATCTAATTTTTCTTTAATTAGTATTTTTATATTATAATTTGATGATAGAGATGCAGCGTTCTAAACACAACAAGTATTTATTGTAAAGTAAATATCTATAGGTAGTAATATTTACGTTTATTTTTTTAATATATAGAGGGGGCATCAGGCGAGTCAACGCATCGGCTATTGTCTACCCGCATAAACAATAGGTTGTGTAATTATTATGAGGGAAAAAGAAAATTTTCAATATTAAAATTACAATATGCTATTTATTTATGGCATAATATAGCATTTAATGTTTATATACTTGAAGGAAACTTCTGCCCTATGCTCAAAATGAACAATAAATCACAATTACCCCCCAAAATGCTCGAACTTATTGCTTACCATTAAGAGAAATCGCAATAAAGAGGGGGAGGGGATTACAATATTTTATTTATCTAAATTATGTTTCAGAAGATAGAGTGGTAGTGAAGCGCGATAGTGTGGTAGTTAGGCGCGATAGTGTGGTAGTTAAGCGCGATAGTGTGGAAATGAGGAACGCGCTGGAAACATTTTTTGTGGATATGTACTTACCTAATAGAAAAGGGTTGCCGGGGAGTGGATTTAATATGTCGGCTTCACGGCGCGGTGTCCGATTATTTTTTTGTCGCCTTTGTATAAAGAAGGAAATGGATGAATTGATGGACTCAGCAGATAAAGGACACTGTCATCCTGCTGTCGAGGCTTGTTGTAACTATATTAAGCATTTTGACGGTTTTTATTAAGTGTGGTGGTGTCTGGAATTTAGCCCGTGAGTGGAGACATTTTAACCGCAATTCTATTATATAGTAGTAATTTCAGAGCGAAATTGTACGCTTGAGTTTTGTACCTTTTTCTCTGAATTTTCCTATTTAAAGCAAGTGCCGGTCGTGCTGCGAAAATTATGAGTGATAAATTTGATTTTTTTTTTTTTTTTTTTTTTTTTTTTTGTGGTCAAGCGGAGGTAAATATTGGTGGAGAAGCGGTACCTGATGGGTAAGAAGGAGGCGGCGGTGACTATGATGGAGGCGACGCGGAGAGCTGAGGCGGCGATGTCGCGGGGTGGTTGTATAGTCCTCATGCCATGGCGGGTGTCCAGGTCAGACTGCGGCCGTCTCACGATCAGGGGAGGAGCGAGCGACTCCCCACCCCCGTCCCGCCTCGTCCCGTTCAACCCCCAGGTCCAGAGGGATGCTCACGGTACATCTCGTCCCCCGCTCCCGTCCTTTAATATCGCTAAACGTCGCTTCCCTCCTCGCCGACCCTTTCATTTCCCCTGTTTTTGATCTGCTGTTAATCCGGGCGTCGTTTGATGTCACCCCTTGCACCAGACTCGGTCGTTTCCTCGATTAATCCGTCCTTTTCCGTAATTAACGTCCTCCTCTTTTCAACCCCGTGTAAAAATCAGCGTCTCTTTCTTTCCTCCCAAGTCAGGACCGTTTAATTTAGTTAGTATGTTTTGAAAGCTCGAAATGAAAACATTAAAGAAGGCTCTCTCCCTGTCTCCCAGTCTCCCGGTGGCACCAGGCGCTACTTCCCCAGCATTCGTTCTCCAATCATCCGACTGAAATCTAACTTCGTCCAACAATCCTTCATCTTCATCTAAAAATGCTTCAACGACAGCAAGCAGCTTTGTGTTGCTATACAGAAAGCCACTATTGTGCCGTCTAAATTAAACAGCGAGAATCCCCAAACAAGGCATTACTTATGGTCTTTAAATTATATTACCACTGATGTTGCGTTTTATAATCTGACTGCCATTCCCATCATATAGTGCGTCACTTGTTAAAACCCCAATATCCTTTGGAGGATTTAGATAGCCCAAGGAGATAATTCTGTCTTAACTGAAGCGAACACCTTGGTAGCAATTATGGATTATCGCAGGGAGAATATTGATGCTCTAATTTGAGGATCGGCGTAGCCGAGTGGTCAGCATGTTAAAACTTTGATCCTGAAACACCAAGGTCATTATAGATATACATGGCCATGATGGAATTCCAAGGAGGTGAGTCATGCTTCATAATTAATACTCATATCAAGAGAATGTGTGAAGTGGAAGTCACCAATTCCCGTCTAGTATTACAAGGCCAAGCCGGGTTTGCTGAGTTAACCATCTACGTGATCCATTGACTTCGGCTTTGGAACCCCGATTCTTCAAGGATGATTCACGCTACACCGAGCCGGGGCCGTGCAGTGCCGGGCCCGAGGCTCGCTGAAAAAATGTTGTATAGATTTTAAATGAAGCAATGCACAGTACACCGGGCACGACACGAGTCATGACCGAGCCTCGTCCGAGGCTCGGTGGCAAAACGTTGGGATACATTGTTTTCACGCGCCCGGCCCGTCCCCGCCTCGGCCCCGCCTCGTTGAGATGATCCACGCTACAACGAGCCCGGGCCGTGCCGGGACCGAGCCCTCCCACCCTCGTTATTAAACATAAGGCACAAGCACTAGATATGAAATAAACACGGGTCGCCTATTAGAGGACAGCCCGGCCCGTGCCCGCCTCGTCCCCGGCTCGTTGTAGCATGTATGTGAACGCTCGAACGGGGCACGGTGGGAGGGCTCGTGCCCGGCACGGCACGGCCCCGGCTCGGTGTAGCGTGAATCATCCTTTAAGCTCAATTTGATTTCCCCTGGGTTAAGGAAAAACTATCCTCTAGTTTTAGGCTTAGTTATTCTCTAAAAGCTCGGTCAAACAGGAAGCGGAATGTTCGCACGGACTATGTACCCTCTAATAATGCATCATCCTGGTTTACCTAAAGTCGGCCTATCGCTGCGACCAATGAAATTATAGTTCACAGTTCTCTATCTACAGATAGAGATAGCCATATTATTTTATTTTCCACAAAGTTAGCGATGAACAGATAAGCAGTTGTATATTTTCCAGAAATTTTGCGGTGGAGCGGAGGCAGAAAAATGACACATAAAACTGATAAAACATTTGATCGTGTGCAGAAGTGCGTTTTTTGTGTTTCCCCACGCAAAACTATTTTTAAATTATTTCATGCATCCATTTTATTGTTCTTCTTACTTACCGTAAAGAAAATAAAAGCAGTTCTGCTTTGTCGAAAGAAATGCTGGATATGATTAAAAGAAAACACCATTTCAAGGCAGAAGAAACAGGACTAATCCATCAGTAAGCACTTGGTTTCGACTGCTTTCATATACAGGTCCGTCCTGATATGTACACATTCTGTTTGCTTGTTGCTTGTGATCGCAATGCGGTCGTTCCCTCCACGTCGACAATTTGCTTTTTGATTGACACAGGTTTAATAGGTCTCTCATGTGTATCAATATGAGACCGCCTGCAGGAGGTTTTAGTTTGTTGTGGGTAAGAACGTATGGAAGTCTGCAGGACCTTTGTCTGGGAGACTGTAGACTCGTTCATTATACATGCGGAAGTTTAAAAGGAACGGTGACTACACACGGGAGGAAGGAGCTGGGAGTGACGCCGCGCTGTCTGGTGGTACGTCGGAACAGGTGCGGCAGTCTCGTGTCGGATTTGCATTGAATGACAAGCTGGCGACAACTTGTAGCTGAACTAGAGACATAAATACCACCTGGATAATAGTATTCGGCTGACGAGGCGTTCACACCTGATACATCACCTTCACGTCTCCATTATGTGGGTCCTTACCTGTCCCAGTTATGTCACGTCTGTAAATACATCCTCTATATGATCTCACACTCGTTCGAACTAACCCATCTAGAACCTACCTTTCATTATTGTTAATGAAGAAACGGATATAAAAATGCCTCAACGAACTGGAACCGAAACCACTCAATTCTCTAACATCTGATCTAGTTTACCTACAAAGAAGGAAAGATTTGTAGCTCTCTGAGTAGATACATAATAAGAAAAGACTGCCAATTGGAATGATTTGTATCTCTCCGTGTAGATATATAATAAGATAAGACTGCCAAATGGAAAGATTTGTATCTCTCCAAATTGATACATAATAAGAAAAGACTGCCAAATGGAAAGATTTGTATCTCTCCAAATAGATACATAATAAGAAAATACTGCCAATTGGAAATATTTGTATCTCTCCGAATAGATAAATAATAAGAAAATACTGCCAATTGGAAAGATTTGAATCTCTCCAAATAGATACATAATAAAAAAACTGCCACTTAGTGTGGCAAAGAGCTTCTTCGCGACCTTTAATTGGACGAATGGTCAAATTAAATTTAGATTCTGAATCGATCGACAATCGCAATTATTGTGTCTTTTCCACCATGTTTAAATAAAAGAAAATTTTAGTTGATTATATTTATTTGATCACGACTATTGTTTTAATTGTTTTTTTATCAGCAAATCATGTAATCTAAATTAGACCGACTTGTCGACTACTTACAAAGCTGAAACTTTCACACACTATGTATTTCCCCATGACAATACAATAATTTGTCATTCATTTTACAGAATTTGAAATTTTATTACAAAAATCTTAGAATAATACTATATATAGAAGGAGCATAGAATCGGAATCCTAAGCAATTACTGATAAGAGACTGAAGCCAAATTTTGCCGAGAGGTTGTGTCCTTAAGACCAGGCTGCCAACATAACAACAATCATTTTTTTCATTATACTGCGGAGAAGGTTGGACATACTTTTGTAACTATTCAAAGCCCGCTCACAAACAATCAAGAAGACAAACCCTGCCATTGGTTATTGTTTACGTTTCACTCTGACGTCATTTTTTTCACCTCGCACGGCATGATATAATAAACATTATTTTCAGCATACTTCAAGCTAAAAATAAGATAAAACACAATAAAAATATTACAATAAACGAAACTAACTATCAATAATTAAAATTTACTAAAAATTAAATTAAAAAACCGAAGGCAAATAATTTTAGAGTTATGACGTCACAAATTACAAAAATGAATTTTTAGAACGCGGATTAAGGGACACAACCAAAGTTGGCTTCAATGTTATCAGTGATCCTCCTTCTATATATTGTATTATTCTAAGCAAAAATCTATCAAAGTTTATCATCAAAACATTTATTTTTGAATTTACTAGTGTTTTATGTTCATTTTGCGTAACTTATTTCGTATAAAGATGTGGTATTTAAATAACATTTTGAAACGTTTCTAATTGTATATACTATATAATATATATATATATATATATATTAATAATAATATAGGTATATTAAGATTATTATTCAACAAAACAGATGAATAGTTTTAAATACTTACTTATATATAGTTAATTATTGCAGATATGGTATAATTAGTTCTTTTTTTTCGTTTCATACATTGTCGTTAAATACTAAAGTATAAGATAAATTGTATTAGGTGACATGTTGATGGCATTTCATTCTATATCAGGTGTATAAACAGTTAATTAGCATTTTTAACCGGATATAGACTTATAAGTAGCTGTATACATATTACACTGGAATGCTGTGCGCGAACATTGTCCGTGAGGCTCTCTGCCGGATTCTGGATTCGAACGCGAAACTTTTACTTCTAAAGTACGAACGGTTGCAATGATAGGACCCAGTATAAGAACCATGTTTGGGTTAATAAAGGTGTCGCTTGTTTACTCGGAATCAAAGTGGAAAAATACAAAGAAACACACTGCCGCCCCTCGACTTACCAGCCGCCCCCGGTACTTAGCTTTCTACTAAATGAACTAAGCGACTGAAGGATACTTGAACCACCCCCCTCTCCTAATTACCTAAGGTTTGACTCGCTTGTCTTTGATATGACGCTGCCATGTACACAATCACCCCATATTCAAAGCACTGCCATTGTAGCCGTACTCAAACACGCACCAACCTATTATGTAAACAACACTTGCGTCTTTCAACACATAAGATTCCAAGTCTTTTTAGTAAATGTTATCTTTTTTTTTTTAAATAAAATCTCTTCCATGTATAATATATATATTTAGTTGGTTATTAAATCTTCAGTATAGTTTAGTCAACTACTCTTAGAGTTGACATTCTATGGCAAAGGTTTTGATGCAGGTATATTACAGGTTCGTTAACACCTTTTTCTGCAACAAACTTCCTGTTACAGAATTTCTAACCACTTCCAACCATCTCTAACTATCCCTCACCTTTTCTAACCTTCTCTAAACACCTCTAACAACCTCTAACCACCTCTAACCATCTCTAACCACCTCTAACCATCTCTAACAACCTCAAACCATCTCTAACAACCTCAAACCACCTCTAACCATCTCTAACTATCTCTCAACTTCTATAGCCATGTCTATATCTACCTCTAAACATCTCTATCTACCTCCAACAATATCTAACTATCTCTCACCATCTCTAACTATCTCTCACTATCTCTAACCTTCTCTAAACACCTTTAACAACCTCTAACCACCTCTAACCACCTCTAACCATCTCTAACCATCTCTAACCACCTCTAAACACCTTTAACAACCTCTAACCACCTCTAACCATCTCTAACCATCTCTATAGAGATGGTTAGAGATGGTCCATCTCTATCCACCTCTAACCACCTTTTCCTAAGGTTTGACTAGCTTGTCTTTGGTATGCTGCTGCAATGTACACAATCACCCCATATTCAAAGCACTGTTCTGGTTAAGTTCAAACAAATGAGCAGTATCAGAACTATAAGTTCGTAATGAATTTAATAAAAGGAAAACCTAAAAAAATGTGTTAGAATTTTTTTAAATATCCTTTATATTAACTTATATTTTGAATGTGCATGTCTTCTGTCGTTAAAATCTTTAGAGGTCTATATAACCTTCCTTCAGTTATCAAATCGAGCTGAAACTTGCTACACAGACTCTGCAAACCTACAAAACCATTTTATCAGGATCAGGGTCACCCAATACAGACAGTAATTGACGGCGTTTCTCGTAAAAACTCAATAATTGTTAAGACAATTTTTTAAAGCATATTTCATAAATAAACAAATTTTCGATGACTCACACAACCAAAATTTATTTAAATATAAAGGATTTATACTAAATACTTTGATATTTTTTTTGGGCTAATATTATTTTAAAGAGAAATCCACAATTAAGTAAAGGTAATATTATGAATTCAGTAAAAATGAACATTCAGTAAGATTTACTAATTGTAATTCATAACTACTTATAGGAAACCATACCGGCACTTCTTTATATTCTTACTTCCTTTATATAAAAAAATTGAGGGGAGTAACAATTTAAAGAAGTTGTACGTAATGCTCTTTTTTAGACTGTTACTCCCCATATAAAAAACAGATGGGAGTAACAATGTAAAAAAGGTGCGTATAGAATATTCTTCTTTAGGCTGTTACTGAAACAGAAGTGTGCAATATGTATTCCTTTGTCCCAAAGTACATTGGACTAAAAATCCCTTTGTCCTAATTGTTATTCAGTCATATAATATAGGGGAGTAACAATATAAAGAATTATCAATGTACCCAGTGCCGTAGGAACGGGGGGCTATCGGGCTTGAGTTTAGAACTGGGGGCCCCCCTCGTCGTTGATTTGGGGGCCCCCTGTCGGTGGGGCCCTCCCTTATTGCAGGCCCGTGCGGGCCCATAGTTACACCATTGTATAAATGCGTAAATATAAGTATTGTTTGTTATTTTGTTATATAATTACTGAGTTGGAAAAGATTGACGTCCGAATAATCGAAACTCTATATTGTACACATACCTACCTATTTTTTTTGTATAATGAAATATCTAGGGAAGGAAGTACGATGTGGATGCGGCGGACAAAGGAACGGTGCAGAAAGGCTGCGATGAGGAGGCTGAGCCTGGGTAAAGCCGGAAAGGATGTGAAACTTAAGTGCTTTATTCTGCCTCTGCCGGTACTTAACTCCGAACACTTGAGAGTACATGGTACATTATAATATCATGTTGAATGTTAACAACAACTTGGTACATAACATAGTACATACCAATAATAGTATATCTACTCATATAGGCTGCTCTGTGTACACGAAGCGTACCTTCCAACAACTACTTTTCATCTTTAGCATCAACTTTAAGGTCACTTCTTTAGATTGTTACTCCCCTATGTTTTTTTTATAATATTAAATGACTTTGACTAAATAACAATTAAGACAATGGGATGTTTAGCTCAATGTACTTTGGGACAAAGGAATATCAAACTTCTGTTTTTGTAAGGGGAGTAACAGTCTAGAGAAGAATATTCCGTACGCCTTCTTTAGATTGATACTCCCCTCTGGTTTTTATTATAAGGGGAGTAATAATCTAAAGAAGTGCCAACTTTAATTCAGTCTAAATTGATGAATATTAGTATTTCTTTAAATTTAAGCCACACTTATTGTTTTTCATGAGCAAAATTATAGGGTTTAGCTTAAATTTGAAGCATATACTTATATAATATGTATAGATTCTTATCTTCCGCACAATAACGTGTTAAAACCTAAGTGCGACTTTAATTCGGAGGGTGGCTTATGTTCCAAATAATATCATTTATTCGTTTATCCTTGCTGTAGATCAGTGGCGTATCCAGCGGCTAGGTCTGGAGGGGGCACATTCTAAGTCAGTTTAGATCGGGGGGGGGGGGGGGGGGGGGGGGGGTAGTGGTAACAAGAAAAGGGAACTACTTATTCAACAAAGCAGCTGCCCCCCCTGGATACGCCACTGCTGTAGATTCAAAATTGAAAAGGAAGAGAGAAATTCAGATTAAAATACCCCCTCTGGCCGAGAATTGAACCATATATTCCTTATAAGCTAAGCTCGTATATACTGTATCGTATATAACACTGAGCTCTGTAGTTGGAGCAATATTTTTCCTTTTATAGTCCTAATATAGATAATTACAATTACAATTAATTAATATATTAATTATTAGTATTACAATTAATTAAGAAAATGATTACTAAAAATGTATTATTTTATCAGACACTCAGCTCATGAGAAAAGTTAAATGGGTATACCTTATCAAAATATTTGGTATTATATATATTTTTATTTTTTTTCCATTTTTTGATACGTCCAAGACGATATTTTTTTATTTAAGTTTTATTTTTAGAAATTGGATGTCTGTTACGTGGCTTTTCTTTGTATATCAGTGTTGTAATAAGACGAAATTCATTCTGAGAATTCGTAACATCTTACGTCTTACGAATCATTTCTTAAGAATTTGTATATTGATCATTTTTCCTATGAATTATTTGTTCATGGTTCTTTTAAAGCCAAAACTTTTTTCTTTTTTCATGACCCAAGTGGTTGAGGTTGAACCTGTATTGAGCCCGAAGTACACAAACCACGTGATAGACTGGGAAGATGGTCCAGCAGGACTTAGTTGTGTTGTATAAGAGGACGAGAAGGAAACGGTGCATCATTGATTATATCATGAGAGTGACCACGTGATGCCTCACTCCGGCATTCCAACCTCCAGCACATCATAATTATTAACCTTGCTTTCAGCAAGAGTACGTTAACCACTCTACATCGCCCACCCCTCTTCAATGATTTTAATTTCCTTGACTAGTGAAGATTACCCTCTCCTCATCTTAGTAAGGGGAAAGTACTGGTAGAGATGACATGATATGCCAAAGGTTTTTCATTCTGGTATATTGCAGATTCACTAACACCTTTTACTACAACAAACTTCCTGTTACAGAATTTCTAACCATCTCTAACCATCTCTAACCACCTCCAACCACCTCTAACCATCTCTAATCGCCAATAACCATCTCTGACCTCCAACCACCTCTGCCCACATATCACCTCAAACCATTTCTAACCACCAACCCCCTCTGACAACCAACCCCCTCTCACCACCAACCACCTCTAACCATCTCTGACCACCAACCACCTCTAACTATCTCTAACCACCTCTAACCATCTCTAACCACTTCTAACCACTTCTAACTATCTCTAACCACCGCTAACCATCTCTAACCACCACTAACCATCTCTGACCACCAACCACCTCTAACCATCTCTAACCACCTCTAACCATCTCTAACCACCTCTAACCATCTCTGACCACCTCTAACCATCTCTGACCACCAACCACCTCTAACCCAGACAAGGGCTCTTGTATACCTTGAGTATATAGTGTTAAGATATCTTAAATTCTTTGGTGCGGCAGAGCTGGGGTTTACAAGAGTTAAATATGGTCTTAATTCAATTTAATCATATGCCTATAGATATGACAATGAATCAATTCGTTATTCATTGTTGATTTACAGTTTAAATTAGTCGTATTAAAAACCTTTTTAGTGTGTTTTTTCCCTAATGATTTGTTTTGAAAAAAAAAAATTAATCGTAGTTAAGAAGAATTTATTTTGGGTGCTTGGATTACGTTGCAAGGAGTTAGACGAAGCCCAAGTTGGTATGTCAAGGGGGGGGGGGCAGACGTGAAAGTGACGTGTCGATAAGAACTAAGAGGATATTTCTCAATATGGACCCTGAGGTGGAAGCGAGGACTGCGGCCTGTGTGGTCCTGTGGGCGTGGCTTAAAGTCGTGGGAGGGTCGAGAGCTGTGGAGGGCGTGGCCTGGTGTAGACACACCCCTCACTCTACTAGTCTGACCTGGTGATCCCAGTTCTTCACGAGGTCAATATTTTGCATGTCCTGTGGACTAGGACTAGGGTCCTTCTAATCGGTTGCTTCCCCCGGGGGCTTCACTCCTGCCTTCCTTTCCCGTACATATTGACTTGATCTTGCGTCATTCTTTCCTTATACTCTTCAAAAATCAATTTACCTACGAATTTCAGTCTATTAATATAATAAATATAAACATCAAGTTAATAATAATAATAATAATAATATTAGAGCCTTTTATTTTTAACAATTTCAACACATAGCTATTTATTATTTAACCATTTCTGTAAGATGGTAGGTATAGATTTCAATTGATTACATACCTTTTACCTATACTATAACCTTATACCTACATATTTTGATCGATCTATTATAATATATAGGTACTATATATATCTATATACCTAGACATTAATCAAGATGGCGGTGTTTTCTATCTCTTAAGGAAAAATCAGTGAAATTCCAACAGAACATTATCATTTACATATAAGTGATACTGCATGCATTTAAATCAAATAACATCTAATTTAATTAATATAAAACTAAACGTTATTTTTAAAAATGATATTAATTTAATTAGATACCCTATAATAATTATGTTTATACTGAATTTCTTACAGTGAATTGTTTTATATAAATAACTATTAAGCAAAAGAGATGTTTTAGTTGAAAGAACTTTGGGATTAGCAACATTCTCCCCTCTCTATGTATAATGGTGACATTATCCCTGAGTCTAATTAAATATTAGGGAAATGGAATATTCACGCACTTAAGTAATTTTTTTTTTTTTTTTTAAAGTAAATTAGTGCCTAAAAAGTAATAAAAACAGATATTTCTAACTTTCCCATTCAGATAGAGGCACTTTCTTAAATTTTTACTCCCCTTATAAAAAAAACAGAGGGGAGTAACAATTAAAAGAAGGTGTACGGAATGTTCTTCTTTAGACTGTTACTCCCCTTATAAACACAGAAGTTTGATATTCCTTTCTCCCAACGTACATTGGACTAAACATCCCTTTTTCTTAATATAGATATTTAGTCAAAGTCATTTGTATGAAAATAATATAGGGGAGTAACAATCTAAAGAAGTACCGATATTGATACTATGTAGGTATGTTTAAATTCCGAAAACACTCATTGATTTTTTTTTTTTTTTAAATTATATTTCAAATTTTTTTTACAATAGTTATTTAATCTTTATTTTTGATTTAAATTAAAATCAGATTAAATATTTTCATCGATATCTCTTTTAAAGTACCAAGATTTATTTAGAGAAAAACAACTTAAAATAATATGTTAGATAAAGGATCGTCTATATGAATATGAGTGTCAGCTTGAAGAAAAATAAAAATTGTCTCACCATGTAGGTAAATTAACCTTTTTTTGTACTAAAAGCAGCTTTCAGCCTTTATACAGCCAATCATCAGTGCCTAAGAACAAACAGTAGGGGATAAACCAAGTAATAATAGCAAATCTTAAATAAATTAAAATAAAAACTAGGTAAATCGATAGAGAAAAACCATAAAGGTGACGGTGATAAGGTGATAAGATGATAAGGTGATAAGGTGATAAGGTGATGGTTAACAATTAAATGAACCAAGTAACATAATTAAAAAAAAAAGAAATCGAAACAATCAGATAAAGCATTAAAAAAAACTAAACAAGAAATTAAAGGAAAGCGTATATATAACCAGAAATAAAACATATAATAAATAAAAGAATACCTAATATAAATATATAATAAAACTAAATATACCTAGTAAAAATTTCAAGTAGGTAAATTTTCAGAAACACGAAATGAATAAAAAATAAATTATCGCATAAAATATAAAATAAAGGCTGAATTAATTATACTTATATGGTTATATTCGTATTCAAACATACTATATTAGAGAATTTTTCAATTAAAATCAATATGTTTTTCAGGGTGCACTCGAAATCACTAAACCACCGGGTTGCCTTGTGGTTAGTATATAGACGAGATAATCTTTGTTTCCGAACGGGACCGCGGTGGAAGGCAGCGGTCGGCCGTAAAGGTTGTAAACAAAGAGATGTTATCAAATTTAGAGATAGAAGTGAAGTTAGAGATAATAAATAGATTTGGCGTATATTTTAGGAGAGTATAAAGCTGTTGCGTGATTTCTCCAGTGCATAAATATTGTAGTGGCAACCCTGTAAATTAAATCTATATATAGACATGATCCCTTTCCTTTTTCCTTCTACTGAAAACTCCTTGTTACACTTATTGATGTGATTTTCAGACGCGTCTTCCTTCTGAAACATGTCACCGCAATGTTCACATCGAAAAAGGTCTGTGTTTCACAAAAAAATTAAAAAAACTCTTCAAGTACTTGCCAGCAAACTACTAAAAGGGTTTCTTCGGTCATAAAAATTCTTTTTTTTTAACTTTTACTTATATTATGTATAAAAAGGTAAACTTTGGAGGAACAAGGTGTGCATATAATAACTATGAACAACGGCGGAAAATGAACTCTCTAAAAAGTTTATTGTTAAATCATAAGGAAACGTTCAACAGCGGAAATTATCCCTTCAGAAAAGTAGATAAACAAACGAATCTGCTTTGTTTTGTTTATAACCTGACTCCTCGGAGTGGGGCAAACCAAGGATCTTATAAAATAGGGATTGAGCACTAAGCATATCCCCTGGGCTAAGAAGTGTCGCCAAGAACTTGGAAAATTATCTACATCTAACTACCAATGTGCGTGCGCATTAGTAGGACGAATTTCTTCCCGACTGTTAACCATTGTTTATTTTTTAATGAAAGGTTACGTTACAATCTAACTTTTTTAATTAAATATTACGTTATAATCTAAAGTTTTTAATTAAATATTTTATTGTTTTAAGGGTTTTTTTATTTCAATTTACAGTTTTAATTTAATTGAAGCGAGCGTAAGCGAGCTTCTTACATTCAACGAAATATGCATCTTGTCTGTCTGTCTGTCTGTCTGTCAGTAACGTTTACGCGTGTGACGATAACTTGAGTAAAAGTTGACCGATTTAGTTGAAATTTGGTATACATGATCTTCTTACTAATACTCAGGCTAAGTTCGTTGGACAGAGTGATCCGTCCAAGAGTTCGCGCGCAATGCTCGCGTAAACGTGAGCTTCAAATTTAAAATTGGAATTTCAGGACGGGAAAAAATTCTATCATCACCTACTCGATGAGACGAACATTTTTTTCAAATAACATTTTTCAGTAAAACCAACAACGACACTGCTATGGTTTAATAAAGATCGCTAAAACTATTAAAGCGGACCTAAACGTTTAAAATAGAGAAAACAGCCTTTTTACCGATATCTTACGTTCTAACGTAACGATCTTAATAAAACTTCATGTACATCGTCTAAAGTACAATTGAAACAAGTATGTAGAATTTCAAATTGATACATGGAGTAGTATTTGAGTAATGAAGTTATACATTTATAATATTAGTTTAAAAGCTATTCCGGGTGGTTAAGATTCTTGTAGTCGTTTTGTGTGTAGGTTTGTTATGAAGTAAAGCTTTGTACCGAGTACCCCCACTCTACCCCTCACTACCCTCTTCCACTTATCTTCAACTATGACATTCATCATGATTAACAAATTGCAATATTCAGTATTTTATTGCAATACGCTCGCTTCAATGATAGAGCCACGCGATGCCTAGTTTAATAAAATTTAGCTATTAGAATAGTTTTTAATAACCGAATAATTAATATTAATTAATTTGGAAACGGGTTATTTCTATTGCAGAATTAGATTTTTTACAAATTTTAACAACAACCTTTGTAACTGCAAACACAGTAAACAAGATTGCTTAAATATTATTATGTAGTCCAAAATCATTAAAAAAAATCAATTAATTTTACAAAAGAGAAAACTAAACATAAAGCAATGGAGAATTCACAAACTACCTTATTAAGGAGAAATATGAAACGCGGGGGAAGAAAAAAACATAACCTGATCAAATTTTTCCCATTCTTCTTGATCTTCTACAGTTATAAGAGTTATAAACATAGGGAAGGTAATCTATCCTACTAGATTTTCCAAGTTCTTGACACTTATTCGCCTAGTGCTCAATCCCTATTTTATAATATCCTTGGGGCAAACCGAAACCAGTGAATTCGTCTCCACGGCTTGTTGGATATAGCCGGATACGCGTAGATATTTGCTAGCTGTGAACACAGTTGGTGTTTCCGAACACACTGGTTTACTTCTCGGTGGACATGCTTAGTGTTTTTGAACACACCCTCAATAACCTAACTATTATAATACAGGGTGATTGGCGATATATGTACAAAAATAAATAGGGTGATTCTAAACAACATTGGCTACAAAAAACGTCATATAAACCATGGGTCTATTCTCAACCGATTTCCCACAAGGTCAATTTTTATGATTTTTTTTAGATCGCATACCTTTGCTCATAAAAACACTTATTGCTCTAAAAGTATAAAAGGTAGAACAATATTTTTGGGTTCGTTGTAAAGCTGACAAAATTTTCTACAAGAAAAGTGTAATTTTAATTTTCATAACTTCAAATTACATGACGAAACATTTATACAAATATAATTTTTAAGAAAAAAATTTAAAAATTAATTTTTTATTAGTTCCATAACTTGGCAAAGAACCAAGGTTAAACAAGGCGGACTTCAGGAAAAACTTCCTAATTTACTAACGTTTCGATCAATATTAATATTATTACCCATTCATATGGCTGAAATTTCAGTAAACATCCCTGAAAGTAAAAAAGATACATGTTTATTGTTGACTTACAGGTGAGTAAATAATTAAAAGCACATAAAAATAAGCAAGATTGGTTTAGCATACTCATCTATATGTCACACGTTTATTTTTTACTTTCAGGGAAGTTTACTAAAATGTCCACCATATGAATGGGTAATAATATTAATATTGATCGAAACGTGGAAGCAGCGGAATGTTGGTTAATATGTACTATGGGATAGTGAGAGGTCCAGTGGCTGGGATCCTATCCAAGGTCATATTATTCGACCCCCCATGGACTACTTTCTGTAGGGATTCTTCCACATCTTCCTCTTAAACCCTTATCCATAATATCCTTGTATAATTCATTTATCAACAAATCAAGCCTTTCAACATAAAAAGCATAACTACTTATAGATACTTTTTTAAATGGACTACATTTTATAAGTTTTTAATCAAAATCATCGGAACCGTTTTCGAAAAAAGTTTATTTAGAGTTTTTTTTTGAGGTGTTGTGACCATAAATTTGGATATAATAGTACATTACGCGTCGAGTGCGGAAAGTAGCATTTTGCATGCGAGTGTGGAGTTTGCACCCGAGTGACAGCGAGGGTAGTAAAACCACACGAGCAATGCAAAATGCCGTTTTCGCACGAGTTGCGTACCGTACTTTATCTATACGATTGTTAGATTTAAATAATAAATTCAGAAAAAAATAAACTTGCTTTATGTAAGTTCGTATCTCTCTCTTGATAAAGATGGCATTAATTCTTGAGTTGTATTTTTTGCTGAATTAATTATTTCTGGAGGAGTATTATTCTACACATTTTCGTCAAAGTCACTTGATTGAATCATTATTTTTCACTAAAAACTCGATATAAAAAGTTACATTAATAAAAGAACAGCAAATTAGTTTTGTTAAATGTAAAAAAAACTCGCTAATCGTGCGTAAAGCTGATGAATTCCTCTTCTTTACCGCCCTAGAGTGGTAAAGAAGAGGTATTCTTCAGAACTATGAGACGCGCATGCGCAATGAATACAAGTACGTAAAGAATCACTTTCTACGCATCTAAACAGAGATACAATTTTTATATTTAGTATCAATCGTAGATAAAATTCATTACTAGATCATATTATTTAGTATGATTTTTCTGTCATTAAGTATTACAAGTTTAGTGAATAATTGTTAATTTTAATCATTTAAGTGTTTTGTAACTCAGTACTGTTTTATATTATTAGTGAATTAAGTAGCTGTGTTGTTTATTGCATTATCCTGTAAGCTAAAAAGTGAATGTAACGCATTCTGCTGGCAGATAAACTAACTTAAAGTAGCAACTATAAGTAATAAGAGTGAAGCACCAAGGTTATATGTTATTTTATGTTTACGGGTTAGGAATTTTTTTTTGTCTGACCCCCAACAGCACCATTTTGTTCACCTTTTCTTGCCACTTTTTTTTGTTTCATAACATACATTCCAAAGGTTTTTTTTGTGGGGTGTTATAATGGCACCTTAAATTAATTTTATACTGTTTTTTTCTCTTTGTGTTATTTTTTTTTGTGATGTGTGGTAGGTTTAGGTGAGATAATGGTCACAGATGGGCGGTGCTTGGCCTGCTATATCTGTTTGCATTACTCGCTATTAACAGATTCTATTTGTGTTTGTGCATTTTTGTTTATTGGGGTTAACGCAGTGACTATAAAGAAAGGTTTCGATGATTCTCCAGACGAGTGCGTCGCAGGCATCCAGAGCTTCACTCACAGCTGATATACAAGGCTTGAACAAAACAATTTCTAGCCTTAAGGGTCGCCCCCCCCCCCCCCCCCCCCCCCTATTAACCCTAATGTACTATTAATCATGTGTCACTTACCCAGTGTACAGTGTAATTACACGCTTCTATACATTAACACTTGAATTATTAATTGAGCCGAAATAAAAACAACCTGTGAAGATAATAACGCAGGTAATTAATGGTGGTTTATTCCGTCTCATAACATCTATTATTCTTGTAAACATTCTCAAACTATAAATTATAGTTGCGCTGGTGATGCTTGCGTGTCACTAAAGTCCACACCCATTCAGATTCAGAAAAAGCGAGAATCAAGGAGCTTAAATAAAGGGAATGGAGCGTTGTGGAAAAAAAATGACCCCATGAATATATTATATAATAATTTCAAGATAAAAAGAACTTTTTATATACTACGTTTTTAAATTTTCTGTTGAATCGTATGTAATGTTGATAATATAATTGTTATTGTTATATAATATATAATGTTAGTAAAAAATAATAGTTCCGAATTTATTTACTTCACATAAATGACAACCATAGAGAGCTGATCTTAAACCTATAAATGGATAAATCTTTGTACAACGGATCTTCCCAACACCAAATCTAAACCGTGCCATCGATATATTTGAAATAATATAATCGATATTTCCTGTTTTGCTGTCATTCAATGTTTATCTATCACAAATTTGAGACCCGTCAAAATGAAGATAGCGTAAATATTGGATATGGCAAAACAAATAAAATAACTGGCGGATATTTTCCGAACTAACTTTCCGCACAGCAAAATTTGCTGAAAACTGATTAAATTCTGCTGAAAGATGGCTAAAAGTATTAAAATAATGCATTGTCATCGTGTTCTGAGCTATGCTAAAAGTTTCAAATGTCTAAGCTATTCGGGAAGTTAGTTAGAAAAAGATTGCCAGATTTGTACCGGACAAACAAACAAACAAACAAGAATGCAAGCTAATAAAAACGTAGTAAAATAGGAACTCCAATAGGACACATTAGGTTTGTTCCAACCACACTTGAAACTAGTTTGAAACTGTCCGACGCATGCGCATTAGGAACAGGGCGTTCCAACCAGCCCAAACTCAAACTCTGACTGTTAGTCGGCTGTTCCAACCAGGATCTGATTGAATCACGGATTGGTTTGGTACCAGTCAGCGATCGGCGGCAGGGACTAGTAGTTTGAGATTGAGTTTGGGTGAACAGAAACGTAACCTTCCACTTCATTGTTTTTGTTTTGATTTCACTCGCCTATTATTCTACTTTCTTGCGATTCAACTCTTATTTTTAAAATGATTTTGCGCACGAATGCGATGGTGAATTTTTGTGAATATAATGACATTTTCTAGATATTTCTAAAAAAAAAAATAAATAAATAAATTGGACCTATTATCCAAGATGGACTTTTAATACTTATTCCATTTTCAAACAAATATCGAAAGAATCCGATTTATTTCCTCAATATTTCTTTCGTTAACAGTTAGCAGGACTAAGATTAATATTTGTAATATTTGTTTTTTAAACAAAAGAGCATTTAGGATTATATCAATAAAATTACGTGTGTGCCGTGAGTATATACTAAAACTGGTTCAGCACAGTAAGCCCGAAAGTAGTGAATTTCGTAAATCGAAATGAAATCGTGAATTCATGTGTTTTCGTCATATCCTCTATGAGTATGTAGATTTTACTTCCAACTTTCGAGCTTAATTAGCATTATAAAATGAAATGTTTGTGGTTTGGCCCCCCTTGTTGTACGAGCCCCTTGGCGGCCGCCTTGGCCTAAATCAGGGCCTTATTTAAGCGACTGGTACTTATCTTCATCAACTATTGACTCATCCGTCCTCCATATCTTTAATATTAATAAGTTCAGGTATTTTTAATAGCACAGGAACGCAAAATCACATAAACGATCAACTCAAAAAGATGTTCTGATAACAGTGCTAAAACCTACCACATCAAACAGTTTGGTTCGAGTTCAGGAGCGTTCCCCTAAACGTAGAACAACAGAACAACCTAATTCATTTTTTCACATATAACGCCAGTCACCCTGTATAATATATGGATAAATTAAATGTACAGCATTAATGTGATGTGTAATTATTATTTACATATTATGTAGTATGAACATATCTATATATATAAAACTAAGAGTGACAGTGACTGATCATCAAAAATTCTCCTACTTCCCATTGACCTAGAGATTTGAAATTTGGTACATAGATAGAGTGTACCATAAATAGGAAAGTGCAGCCATTTTGATTTCGATATGTGTCCGCCATATTGAATTATAGCCGCCATCTTGGATTTTTTCATCAGTAATTCTCCTACTTCCCATTGATCTAGAGATTTGAAATTTGGTACATAGGTAGAGTGTACCATAAATAGAAAAGTTCAGGTGTTTTGATTTCGATATATAGCCGCCATTTTGAATTATAGCCGCCATCTTGGATTTTTTCATCAGTAATTCTCCTACTTCCCATTGACCTAGAGATTTGAAATTTGGTACATAGGTAGAGTGTACCATAAATAGATAAGTACGGCCATTTTGCGTTCGATATATGGCCACCATATTGAATTATAGCCGCCATCTTGGATTTATTTACATTCTATTATCTCAGCTTCCAGTGGACCTAGAGATCTGAAATTTTGTACATAGACCTATGGTAGCTAAAGAAGAAAATTAAAGGTACTTCCACTTCAACATATGGCCGCCATCTTGGATTTAATCAGATACTATTGTCTTAGCTTCCAGTGGATTTAAAGATCTTAAATTTGTTACATAGACTTATTGCAACTAAAATTGAAAATTGAATGTAGAATAAAATTAAATAATTGAATGCAGGATAAAATAGAATAATTGAAAATGCATAAACAAATAATATAACCTACTTTTGTAGGTAACAATAAACATATATTGATGTAACAATAAAGATATATTAATTATTATTTACACACAGCGCCAACTTCTAGACGGATAAGGTGCGCGAAGCGCACCGATCCGGCTAGTATTATATATAATATATGTACATTGCTATCAGTTACCAACGTGGAGCTAGACAACGCACACATTGTCGATGTGCACAGGGTCAGTGGAAATATTCGTAAGAAGAGATTTGTGATATAAATTTTATTGTTACGGGCTTTCAGTCACCATGGAGAACCGTCCGGATTACCGAGGGTTTTGGATTACCACCTGTCTGGATTAACGGGGCCAATTTGAATATATGTTAAAAATAGTTACAGAATCAACCTCCTGATGTTTGCGCAGAACTTGATTCTACGTAAACGTTGATGGTGTTTTAACTTAGATGGAATATTTTGTCATTTCTCCAAGGTTTGAATCTAGATAGGACCTGTTGAGTGGATTGTTTCTTATCTCGCATCGTCAAGTCGATTTCAGTGAGATATTTGTTTGTTTTAGCGCTGTCTATGGGGTCGGTTCGTCTCTGGGAACTCAGGTCGTTAGAGGGCGTGAACCAGCAAGTACCAAGTCCCTCGTCTCTGACTTATCAGAGAATCGCATCAGAGCCGTCCATCCCCCAGTGTCTTCTGTTGTTTCAAAATTCATCGTTTAACTGCAGACTATTTACCTAGAGGTGATGACGTCTTTCACTTCTTCCTCACTCTAGGACTCCAGGACGTAACGTGAACAGTCGTACTTTTAAACGGGTCGGACCGCTTATCGACATAAGGATCTTCTAGGGTTTTCCTCGTCTCTGTTTTTAAGCGTTTTCTTATCATTTAAGTGTTTTGTTCATAAAACCTTTATGATTGAGAAAACAGGATCGATATGATGTACCTACTGTATCGGCTTTCCATCTATCAAGGAACACCCTCATTCTCTTTCCAATATATTTTTACTTTCTATTATAGGTCATGGTATATTTAAAAGAGAATGTATTGTGATTGCTCGAAAATTCAATTTATTTTACTTATCAGTTTGAATTTTGTGTCCAAGCTTACCAAGAAGGTAACAGGTAACGGAAGATTTGTGATCGTTCTAAAGAACGAACATTTTGCCAAAACAGAAATCCGTTTCAGACATCAGGGAACATTTATGGTTCCGTGTCGGTCTGTCGCTTAATTGTTGCAAACCAACATATCTTAATTTCTATTTGTCCGATTTAAAGAAATTTGGATGGTAGGTCATAATTGGCCCATTGTTAAGTTGTCACATATAAGTTTCAACCTTTTGCACCCATTTGTTTCTCTTTCACATGCGCACAAACATACATTTATTTACACCTATATCTTCAAATTTAGTCATCTGGTTTGAATTAAATTTGGATGGCTTGTTGAAAGCAGGCGGCAGATAACTGGAAGCAATTTAAAGCATGTTAAGAATCGTAGTTCATATCATTTTAAGCAACAAAATTTAAGACTTTAAATTGTTTTAAGATAAAAATACCGATGTTAATAGTCAAGCCGTCATTCCAAGTCAAATTTTATTCCTTGGCGCCGGGAAGACGATTCGCTTGTTTGGAAGTTATTGCAAATTAGTCACTTACTAAAAAACCACTCATTTTTTTAATTATGGGTCCCTGTTTACTAACCCCTTATGGAGTTCAACCACTTTACTAAACTGATGTACCTACCACAGAAACAAACACGGTGTGATTCATAGTGAGCAATTTAAATCAAATTGCCTAGATCAGGGATTGATCCCGTGATCCTTACCATGATTCATAAATTGCTGGAAAGAAGTGACCAATGCCCTTAGGATCACAGTTACTTCGAACCCCGAAATAATTCCTTAATTTAATTTTCAAATAGGTTCAATTTCAAATATTTAACGAAACCTCTAAGACATTAGACATTTTGTCTGAAAAAGGCGGATAATGTGCGCCCTCGTGTCTGGTGGGCGCTGGCTTGGTGTCGAGCGGTCTCAGTTGACAGACAGTAATCCTCAGCTCAGACCGGATGACGCCTGAACCTGCGGATAATATTGGATCACTACCGCTCCTCGGTCACGACCCGTTGTCTTAACCATCATTGGAAATTTCCTGTTCAAGCTACCTGCATCATAAGCTCTTTTGAACTAAGTAGTAAGTATTTGACCAAGGTATACAATTGTCAAGTGTTTGACAATTGTATACCTGAATTAAAGTGTAAGGTATCAGCAAACAAAGGCCGCATTATAACCCCTTTTTTTTAACCCAAAACTAGTAAATGACATTAATTCGTTTCGTAGACGAAAGGATGAAATACTTTTTCAATATCATAAACTACTTCAATATCATAAATAAATAAATTTATTCCCCTCTATAATTAAATCTAAATCTAATAATTAATCTGATAATTAAATCTTAAATCTAATAATATAAAAAAAAGAGTATATACATAAAAATTTCGTTCTCCAGAACGATGGCGATGATTCCATTACCTTTAGTAAGCTCGAAAACAAAAATAAATATGTTCAAATCAAATCAAACATAATTTATTTCATTGGAGATCAAAATTGTATCATGTTAGTTATTGTCATAAGCAGGTGTTCATTTTGATTTCCAGCTTACCGAAGATACTGAAGCATTGTAATAATTTTGAAGAAGACATTTGTTTATGTCTTCGAATTGAATAATTCAGAGACTTGTATTTGTTCTCGTGATTGTCTGCCGTTAAAAATTTTTCTCAAACAAAATATTTTAAAAACTTCTCATCTTATTTTAGCATAGTTGGTCCCACATAATAAAAGTACGTTAGGAAGCAATGTGCCACACTAATTGGCATACTATTTTTATTTATTAGTTTGACTATTAATGAGTTTATAATCAAGAAGGCGGTGTCTTCAAATTAGAAACAGATTGAAGAACAACTCTTTCATGAAAGCACTATACATTTGTCGATTTTGTCGGATAAAAAGATTAAGAGACTGACAATTTTTAATAAAGGCGTAACGAGGTTCGAGAGAGTGTCGGAAGCTTAGAGTGCGCCACCTCATACTTGCGACAATTATGGGTTTTGCAGTAATTGACAAAGAAGCTGTTTAGAGATCCATTAGGTCGGGTCGGTTGCAGATAATCCTGCTGGTCCAAGCATGATACACAATGCTGGAAGAACCCACACGTCGGATTTATCCTATTTGGTTCAGCAGGTTCTGCAGTGGTTTAATGTGCCCTAAATCTAATTGTTAGGCTTTGGCGGTGTTTTCATTGGTTCGAGTGACTCGATTCTCGGACCTTATCCTCGAGCTTCTGTTGAAAACTATCCGATTTGTCCGTCTCCATTAACAGCCTCTCTATTCACAGATCCTGGAGCCCTTGCCAAAATCCCTTCTTCTCTAATCCTTTCTTCAGCCCTTAAGGATTCTTGACAAACACGCACAATAAACCTCTTCATCATAAATAATAAAAGATCCTTGGACAGTGCAAAACTTTCGCCACGTACTTGTTTGAACTGGTCAGAAATGTATCGGTAACACTGAGCTTCCTCTTTGTAAAGGCGAAGTGTAGTCGAGGCAGATGAGAGGAAACGGTTCCGATGAGGCGTGAGCAACCTTCGCCTAATACTTGTTGAGCCTTCCTCTATAGTCCGCCATTGCTCTTCCACGAATCCATTTCACGGAAAATCCCTTTTTTGTAAATTTCGTTAATCATATTATTCAAACTTACTTTTACAAAAATAAAAACCAAAAACGGAAGTCCACTAAAAATTAAAAAAAAAATACCTTCTCCTTCAGTTCTCAAGTTCAGCTGCAATTTAAGCGCATTAACCATTTCTAAATGCTTGTCAAGTATACTAAATTTAAGATTTTATAAAAGTATAATATATATTTCTTACTCCAAATACCAACCTTATTACTACCTTCTTAACTTACAACCACTCGCTGCAGGCCTGCCAATATGATTATACGTATTTACTTAATTCCAGAAGATTAGGTTATTACAGAACGGATAAACCATACTTAACGGTAATTCTTTTAGATTGTTACTCCCCTATGTTTTTTTTTTTTTTAGAATATAAATGACTTTGACTAAATAACTATTAAAACTTATTAACTGAGACGAAAATTTCAAATTTTAAATAGTCGCTTAAGATTGAAGGGGGACAAAGTTACCACCTTAACACGACTTCCCTCCAGATATTTGCAGAGTAAGAAAATAATTAGTAAATTATAAATAAACAGGTCAAGTGTGTGCTGGTCAGCACACGTCGAGGGTCCGTAGGCAACCCCTAATAGTTTAAGTAGTACCTTATTGATGGTGATGTTTAAAATGCTAAAAAGCTTACTTTGAACTATCCTATGGGTCTGATATTCTCAAAACACTTAAACAAACTTCTGATAAAGTATTTTTCGCTACTGAACCGGACTACAACCATATAAATACATCGAAAAGACCATAGTTATAAAAAAAAGTATTTTGTCAATAAAAAATAAAATAATATTTTTTTCGAAATTTCCATAAAGTGGTATCTTTACTTTTGGTCGAAGAATGTTCAGGAATTTTTTCAGATTTTTTGCACTTCACTTAAGCGAGATAGAGGAGGGGGGGGGGGACACGTTTCACACCCACTTCAAACTTGCCTACGCTCGCCGTATCAAAGTTATAACCAAAGAATTATATATTTTTGTAATCAGCTCGACGTACCCTTTCACATGATACCCCTCACGGTTTCAAAAAAAAAAATTTAACCCTTAAGTTTTTTACCCTAATTTTTTTGAAAAATGTTTTTTCAAGTCGCTATATTATTAAAATATGTGGGTAGATACATGACACATATATGCCAAATTTCAAAGTGATCGGACAAAAGGTGTAGCCGTGAGAGCAGGCGACAGGACGGACGGACAGACACACGCAGGAAAATATAAGGGTTCTTGGTTTTGCCTATACGGACCCTAAAAACGAGCTATCATGGACTGGAAAAATTGTTTCTCTAGAAGAAATAAATTAGTGGTGAACGGAAAAATAATGTACGATGGAAGAACTAAAAAGTATGCCACTTTGTAACCAGGCTACAGAAACCCAACCTGGACCAATGAAAGAATATTTAAATTATGCTGCAGCGGAACATCTGAACAACAAGAAATGAAAGACGGGAGGAATAAGAAACGTCGCGTTGAGCAACAATGGATCATTTTTTGGCTCTTCCTCGTCCACAACAGGGAGACACATAACACCGGGTAGTGCAGCAATCGCCCCGACCCCCTATTAGGGTTATTTTGCTATTTTTGCCCCCCTATAAGGGGCAAAATATTGGAAATAGAAAAAAAATGTCATGTAAAAGTTATTATTTTTCACCGTAGAATCCAAATATGCTATCAATAATAGACACTCCAATTTAAAATATTGAAGTTAGGTGGCCTGGGGGCAAACTGGGTGGTTGCCCCTAGTAGGTGATTGCATGAAAACAAACTTCCCTTTGCATGGTAGAGATCCCCCAAGTTTCATTAATTTATCTCAAACCGTTCAAAAGTTAAGAGTGGGTGGGGGGGGGGGGGGGGGGAGACTTTTGGACCACCCTGTATAGTCATACTTAAAAAATATTTTGATTTAAATCAAATTATAATTATTATTAACTACGGGAAACAGACATACAGGATACCCGTGGTTCAAATCCCGGCGCTGGAGTGTATTTTTCACTGTCTGTTTCCCGTAGTTAATAATAATTATAATTTGATTTAATATGAAAACTACCAAAAAAAAACTTAAAAATTGAATTTCGAATTGATTGTACAAGGTACAGGTACTAATTGAGTACTTTATAATTATAATAAGCGTTAATACTCGGTTTAGTTCTAATGTCATAAATATTGACTTTCTAAATGTGTATGAATATTGAAAGCTTGGATTCGGGACTAGTTATCGATTACGGCAGTGAAAAATCATTCTCCTGCGTAGCTTAGTTGGTAAGAGCATCTGTACTGGAAATACAGGAGACCAGTGGTTCAAATCCCGGCGATGGAGTGTATTTTTCACTGTCTGTTTCCCGTAGTTAATAATAATTATAATTTGATTTAAATTAAAATTTAAACTTTCCGTAGTATGAAAACTACCAAAAAAACTTAAAAATTGAAAACATTTTGATTAAACAAAATAATCAGTAACAATGTGGTCAATTTACTACAACAATATTTAATTGTAAATTAGTAATGAGTATAGGGTAAAATAAAATAATTCTCGAAGAAGGAAAGTCGATAATTATCAGTTTTTTATTCTTACCTCGGCTCATCATAATATAGCAAGGTGTATCTATACTTTAACTTTACGTATATCATTTTATAACTATGTCGTTTTGATTTAGGTTTGTAGGAAAACGTTGCCCTCAGATTTTGATTATTGTCTCTTGATTTAGAAGGTTCAGTAGCAGGCGTTACTAGTTCCAGAGGTCGGCTGAGGTTATAACGGTCGTTTTTTAAACGAAGAAGCTTTGGAAAAGATGAAATCTCATTTGATGTAATTAGTGGACCCGATGTTACGGGAGATTTCGCAAGGCTTCAAGTACCAACATGCTGGACAAAGCCAAGTAGGATTATCCGGGTATCGAGTACGGGACGCCGGATAATCGGGGAGGTCCGGCCGAGGAATCCCTGCTATTAGAACGATCCCGGCGCCACCGTGTCTGAGCCAGGGATTATCCTTCTAATCCCTGTTCAGGGTGCCAATAGCTAAGGTAATCGTTACGGGATACCGTAACCGTTAGGTGTTATTTTCGTACCTTTTCAAATCTTGTTACACAAATACAGACTGCATGGAGGCCTCTGCAAGCGAATGTATCATTTAAGGGAACTTCATCGCTAATGGAAACTTCATACGTTGTCTATGAAGCACGATGAGGCCAACTATCGCATTTTAAACACCCTATACTTTTACAAGTTTTCTTTTAACTCAGTGATAAAATTACAAGATAAAAAGAACTTTTTATATACTACGTTTTTAAATTTTCTGTTGAATCATATGTAATGTTGATAGTATAATTGTCATTGTTATATATAATGTTAGTGAAAAAAATATATAGTTCCGAATTTATTTACTTCACATAATAATGACAACCATCTAGAGAGCTGATCTTAAACCTATAAAAAGGACAAATCATTGTACAACGGATCTCCCCAACACCAAATCTAAAGTGTGCCATCGATATATTTGAAATAATATAATCGATATTTCCTGTTTTGCTGTCATTCAATGTTTATCTATCACAAATTTGAGACCCGTCAAAATGAAGATTGCAAATACTATGGGATATGTCAAAATAAATAAAATAACTTGCGGATTTTTTCCGAACTAACTTTCCATACAACAAAATTTGCTTAAAACTAATTAAATTCTGCTGAAAGATGGCTAAAAGTATTAAAATAATGCATTGTCATCGTGTTCTTAGCTATTCTAAAAGTTTCAAATGTTTAGCTACTCGGGAAGTCAGTTAAAAATCGATTGCAAGATTTTTACTGGACAAACAAACAAACAAGAAAGCAAGCTAATAAAAACGTAGTAAAAAATATAGTCAGCCAAACTGTCTAAGTTTTTATCACTGAAACGAGTGTTCCTCCGTTTTTGTTACAACTGAAAATACATAAGTTTACAATTTTTAACCGAAATGAAAAAATGTATTGCAATAGGGCCAAAATAATTAACACCAATAACGCTTAAATATAGATTTTTAAAAGCTTTTATTTAACCTGCTATCTGCTATGTATGTTTGGGTTAAATCTTGCAACTAAATTTTAAAGCAGTTATCCTGAACTGATTGAATTGAAATTTTGCATACACTTTTAGTTTGAATACATTTGAAATGGTCCAAATTGGTGCACAGGGGTACTGGGTACAGGGTACAGGGTACAAAAGTTTACTCCTGAACGGCTGAACCGATCCACACCAAATTCAGCTCGGTCAATGTGACCAACCACAGGAAGGTATAAACCTGAAATGGTCCAAATTAGTTTACAGGGGTATTGGGTACAAAAGTTTCCTCCTAAACACCTGAACCGATCTGCACAAAATTCGGCACGGTCAATATGACTAACCACAGGAAAGTAAAATCTGAAACGGTCCCAATTGGTATACAGGGTGCTAATGTGTCCCCCTGAACGGCTGAACCGATCCGCACAAAAGAACGATCAATGTGACCAAACTCAGGAAGGTATAAATCTGAAATGGTCCAAATTGGTACACAGGGGTACTAGGTAGGTACGGGGTATAAAAGTTTCCTCTTGAACGGCTGAACCAATCCTCACGAAATTCGGCACGGTCAGTTTGATCAACCACAGGAATGTATAATTCTAAAATGGTCCAAATTGGTACACCTGAATAGGGCCCCCTGACAATGGTATTGAAGTATGCAATATATTGCAAGCAGACAACTGCATTGCACACCTAGTATATTATATGTATTTCAGAGGTCTATCATCTAAGTCGAGTTACAATATGAATATATATGGGCCCAGCTCAGTCGGTTATGGGGAATGTAATAAAAGATAGACGACTCTTCCTGGAATTGACGATGTATGGTTCTAAACGCAACAGAATAATATATATTTACAAAGAAAATACAATTAAACACTACCCTGCAGTATACATAATCTGTCTTAATAGCTAACGGGGAGAGAGGACAGGTAGTCTTGTCGGATGTTGTCCGCGTACCCGGTACAGTCCGGTGAATCCCAGTGACTTGACCGGCAGTCCAGGAAGTACCGCTCTCCAGTTATACTGCACTAAACTAGTCAAAGACCGCTACTCTAGTACGTCTGAGTCCACATGATATAATCCACCGCGATTAACCATAGCTCGCTACAGCCGCGGCTATGACTATATCCGGGTCGGCTTCTATCACCTATCACGGCTAGAGTTCAAGGGCAGATCCTGACCCGTTCCCTGTTCTAGACCAACGATCGTCACCTATTCTCGCGCTAGTTTCTAAAGCTTCATTAAGGTTAGGAATGTTGTCAAGTACGTGAGCAGCCATGCAAAACACATTAAATTGCCAATTGCACTAGAATCTAAAAATTTGAAATTTATCTTCATTTTATGACAGTGGCGTATCCAGCGGCTAGGTCTGGAGGGGGCACATTCTAACTCAGTTCAGATTGGGGGGGGGGGGAATCGTAGTGGAAACAAGAAAAGGGAACTACTTATTCAACAAAGCAGCTGCCCCCCCCCCCCCAAAAAAAAAACAATCTCCGCGCCCAAGTAACAATAACTGTTATAGAACGTATTCGTTAGAAAATGTTATGCTGATGCTTACTGCAGTACAATATCTTACTGTAAGTCATGGGCGTTGTCTGCAGTTAATTTTGAAAATATGACCTCTCAAAACAGCGCTTTTATGCATTTCTGAGGTAAAATTGAATATGAGGTGAATGTAAAAATATGTACTTATTATAAAGGAAAATACGCCATATTTTTTTTATTTTTTTTACTCTAGCGGGGCCCTTCTGAGGGGGGGGGGGGGGGTCACGCTCCCCCCCCCCTGGATACGCCACTGCTTTATGACAAAAACAACTTAAATGAAAAGATTTTCCAATCCGCCATTTAATTCAAGATGACTACTGTAATACTAACACCATTTCTTCGAAACTAAAATAATATTGACGTCTGCCAATAATAATTTTCTAAACATTTGATCCCTATGGGGGAAAAATATGTAATTCAAGGGGGGGGGGGGGGGGTATAAGGGTGACTTGGTCCAAGTATACTTGGACAGTGTAAACCCGGCTTCAAAGTAACTGTTTTTTACTTTCTCATATAAAGAGAAAGTATTGTGATGGCGCGAAAATTCGTTTTTGAGATTTTTATGGAGTTACACGTTTTGAGGTCCCCTGAGTCCAAATAAGTGGTTCTTAAAAAATGTCTGTCGTCTGTCTGTGCATGCAGACGCCTGAAGCCTAAACTACTCGGCCGATTTTGACAAAAATTTGGCATTCATGTTAAGAAAAATAATTCTGTCGTCTGTCTGTCGTCTGTCGTCTGTCGTCTGTCGTCTGTCTGTCGTCAGTGCAGACGTCTGGAGCCTAAACTACTGGGCCGATTTTGAAGAAATTTGGCATACACGTTCAGAAAAATCATACCCCGAGGCGAAATCGAGAAATGAATTTTAGCTCCAAATTTAGGGGCGCTACCCCCCCAAAAACTCTGAAAAAACGTGAAAAAAAATTATTTTATCGAAAACGGTTCCGACGATTTTGATTAAAAATTTTTAAATATAGTCCATTTAAATACGAATCCAACGATGTAAGCCGTTTTCCCGGGAAAAATCTAGTTCCTGAGAAATAAGCTTAAAACGTGGACCGAGAGAGCCCGGGTTCGATTCCCCGCCCGGGAGAAGTTATTTTTATGATACATTTTAATGAAATGCTCAATAATAATAAAATTTACATACGAAATCTAATAAATGGAAAACGCTGGGCTAAATAATTATGAACTCGTATATGAGAAAGTTTGTCTGAGTTGTCTCGGACCGATTTTTTCTGTATTATAATCCAACTATCGTAGATAAAGTACGGTAAGCAACTCGTGCAAAAACTGCATTTTGCTTTGCTCTTGTGGTTTTACTACCCTTGCTGTCGCTCGGATGCAAACTCCACTATGACTTGTTGCTCCCGTGGTACGTACAAGATTTTTCCTCTTGAAGGGAGAAAAACAACACAAATAAAACCTGAGATTTCGATTTATCTACTGATATAGGTATTAATAACTAAATTTACAAATTTTTATACCTTTAATTTTAACATAAACTTTTAAAAACAAAAAAAAAAATGATTTGTCTATCTCTAAAATACGAGAAATAAAAAAAAAAATATGTGTGAGGCTCTCACGCATTAGAAGTGAAACTTTAGTTCTAGAATGCATTGCTCTCTTTCATTTTTTGACGAATTTATTATTTCAGGATTAAGAAATGGTTATGGGAAATTTAATTGAAAAAAAAATATTGCTACGCTAAGGCAACCACATTTATTCCAATAAAAATAAAACTTCGTTACACGATGTCACTATATGAAAAAATAATTAAAGCAATGTTTATATCTGTGTATATATTAACATTTGTCATTTATACTAGTGGTTCTTAACCTTTTGGTAAGCACGGCCCCCTTAAAATCTCCAAATATAAATATATAGAGCGTACCCTAAATACCTTTCGAGGCCCCCCAGTTAAGAACTGACGCCGACGCACCTCGAAATGATTTGTTATTGCTACGGTAAGGCAACCACATTTATTCCAATAAAAATAAATATTTGTTTTGATTTGCGGTCTTTAAATAGATATAATAACTTATTTAAATTAATATAATTAGTTTTTACTTTTTTTTGTAAGTATACAATTAAGCCCGTTGCCATGAACCCATAAAATAATCTAATTATAATAAATAGTCTAATTACATATAATCCATCTAATATTAAATATTACGCTTATATACCAATTTTGTGTAAATACTAATTGGCAATGTAATTGGGGCAATAGATAGCATGTTTGCTTGATGATCCGGAAGTCAGTGGTTCGCATCTCGCCTATGTGAAAGATTTTTTACAGATAAATCTTTCACCAGGATTAGTCTCGAAACACAAATTCCGTTTCATGACTTCCGTCCCACAAATTTAATTATAATTAATCTGTAAAAATGTTGGAATCTTGGATGAGTCTCGAATCGCAAACTTCGTTACACGATGGTCCCTATTTGAAAAAATTCACTCTACCGCCGCCAAAGAAGTTTCACTTCAAAAACATAAATATAACCTAATTAGATGTAACCTACCTCTTTTCTGTAAGTCTTGTTTAAACTCAGTTATGATGTCATATATGATATTTTAAAATGACAATAAAAAATTAAAGTATCACGGCAATCAAAAGTACGTCTTTTATTATATTATTTAAACTCTAATATTTTTTATTTTAAATAAAGCTGTTAACCTGTCAAGTCATTCAGTTAAGAAAGAACTACTTCGTGTTACAAAACAGGCAACACTGATTTTTTTAAAGAATAATAAGTTGGCTGTACTGTTACTTTCCACCACGATTTTTACTTTCCCCTACGATTTCTACTTTCCGCCACGATTTTCACAACTAGGCTGTAATGGGATCCTTTCCTCCCTATAAACTAGGGTAGAAAGTTAATGTTTTCTCCCTTCTGGAGGAAAAACTAATTGTTTACATCATTACACCACCTTAACCAACCATGAACTTGAAAAAAAAAAGAAACAATTTAATAAATACATTTAAAAAAAGCATAATCCGAAGATAAGCTCACGTATACAGTAAGTATGATATATTTTCCTATTGTTTAAGAGAATACAGTGCAGTAATACCGGATCTATGCGGGAAATTTTGCGGAAATGGCGTAGGTTATGAGTTAAGGCGGGAGATTGCCGATGAGTGCGCGTGTTCCCAGGAACCTGACAATTAGTGGGGCCGTGGGAGCATACCTTCTACTATTAGTGCATTAGACACGGTACCCTTCTCCACGTGAACCCTTCTTCTCACTTCAATCCCATTTCTTTCCCACTTTACTCACCTACCAGCCGCTTAAAAACTTAAGTCAATCTCTCAACCACTTTTCTACCGACCACTCCAAATTATTATTTCGAATTTCGATATAACATTATATAAACACCTTTTTCAAAATTTTTAGTTCCTTGGAAAGTGATTGTTTACATCTTAGAGAAGGCTATGTTACGAATTTTAAAGTAATGCGCATGGGCATTCCATAAAGGGTAATATTTTACTCAGCGCCGGCGCTACGCACAGGAGGGACAGGCGGCCGCCTGTGGCGGCCAAACTCAGGGTCGGCCGATGCCACTCTCAGACTTTATTTTATAAATTGAAAAACAAAATCCATAATTGATAACAATAATATATAATAATGTGCGTTGGGTACTGAGTAAGCAGTAATAAACAAGCATTTTTTAGATGGAACCCTAATAATAACACCCCTAGACAATACCCTATCAGGGTTCGTTTTAGTTTAGTAGCCCAGCTAATCGCATTTCGGGTTGGTTCTTGGTTTCACTGGTGTCATTTCTTTTGTTTCCTTAAATTCTATCAACCGTCTTTGCTGTAAATTTGTACATGGAATATGTATATATGTATGTATTTTTTTTTTCTCTCATAACCCTCCTTAATTCTTTTCCAAGATCCCTTATACCTTCTTTCATATTCCTTAACCCTTTTCTTACTCCTTTATAGCTGTTATCTTTTCTACCCTTCCCTTAATTTTTGAACTGTTATCTCTTAATCCTAATCAAATAAAAATATAAAGCTCAGTTCTGTTATAATATACTTACTTTATTTTATTCCTCAAAATCTATTATAGCTAAATAATAGTGACATGCACCATTTTGAAAAGCAGTCAGGTTATATCAAACAGACTCTGTTCAGCCCTTTGTAAGGGTCATTGAAAGAGGAAAAAACCCACCCTCCACCCATCCCCCCCCCCCCCCCGGTAAAAATATCCCTACTCCAATGGGGCGGCCAAAAACCGTCTTGTCTGTGTGCAAAAGTGTAGAATCGGCGCTGAATTTACTTTAGTATCCTTCTAAAAGGGGGCATCCTAAAGTAAAAGTTTCATATCAGGGCATATTAAATTTTGCAATGAAACAGGGGGTTACAAACTCAATGAGTGCCCATAAAAATAACCGATATATCGAAATTTGAATATAATCCAGAAGATAGCGTGGAAAAAAGGTAACTGACTAACATCAAGCTAGAATTTTGTATACAAATTAATCTTTTAGTGCCTTTTAAGAAAATGTGGTCGGCTAAGTTCGTCTGCAGGACATAGCTTGGCAATACACATTTGAAAAAAACAAACCGGTGGAGAGCGACCATGCCTCGCCCATTATGGTGGACAATGTGATTTTCATGATCCTGAGAACAAAATTAGTTAGTAGACCAAAAATCAAGTTGATGTTATTTTGTCGCACTTGACACTTGATAGGTTAGTTAGTAAAATATTACTCCAAGTAAAAGTGGTCACCTATCAAGTGAATGATTAATATAAAAATACCATTTTTATAAACTGGTCTTTCTTTCAACATTTTTTAAATGCAATATAAGACGAGTAAAAAGGTAATGTCAATCTTGACTTTTGGTCTTCTAACTGATTTTGTACCCAGGATCATGAAAATAACATTTATTCACTAAAATGGTCAGGATATGGCTGCTCTCCACCGGTTTGCTTAAGGACCCTTATATTTTCCTGCGTGTGTCCGTCCGTCCTCTCGCGTGCTCTCACGGCTACACCTTTCGTCCGATCACTTTGAAATTTAGCATGTATGTGTCTTGTACCTGCCCACATATTTTAAAAATAAAGCGACTTAAAAAAAAATATTTTTCAAAAAAATTAGGGTAAAAAAACTTAAAGGTTAACATTTTTTTTTTTTTTTTCGACACCGTGAGAGGTATCATATGAAAGGGTACATCGAGCTGATTACAAAAATATATAAAATATATAATTCTTTGGTTATAACTTTGATAGGGCGAGCGTAGGCAAGTTTGAAGTGGGTGTGAAACGTGCCCTCCCCCTCTATCTCGCTTATGTGAAGTGCAAAAAATCTGAAAAAATTCATGAACATTCTTTGACCAAAAGTAAAGATACCACTTTTTGGAAATTTCGAAAAAAATATTATTTTATTTTTTATTGACAAAATAGTTTTTTTTTTTATAATTATGGTCTTTTCGATATATTTGTATGGTTGTAGTCCGGTTCAGTGGCAAAAAAAAAAATACTTTATCAGAGTGTGTTTTGAGAATATCAGACCCTTGGAATGGTTCAAAGTAAGCTTTTAATATTTTAAAAAAACACTGTTTATACACTTCACAGTTAAACACTATACAGTGTGGCCTACGGACCCTCGCCTTGCGCTGACTACCACACATTTGACCTGTTTATTTCAAATGCCTATTACTAAGCTATGTCCCGCAAACTAATTTAGCTGATGACATATTCTTAAAACTTACCAAAAGATTAACTTGTGTACAAAATTAAAGCTTGATGTTAGCCAGACACTTTTTTGCACGCTCATCTCCATGACTAATACCTACTGTTTACTCCTGTCGTTGGGATTTCTTTAAAAATAATTAATTCCGGACTAACTCATAGAAAAAAGAAAACGAGTCGGTAACAGTTCTAGTGGAAATGTTATAGTATTTATACTTAAGACGTTTGAAATGGTTTACGTAAACAGTTTGGCCACCAGAAAGTAAAAGAAACTATAAAATACCTGTTTACTTGTGTTGACTCAAAGTTTTACTACCTCGGTTTCGGTCCGGAGACGAAAACCATAAGTGTATTATCTTCAAGTAAATCTCTCAGCTTCCTGTTTATTCCCTTTAAACTAGATATATATATTTTTTTAAATTACTTGTTCTAAATATTTATAAAGGTTTTTGGTTTGACGTTGCCCAGTTAAAGAGGTGTAAATGCTGACAAGACGCGTGCTCCACTTAACTCCTTGTAAAGTTGTTTACATTATAATTTTAAACAGTAAAATAACTTAATAATTTCAAGATAAAAAGAACTTTTTATATACTACGTTTCTAAATTTTCTGTTGAATCGTATGTAATATTGATAATATAATTGTTATTGTTATACAGGGTGAAGGGTGGTCCAAAAGTCTCCCCCCCCCCCTCTTAACTTTTGAAAAGTTTCAGATAAATTAATGAAACTTGGGGAATCTCTACCATGCAAAGGGAAGTTTGTTTTCATGCAATCGCCCACTAGGGGCAACCACCCACTTTGTCCCCAGGCCACCACACTTCAAAATTTTAACCTAGAGTGTATATTTTGATAGCAAATTTAAATTTTACGGCAAGAAATAAAAATATTTTACTTTTAACTTTTTTTTCCATCTCAAATATTTTGCCATTTTGCCAACCACCAAAGTGGTAAAAATGGTAAATTTCAGCACCTGGGGGCAAAACTGTGGTTGCCCCTTGTACGCAAGTGGATTAATACACACTTCCCTTTACATGGTACAGATCCCCCAAGTTCTATTACTTTATTTCAAACCGTTTAGATTTTATAACGATCTAAGTGTTATTTTTTTACTATTTCGGAAGAGTTATTCACAAAATATATCTTTACCCCCCCCCCCCCCCCCCCCCTGTAGGAGGCAAAATATTGGAGATAGAAAAAATAGTTTACTTATAATAAGTAAAGAACCTTTGCATGGTTGAGAACCCCCAAGTTTCATTATTTTATCTCAAACCGTTCAAAAACTAAGAGGGGGGGGGGGGGGGGGGGGAGACTTTTGGACCACCCTGTATAATATATAATGTTAGTAGAAAAAAAAGTTCCAAATTTATTTACTTCACATAAATGACAACCATCTAGAGAGCTGATCTTAAACCTATAAAAGGACAAATCTTTGTACAACGGATCTCCCCGCAACACCAAATCTAAACCGTGCCATCGATATATTTAAAATAATATAAATAATATAATCGATATATTTCCTGTTTTGCTGTCATTCAATGTTTATCTCTTATTAATAAAAATCACAAATTTGAAACCCGTCAAAATGATGTTTGTAATTATGGGACATGGCAAAACAAATAAAATAACTTGCAGATTTTTTCCAAACTAACTTTCCATACAGCAAAATTTGCTGAAAACCAATTAAATTCTGCTGAAAGATGGCTAAAAGTATTAAAATAATGCATTGTCATCGTGTTCTGAACTATGCTAAAAGTTTCAAATGTCTAGCTATTTGGGAAGTTAGTTAAAAATCGATTTGTATCGGACAAACAAACAAACAAACAAGAAAGCAAGCTAATAAGAACAGTAAAATAGACGTTTTTTCTTTTCTAATTAATAATTAATTGTAAACTCCTACTAATATTAATAATTTGGTCTATCTTAAACAATCTTTATTTGATTATTTAAGTTTCCGACATAAGACCTTTATCTATTAGTTGATAAGAAGTAACACTCGACTCTAAACAACGACCGCCGGATCTTGTAACCTCATAATCTGGGTTGCCAAGAAAAGAAAAGACTAATTGAAGACCCATTGATATAGCTGATATGGGATATTTGCAAATAGTTTTCTCCAAGATGAAGGGGTATAGAAATAAGAGAGAGGAATTTAGGAAACTCTGTGACATTTACATATTTTCTCAAGTGAAATATCTTGAATGTTGCTTTAAGGCTGTTTATATGTGAACCAATCAATTTTTTTTTTTTAAATCTATATTAAAATAACACAGTCCATAGCGAAGCAAGGGAATGGAGATAGTAGTAATATAATTGAAATTACATTTTTTCTCAACGTGATATGTGAACTTATCAAATAGTTTTGTTTTTTTTAAATATACATTAAAATAACATCATAGGAATCCAGATAGTATAATACAATAACAAGCAAACTTTCGTTAGTGGAAATACATTTTTTTCTCGACGTCACCAACACAAAAATTGTACAAAAAAATAGGTCTTGGTACACAAAAAAGGGGGAAAACAAATAAATTGAATATATAAGAGTGATGGTACGGCTGTAAAAGGTGTAACAAGTTGTAGTCAATAGGTTTGTTCCAACTAAACTTCAAACTACGGTGGAACCTCGATAATTCGAACTAATTGGGACCAGACACTGTCCGAATTACCGATTTGTCCGAATTTTCGAATATGCTGTAAAACAACTTTATCGCAGACGAGAGGACCTGATAAAGGTTTGCCTAAGCTTCTTCTTTAGGTAAACCATATGTACATCACATCTTCTAAAGGGTATCATTTGCCGTTCGAAAACGTTTTTCGGTTTTTTGACCCCTCTTTAGAATCTAGCTTTGACGCGTATAGCAGTATGCTATCTCGTTTTCGTTTTAGGTGACCCCACACCATACTTTTTTACAGTAGGCAGTCCGGATTTTAGAGGTCCGAATTATTGAGGTTCTACTGCAGTTTGAAACTGTCCGACGCATGCCAGTGGCGTAGCTAGGGCATAGGGGGCCCCCCGCAAAGAAAAGTTTGGGGGCCCCTCACCAAACAAAATTGATGAGCAAAAAAAAAGCCTTTAGAACTGGGAAGAACCCTCTCGTCGTTGATTTGGGGGCCCCCTGGCAGTGCGGGCCCATAGTTACGCCACTGACGCATGCTCGCATTAGGAGCAGGGCGTTCCAACGAAGCCAAACTCAAATTTTGACTGTTTATCGGTTGTTCCAACTAGGCTCTGATTGAATCACGGATTGGTTCGGACCAGTCAGAGCAGTGGTGTATCTAGGGGGGCACAGAGGGCACGTGCCCTCTGGAGTGTTTTTGTTTATAAGTTGTACATTATTTTTTTTTAGGTAGTGGGGGCAGCTGCTTTGTTGAATAAGTAGTTCCCTTGTTTTGTTACCACTACGAATACCCCCCCCCCCCCCATCTAAACTGACTTATAATGTGCCCCCCCCCCAGACCTGGTCACTGGATACGCCACTGTGTCAGATCATTCAGCGATCGGCAGCAGAGACTAGTAGTTTGGAGCCCATAGACAATTATGAGTTTTAAATGCATAATATCATCAAAGTTCTCTTGATAGGACACGAGGAAGTTATGTGCCATATTTAATGACAGACAATTCTACGGTTTTTGTCTCATTCAACGGTCTAAGTTTATTTGCATTTTTAGAACTTGCGTACTTTATGAAACGTCCTGTATATTTTGTTCTTCAAAGATACTTTTACCTGATTTTGATATCACATATAGACTCATATAGTCTGGTTTTGTAAGTGTGTTGTTTAAAATGAGTATTAGAGTTATTGGTGTACGGACTTGTGTCCATACAAAGTTCATGGTGTTACCTCTGTTGCTGAACGGAAAGCAGGCGTGAAGATGTTACATGCGTGGAGTTTTATTGGTGGAAGTTGAAGGAGAGGAAGATGTCCGTCTTTGTTTTGATGAGAACAGGTCCAAAGTGATGGGTTAGAACCGGAGGGATCCTAGAGGCGAGTTATTACCTCGCCGTCCTACATACCTCGCTCGGCCGCATTGCTCGCGTAACTCCGTCCAGCCTTTGTCTCTCCCTGATTTATTTTAAGTACCGCTCGGCTTAATGTCAGTCGGTCCAGTCTCATTCGCTTCCTCCGTCACTCCAAGACGTTTTCTTTTTAATTGCAGGGGGATTAGAGTCCACAGTTATTTCAAGACGTCAGTCCGACGTGTGCGTCTTTAAGACGTTTAACAGAGCTAAACTTTGTTTAGTGAGGACGCCCAACTAAAAGCCTCCTTACATCCAAACTACGGTTAACACTATTTCACTAATAATATACCTTATAAGAATGAATCATTCAAAGTATGGGTTTCACTATTTTAATAACCCTCAAGAATGAAGTATTCAAAGTATATGCTTTACATATTTCACAAATAATGTAAGAAAAAATAAAATAAGAATGAATCATTCACAGCATAGTTTACACTATTTCACCCAAGAATGATGCATCCAAAATGATTTACTCCTACTCCCAAATAATGTACATTAACAATGAATCATTCAAAGTATGGTTTACACTATTTCAAAGAGAATATACCTTAAGAATGAATCATTCAAAGTATAATTTTACAAATAATGTTCATTAAGAACAAATCATTCAAAGTATGGTTTACACTACTTCAAATAGAATATACCTTAAGAATGAATCATTCAAAATATGGTTTACCTACACTATTTCAAAAAGAATATACCTAAGAATGAATCATTCAAAGTATGGTTTACACTACTTCAAATATAATATATCTTAAGAATGAATCATTCAAAGTATGGTTTACACTACTTCAAATAGAATATACCTTAAGAATGAATCATTCAAAGTATGGTTTACACTACTTCAAAGAGAATATACCTTAAGAATGAATCATTCAAAGTATGGTTTACACTATTTCAAAAAGAATATACCTTAAGAATGAATCATTCAAAGTATGGTTTACACTATTTCAAAAAGGAATATACCTTAAGAATGAATCATTCAAAGTATGGTTTACACTATTTCAAAAAGAATATACCTTAAGAATGAATCATTCAAAGTATGGTTTACACTACTTCAAATAGAATATACCTTAAGAATGAATAGTTCAAAGTATGGTTTACACTACTTCAAATAGAATATACCTTAAGAATGAATAATTCAAAGTATGGTTTACACTATTTCAAAAAGAATATACCTTAAGGCTCTACCGCTCTTTGAGGTTAGAAAAATCATTAAATTGAAAATTTTATTGGTTCTAAGCAAGATATCCAAAATCTAATCACAGGCTTCATTCCTAATTTTAATTCTGCACAGTTTGAGCCCTATTTAAACTTCCTATAATAAATTGTACAGGCGCCATTTCAATACAATGATAAAACTCGTTGTATTAAAATGGCGCCTGTACTATTTATCATAGGAAGTTGAAGTAGGGCTCAAATTGTGCAGAATTAAAATTAGGAATGAAGTCTGTGATTAGATTTTTGATATCTTGCTTAGAACCAGTATAATTTTAATTTTACTGTTTTTTCTAACTTCAAAGGGCAGTAGAGCCTTAAGAATGAATCATTCATCGTTCATTTCATTCAGTTCGTTCATTTCATCGTTTTTTATAGTTTACACTACTTCAAAAAGAATATATCTTAAGAATGAAATTATGGTTTACACTATTTCACAATTAATAAACTTCTTAAGCTTTAAGCCACACTAATATAACATTGCCCTGTGTGTTGAATTTATTGTGCGGGTAAAATACTTACGACTTACGACAGTAAAAATTACCACAAACAGTCAATAAATTTTGTGTCAGAGCGTCTACACTACCACGCACGCACACGAACACGTACTAAGAAAAATTTGATTGGTGTTGACCCAGCTTTAGAGTCAAATTAATTATGAGAGAAAAGTGTAAATGAAGAGTTTTATTTCGTTTTCAAATTTCGTCTAATTTGATATGAGCAACTCTATTCTGTAACTGAAAACTGTTTATATGGTTGTTGAAGCGATGAAACAAACTACTGAAATTAAATGATTCTACTCGAGAATAAATGCAAATTCAATTTGCTCAAAATGGATCAAACTCAAAGAGAAAACTTGATCAATTAATTATTCAAAAAGAAACTTGATCTTATTTGGTATTCAAAGAGAAATTCTCAGCATCATCATCATTCTGATACTGTAATTACGTGTATTGCTGTGTAATTATGACAAAACGACAAAATACGTAAAAAGAATTTCTCTGCCTTGTTTGACTACTCCACGATACCTCGAACTTTATCACCGGTCGTAGTCGGCGTAATCGTCTCTGTACTGTTTCTTCACAACTAACCGTCTGGGGATCGTCAACGTTCAAGGCGTTGTCGTGGGAACTCGGCCGGTCCTCCTGAGACAAATATTCGCCTGAAGAAGGCGAAGACGGTCCGGTGGGAAAGGTCACGGCGGTGCATTTTTCAATCGAGAGCGGACCCGACTGGAATTCGGCAGACGCGAATTCTCCATACTTCTTTTCACACAGACACCACTCTCTTGACCACACATCGTTGTAGACATCCGATTTTCTTTGCTTTGAGAATTTCTACCTATTCCCCGCAAGAGGACAACCTAACCACATTTCCTTTTGTACGTTTACAACTATTCTCAAGCTTATAAACAAAGTTACCTTTTACGTTCTGTAAGTTGGTCAGCTGTCATTTTTATGCCGTATATCTTACCTTCCCAGTGTTAAAAAATATATAGTTAATGACTAATGATAACCGACGCAATACTCTATTATACGACGACTCTTTTAAATTAATCAATAGATAAACAGCTGATTCCCTTATAATTTATTTATGCACGTGTTAAGCTAAAAAAATCGCGATACATTTTGTCATAATAAGAGTGCCTCTAATTAATACATGATGATGCATACATTCCAGGTAATTAATTGATAAATACGAGGGTAATCCCAAAAGTAATGACTCCTCAATTTTTATGTATAGATAGAAACATTTTATTTAAAACATTTTTACATCCTTTTAAAGCATAAATATTCCTCCAGTTTTCTACATATTGTCCATTTAGATGGATGGAATTTTTTAGATGCTGTATCATTTTTTGTTGTTGGTGTCGTAGAAGCTCACCACAGCTTCTTTGCAGTACCATCTTTGTTTGAATTCTAGGGCGAAGTTAAATTCTCAGGTAAGAAGTGATAAATCCAAGTTTTACCCATAACTGACCTCCATAACCCCTCTTCCATACACTTCGGTCAATTGACTATGAATTTCTATTGGCGTTACTCCTCTTTGGTGTTGAAACAACTAATTACTTCGCGAATTCAACAAATGGACTCAACAGTCGGAGCAACAATCAGAAAATCCGTTTCAAACAGTTGCCAAGTAAAGACAAGTAGTCGCTGTGAGCTGTGCGATTGCTTGTTTTAAAGCCAACTCGGCAATGTTACTAAATTCCGGCCAAAACATTTCCTTATGGCTTTAGCGCTTTGAAGACCTTTGGGATTACTCTTGTATAAAAACTAACCTAAATCAAATTTTAACGTGATAACAACACTTTTCTCTCTATATCATACACTTCATACACAAATAAGTGATTGCTTCCTCTTGTTCTTTAATTAATAGTTTGCGACAAAACCCTTAAAGTGGCAAATCTTGCAGTTTTGCAGAGTACAGTATGCGTGTTACGAGTTGTGACTTTTCACACTTAGATTGGCCAACCTAAATGAGGATCAAAATAAAGCCACTAGGTCTGTGGGAGGGGTAGGGCCAGTGACATTTTTGTTTGCCTAGTTGGCCCGACCTTCTAGAATTCAAAATCTTGATCTCTCATTGGCTCTCCACCCTAATTTTCTGGATTTTCCCTCGCTGTCAAAAATCTCAACTAACAACTCGCAAACTGGGATAGCATTTACTTTAATTGTGTCGCATCCACAATCCATTTGTAAATATATGGGAGGAGATCTAAACGAAAATTTAGTTGCTAGTGGCAAGTATAGTGGCAATGCAGATAGTTGTTCTCTTGGTGACGTCAGTCTTATGTAGAGACAAGATGGCTTCCCCATAAACCCATATTTGTTTACAGGTTGTCGTCGCTGAACGGTTGTCGGAGCTGGTTCGGGTCGGAGGAGAGCGCGAGTCGAAAGATTTAATTAATTCTCGGGTCGGGACTGTGGGAGGCGGTCTGCCTGAGGCAGGTAGGGTAGAAGACCCAGGGTAATGAGAGGGCCGCCACGCCGCCTCGCTCACACCCTGGCCGGAGAATTAAGCAATTACAGCGCGGGAGGTCCTTTCTCCGGCCACCGGTCATCTCGCGTCACCTCTACCCGCTCCACATTCATCTATCTAATATGTGTGTCACCTTGCATCTCGCCTACTTCTATCAACCCTTGTCTCGAAACATCGTTCTCAACCAACTTATAATTACATGGACTTAGTCCATTGTCTAGCTTGTTACCTACTAGAAAATGCTGCTACTTCCCCTGTCAAAGGATTCTGACTCGTTCTTTTACATCAACAGCTTTATATGATAGCTTTTTACCATGAAAAAAGTCACAAAATCTATTACTACGTTTCCATGAGTTTTTAAAACTGCTTTGGAAACGGTTTTGGTATTCAAAACCCAATGGAAACAGCAATTTCAAAACGTTTTGAGTTCAAGGTCACAACTGGAAATTTTTGATTTTATATTAAAACTGTTTTGAAAAAATAGCATGAAAACGGGTATTGAATTGAAAACAGAATTGAGACTTGCGCGCTGTAGGAATGCTAAGAAGAGATATGATAACCTGACTTAACTATAACTATAGTCTGGGAGTTTATAGTTTTCAAAATTGTTGTGAAAATTCCTCAAGGAAACACCTTCGGTTAAAAACCATAACAATTTTCAAAACGGGTTTGAAAACGTAGAATAAGTTTTAGTGGCTATACATAGAACAAACTCTCTTCTGGAATTAAGTGACATAATATACATTATTATGACATAATATACATTTTTTTTAATTATAGATGAAAGTGATCCCTAAAATATTTTCCTAGTAACCGAGCTGTGGGTCTATCGAGATAAGTTTCTTAAAACATCTACATCATTACTGCTATATTTCGATATTCCGTAATTCTCAAACATCTACAACAATTAAATACTCAACAAACATCTTATAACTTATATTAGACTAGAACATAATTTGATCAGTAATAAAAATCTAGGAAAATATATTTCTTATCTAAAAACAACATACATTTTTTCTCTGGTTATCACCAGTAAGGTCAAAATTACAAAATTCTAATTAAGTGTTTCTACACTTTTGTCATCTTTGTTAAAATTCCCATCTAGAAAATGCATGTTCCCTTCTGTTTAATTCTACATTTCTAACATAAGTTCTCAATTCTATGGCGGCCATTTTACCCCCAAAAGAACCAAATAATTGTCTACCTACAATGCTAAAGAAAAATAAGTCCACCTTGTTTCTCCAAAGTGCAATTTTTTTTATAAATTTTTAGTAAGAAAGAAATCGATGTACGAAATATGAATTTTTATGACCGAAGAAACCCTTTTAGTATATTGCTGGCAAGTACTTGACTTGACTGCATTTACAAGTATATTCTATGGTTCGACGGTTATTGATTAGATTAAATTTAACCATTAATGAGTGAGCCCAAATAAATAAACTTTTCTGCATTCTCTAGGATTTTGTTCCTTGATTAATTTCTTGGCTAATTCGAGTTGTACGTGACCTCAAAATTTCTTCGAGTTTGACCTCTACCTGGTTTATATACAAGAGGGTTGTTTTTCTTCAGGAAATGAGCGGAGCACCGCGAAGCGGTGTGAAGCGGATATTGGAAATTCAAGGTTTTTAATTTAATATGCTGGATTTTATCACCTAACCTCAATGTGGGTCACGTACAATCCGAATTTACCAATTTCTTCTTCACTTCGTTCGAAGTCATAACTCAACTTTTACTTACAATTACTTGGAGGGGGCCGAGTGTAGTCTAATGGTTAGTGTGAAACCTAGATCTAAACATAGACATATCGGGAGAGTTGGATTGTTAGAGAAACATGTTTTACACTCATGTACAACATAGAGTACACGAGTTAACCTCGCCACTGCAAATCGAACCAGATCTCGACCAATATTATTATTATTAACTAGGAATGATAAATATACAAATAAGAATGAGTATTTAATAATCGTTTATTTTTTAACCAATAAATTATATACATTAAACATTTGTAACAATACGTTAGCCTTTAGTCAGTGGACTGTCAGGCGTACAAATAAGAATGTGTTTCGCCACCAGGAATCGAACCACAGGTTAAGTGACAGGATACTCCGTCATGTAATAACCAAATGATGTGTTGATCTGAATTTAGCATAATAATAAATTTACATCCATAGTGCGATGCTTCTGGAACTAACAAAATATAAATATGTTGGGAGGTTGATTGCTGCTTGGATCCAGATCTCCGATGCTCTCGACTGCAGCGTGTATCAGCGTCCAGCGTGTATCCTCAGTTAAGAAGAAACCGATGAGTTTGGTATTCAGAGCAGATTCTCTATTCTACACGGTGAGGTCGATGCTGGACGGTACGATTCTGTTGTTGAGGTTTCGGAACCGCAAGAAGGGAGCCGTGCAAGTCGGCTTGGCAAGGTGGAGTGAAATCTGGGTTCGGGCGGGTTTGTTTTTTGTCGGTCCGAGCCCGAGGCTATTAATTTAGAGTTTGTAGCCTGGGTGCGAGGTAATGGGGCGAGGTGTGGAACCTACGTGGAGGGTCTTAATATCTTAATACAGGCCCCACACCTGGACTCGACTACAGACAGACCGCCTCCTCGAATACAGACAGACCGTCCCTCATCTAAACACACACCGGGTCTTGTAATCACCGGGCCGCCGAGATACCTCGCATCTCCTTCCTTCTTCCGGCCGAGCTAACGTCTCAATGTACGCTAACAAACTTGTGTCCGTACCGCATTAACAAATTAATAATTTTAAAAAATCACTACCTCAGATGTATCATTAAACCTGTATGCATACCTTATAGCCAGGCCTCTATAAAGTCATCTTTTCCTGGATATTATAGCCAAACCATTACGAATGTTATTATTAAATAGGAAGATAAAAAGCCCGATAAAAATTATCCATCCACAGAGATTCGAACCTCGAACCACATATCTCTACTAACATTATTAATCATTCCATTTATTTGGTTTTCCGGTGATATTCTCGTCAGTATATATCTTGTTGTTGGTTCGAGTTAACATGACGATGCACCATATCCCTGAAGATGCTTCTACAAGTGGAAGCGTAACGTTGGACTTAAAGCCCTTGGTTAACATGACGATGCACCATATCCCTAAAGATGCTTCTACAAGTGGAAGCGTAACGTCGGACTTAAAACCCATGGTTAACATGACGATGCACCATATCCCTGAAGATGCTTCTACAAGTGGAAGCGTAACGTCGGACTTAAAACCCTTGGTTAACATGACGATGCACCATATCCCTGAAGATGTTTCTACAAGTGGAAGCGTAACGCCGGACTTATAACCCTTGGTTAACATGACGATGCACCATATCCCTGAAGATGCTTCTACAAGTGGAAGCGTAACGTCGGACTTTAAACCCTTGGTGACTTGCATTTCATTGGAAGACCAAGCTGTTAAAAGCGAGTCTACCCGCGGAAGCCTCCGCACAAAGTTAATCTATTTATTGTATCGCAAATATAACGAAGAAACTTCTTATTGTTTCTCATGCAGACCATAGATTTATTCCTAGCTAAATTAAATTTTGACGATGGTCACTGTCTAGATGATTCCCCCCCCCCTTTCAGCTTCACTTCAGCTAATATCATTACAAAATCACACGAGAGAAAAAGTCATAAAACAAACGAAACTTCTGCCACTATTGATTGAACTACAGATCTTTGCATATATTTTTATTAAACAAGAAAGGCGAAAAACAAATAAGAACTTTCCACGCCAAGGTAATTAAACGAAAGGTTTAATTTTTTAGATTTCTACCAATATTGTTACTCTTAAGTTGGAAGGATAAATATACAAATAAGAATTTGTCCCACCACTGGGAGTCGAACAACAGAGACGTCTATGACGTAGATTCTTAATTTTTATTACGTTTTTATTAGCTTGCATTCTTGTTTGTTTGTTTGCTTGTTTGTTTGTCCGGTACAAATCTTGCAAACGATTTTTGACTAACTTCCCGAATAGCTAGGCACTTGAAACTTCTAGAATAGCTCAGAACACGATGACAATGCATTATTTTAATACTTTTAGCCATCTTTCGGCAGAATTTAATTGGTTTTCAGCAAATTTTGCTGTATGGAAAGTTAGTTCGGAAAAAATCCGTCAGTTATTTTATTTGTTTTGCCATATCCCATATTTACAATCTTCATTTTGACGGGTTTCAAATTTTTGATTTTTTATAAATAAGAGATAAACATTGAATGACAGCAAAACAGTAAATACATCGATTATATTATTTCATATATATCAATGGCACGGTTTAGATTTGGTGTTGGGGAGATCCGTTGTACAAAGATTTGTCCTTTTATAGGTTTAAGATCAGCTCTCTAGATGGTTGTCATTTATGTGAAGTAAATAAATTCGGTTACTATTTTTATTTTTTTTTTTCACTAACATTATATATTATACAACAATAACAATTATATTATCAACATTACATACGATTCAACAGAAAATTTATCTTTCTATCTTGTAATTTTTTCATTTTTTTAGATTAAAATTTAGAGGTGAATCCTAAGTTTTACGCCACAATACTCCACTTTCTGAGATTAGGCGGAACAATGATTTTTATCTCTTCGAATAGATATATATTATATAGATCCCGATTATTATTAAATTGTTTCTACAATACCCGGGAGGCACAAAATTAATAAAAAATACGATAATTCCATGACGGAAAGTTATCCGATGATCCGGAACATATCAGCCAGATCCGATATGTTCTGTTTTTCGGAATAGTGGAGTGCAGTGGCGTAACTATGGGCCCACATGGGCCCGCATTGCGGGAGGGCCCCCAAATCAACGACGAGGGGGGCTCCTAGTTCTAAACGCAAGAGGTTTTTTTTTGCTCATCAATTCTGTTTGGCGAGGGGCCCCCAATAGGTTCTTGCGGGGGGCCCCCAATGCCCTAGCTACGCCACTGATGGAGTGGCGGCATCGGTCCTTGTTTATCGTTTTAAAATTGTTAATTAAAAAGAAAAATGCAAGGGACACTGGGACGGTGTGTGTCGAGCTACAGGACGATGTGCGTGTATGTGCGGTCCGGCATAGAAAGCCTTACCGGACTAAGTGAACGGTCCCGAACTTATATTAATACGGAGTCTCCCCTGGAAATAAAAATAAGGATAACCGAAAAGAAAGATATTAATGGTCGGATAATGAAGAGTCCGTGGTGCCTCGTTACGGCCGGTTTGTACCGACCATAAATCCAGGGTGGGAGTCGTGAACTAACCACCCAGGCCGCATCGGGACCCACCAATCAACTACTCCGGCCTCTCGTGCCTTACAAATATACCCACCACCGGATACACGACCCCGGAGAAAACTCGTCCGGTCCGTCGCCATAAACAATAACGTATCGACATCTCTCCGACTCCCAACAAACCATTTGTTTTAGTGGTTGGCTAGAGGGTCAGAGGAATATTAGAGCCGGAGGAAGACTCTAGGACCGACAGATACGAGGTCTACCCATACAACTGCGTATCAGAAACCGACTTCACCAATTCAAGTCTTTGGTCTCTTGTACGAAACGGCTCAAGCTTCGTGCGGAGTACAAGAATCTTAAGGGTCCCAAAACACGGTAAGATGTTTTGTCCAACAAATTTGATCAACTTGACTATAACCTAAAAACATAGCTTCAATGCAACATTGCATTAGTTCCAAACTATGAAATACGTTGATCAAAATACAGTATTGCCCAACGAAATATATATAAATCATAAATCTACAAAACTTAAGATCAAACTAAAACTAATATTGGTGTCAAAGTTCTTCAACAGCCCAATACACTGATGTTCAACAGGTTTGTACAACAAACAGCCACACAATAATCATCCGAGTTCAGATATTATCAACATGTTTATAAAACCTGAAAATTGGTTGGACGACTAGCCCTCACACGTAGTGACAGACATCTGACCCAAGTAGTACAACAAATCACTTAACTTGAGAGAATAATTACTAGTCTGATGTATTAGTCTTGAGCACAGAGATTTACAGACAAGGAAGTCAGGCATCCGCATCCGAGTAGACCAAATATTAAACTATGCTTACCGATTAACAAAACATTTCATCAAAAAATACAGGCCTGGTACAACCGGCTTATACTGACAGCGTGGGAAAATAAAAATAAATAAAAAAAAAGGAGAGAACCAATGAGAGCTCTAAATTTCAACGTCTAGATAAGTCAACAAGACAAACAACAAACATCTCACTGTTGGAGGAGCGTGTGGCTCTAAGGATAATAATCTTGTGACTTCATTTCTTCTCTCACATAGTTTGGCCCATCTCAGCCGTCATAGTAAACTCTATTTGCAATTATAGACAGTCTGCGTACACAAGCTTGCCAAATGGGTTATAAACAAGTAGATGTGTACATGTAAAGGATGACAAAGGAATTATAAACAAGTAGATGTGTAAATGTAATGGATGTCAAAGGGGTTATAAGCAACTAGATGTGAACATGTAATGGATGTCAAAGGGGTTATAAACAATTAGAAGTGTACATGTAATGAATGACAAAGGGGTTATAAACAAGTAGATGTGTACATGTAATGGATGACATGGGGGTTATAAGCAACTAGATGTGTACATGTAATTTATGTCAAAAGGGTTATAATCAAGTAGATGTGTACATGTATGGATGACAAAGGGGTTATAAGTAATTAGATGTACAAGTAAGGATGACAAAGGGGTTATAAACAAGTGGATGTGTGTGTACATGTATGGATGACAAAGGGGTTATAAACAATTAGATGATGTACAAGTAAGGATGACAAAGGGATTATAAACAAGTAGATGTGTACATGTAAAGGGTGACAAAAGGGTTATAAACAATTATATGTGTACAAGTAAGGATGACAAAGAGATTATAAACAAGTAGATGTGTACATGTATGGATGACAAAGGGGTTATAAGCAACTAGGTGTGTACATGTAATGGATGTCAAAGGGGTTATAATCAAGTAGATGTGCACATTAAATGAATGACAAAGGGGTTATAAACAAGTAGATATGTACATTAAATGAATGATAAAGGGGTTATAAACAATTAGATGTGTACAATGTAAGGATGACAAAGGGATTATAAACAAGTAGATGTGCGTAGAAGTATATGGATGACATGGGGTTTAGAGTTTCGCTTCATCAGCTGCATACACAGAATATAATTGATATGTTTAACCAACTAGACACCACTTTACTTGAGCAGCTATCGCGATAAACTTGATCTACGTGGAGCTGGGTGAGCACCGCGAGTAGGACACTTTTCACACTGTGATTTCAGTCTGACTTAGCAGGTCTAAATACCGATTAAGTAGTGTCCTAGAATGCCTGTCAAAAGATTTAACATTTTAACTTGACAAGATTTGATGTTGGAGTTATTAGATTGTTGCATTTTAAATGAACTGTTAAATATCCTGCGAAGATTTAAATGCAAAGATGTTAATATAATGAGGCACTGGGCTCGAGTGAGGTTCTCCTTTTACCATCTTTATAAGACGATCTCATTTCTCTTGTAAATTGTATCGTCAAAGGTAAACTTTTAGTGGAATTGCGAAGGACAAAACCGCAATGAAAGATTGGGGGTGTGGATGCGAGAATTGTACCGATTCGATTAGCGAACCTCGTAGACTTGAGATTGCCTCCTACGTTCATAATAAGAGAATGTTTCGTTAGTTCAGATTTAGATCGGAACCGTCTCAATCAACCCCGTACCCTTGTTACCCTTCTTTGTGGCTTTGCACGGTACTTTGTAGAATCTTGGAGCAACTCTGTCGACTAACAATCTTATATCCCCTCATACGATAAAATATAAATTCGACGTATTTCTATATAAGTATACATATGAAAAAGAAAAAAAATACGTGAATAATAACTACGTATAAAATCGCTGTAATAACTACGTATACATGGTGGAGTTAGAAAAGAGACAAAATTAAAAGTAACTAACTATTTGTACTAGCGGAGTTAAGGCAAAATTAAATGAAAATCTTTTTATTATCTTTGAAGCGAGCGTCTTTCAATAAATAATGTATTGTATATTGAGAAAAAAGGTAATGATAAATTTATAGTTAAAGCAGATGGTTGTAGAACGAAATAAACTGTCCTCCCAGGCCCCGTCGGCATATTACTCCAATCAAATATTAAAATAAATAATATAAATCATTAACTCACAAAAACTTCTGCTTGTATCAGGTTGAAATGTTACATGCTTGTTTCAATTGTACTGTAGGTGATGTATATACAAAGTTTCATTTAAATCTTTACGTTAGAACGTAAGATATCGGTAAAAACGTTGTTTTCTTTATTTTAATCGGTTTGGTCCGCTTTAATAAATTTAGCGATCTCTATCACTTCATAGTAGAGTCGGCGTTCGTTTTACTAAAAAAAATTATTTACAAAAGTTGTTTGTCTCATTAAATAGATAAAGTTAGAATTTTTTCAAGTCCAAAAATTCCAATTTTAAATTCGAAGATTACGTTTACGCGAGCGTTGCACGTGAACGCTTGGGCGGATAAAGTTGTCCAACGAACTTGTCCCTGACATTGGTAAAATGAACATGTGTACCAAATTTCAACTAAGTCGGTCAACTTTTACACAAGTTATCGCCATCGGTAGATTTCGTGACGGTGATTTTGGTCGTTTCTTTCGGATTCACTCCCGGGCTCCAGAACGTGCCTTAAGGAACTTCGTTCCAAAAAATCGGGACACACTTTTAGTCAGGTATTTCCTTATGTAATTTTAAATTTGACATGACCCTGGGTGGGTATGAAAATTTGACAAAGTAATAGTCATTGTCTAAATAGTTGATTAGTATCAGAAGGACTTCAAAACACGTAAATCTCTTGATGTAGAATTTTCGCACCATTTTCAAAATTTTCTCTGAATATTATGTACTAGGTATATATTTGAAGGATACAATGTTTTAACATTAAGATAACATATTACAATAACAATCATGTTACGTAACAGTTTAACAAGTTTAAAAAATTACGTGTGGTGTCGCGGGACACCCGGTAGGAACGAAGTTCCTTACATTTTTCATTAAATATAAATTATAAAATCACACTGCTAAGTACTTATACATGGCGGAGTTAGAAAAGAGACAAAATTAAAAGTAACGAACTGTTTGTACCTGGCAGAGTTAAGGCAAGATAAAAGAAAATCATTATTTGTATAATTAAAGCAAGCGTCTTACTATAAATATATATTAAATATTAGAAAAAAGTTGATCATGATGAGTTTATAGAGAAAGAATATGTTTGTTAAAGGAGTTTGGATTGAAATAGGACTGTTTTCTACCTACCAGGCCGATTAATTTAAAATATTATAAAATATATCTCTTCCCTACTCTACAGCTTCTGCTTGTATCAGGGTGAAATTTTACATGATTATATTTTATTTATTTACAAAACAAAGTAACATTTTTGACATAACAAAAATAATCAAAACATGTCAAGTAACAGGCTTCCTTAATAACACTTTTTCCCGTCTTTTAAAGCTTACGTTTACGCGAGCGTTACGCGTGAACGCTTGGGCGGATAACGTTTTCCTACGAACTCAGCCTGGGCATTGGTAAAATGAGCATGTGAACCAAATTTCATCTAACTCTGTGAGCTTTTACTCAAGTTATCGTCATCTGTAGATTTCATGACGGATTTTGCGTGACGGTGATTTTGCTCATTTTTTTCGGATTCACTCCCGGGCTCCAGAACGTGCCATAAGGAACTTCGTTCCAAAAATACTTCATGTAAGAAGTAATTAAAACAAAGTTTGTTTACATTAACAAAAAAGTGTTGTAACAATGTAATAAGTTCGTAAAATACTCAATATAACAAGTAATTAAAACATAGTTTATTTCCATTGACAAACAGGGGATGTAACAATGTAACAAGTATGTAAAATAATGTAACAAGTAATCAATAGAAATAATTGTTTACATTAACAAACAAGTGGTGTAACAATGTAACAAGAATGTAGAATACTTAATGTAACAAGTAGGTGTAATAAAAAAATGTTTGTTTACAGATTGTGTTCAAGGCACCGGAAATAGATTACGTGGCTGAGTAGAGAAGATATCGCGTGAGAGAGTAAGCGTGGGGGCTGGAGGCGGCGTCAAGGGGTGGTCCAGTGGTGATACGTCTACAGGTGTCGGATAATGACGTATAAAAGGATCCAGTCGGTCTATCGGAGCGTTAAATAAAGCGTAATGGGGGGAGACCGGATCAAGAGCCGTCCTGGGAAAGCGGCCGGGGGCGCTGCGGCGGCGTGGCGGGCGGCCGTCACACCATCTCGACAAATTGACTCGTTACAGAGGCCGCGGGCATCTCCCGGGACAATGGAGCCCGTCCCGCTCATTTCACGGGCCCGCCGGTTCTTCCCGCCCCTTCCTTTCTTCCTGTATTTGTACAATAATTGTTTTCTTATTTAATGGGCCCGATAATTCTATCGGTTACACTCGGCGGAGTCCCGGGTTCTTTATTCGGTTGGGACGCACTTAGCTCCGGTACAAGACGAACCACCGATGTGAAGCTGCAGTCAGGAGATCGTCTCGATCTCGATCACCCAAGCTTGCATCTCCGTCACGGCTATAACATCCAACATTATAATGGTCAATTAGATCAATGTTATCCATGACTTATTACCAAACCAGAACAAAATATACTCTTCATATTATAGCAACTAATAATCCAAACCATAAATACAATGAGTTTACGCCAAACTAACCTCACTATAGCTCATTAATACTTATCTATAAAAACACAAGGTTCAACTAAAATTACCATCAGTACACTGGTGATGACTAACAAACTTGTTAGTCATCAAATGTTGCCAGAAAGTCATAATCTGTGAAAGTGTCAGGTTTATTGGTAGTCGGCAAGTTATAATCTGTAATAGTTTCAGGTTTATTGGTAGTCGGAAAGTTATAATCAGTGAAAGTTTTAGGTTTATATGTAGTCGGAAAGTCATAATCAGAGAAAGTTTCAGGTTTCTAGGTAGCTGGAAAATTCTAATCTGTGAACGTTTCAGGTTTATTGGTAGTCGGAAAGTTTTAATCTGTGAAAGTTTCAGGTTTATTGGTAGTCGGAAATTTAAAATATGTGAAAGTGTCAGGTTAATTAGTAGTCCGAAAGTTATAATCTGTGAAAGTTTTAGGTTTATAGGAAGTCGAAAAGTCAAAATCAGAGAATGTTTCAGGTTTATATGTAGTCGAAAAGTCATAAACAGAGAAAGTTTCAGGTTTTAAGGTAGTCGGAAAATTCTAATCTGTGAACGTTTCAGGTTTATTGGTAGTCGAAAAGTTATAATCTGTGAATTTTTCAGGTTTATATGTAGCCGAAAAGTCATAACCAGAGAAAGTTTCAGGTATATTGGTAGTAAGGAAAGTCAAAATCTATGAAAGTTTCAGGTTTCCAGGTAGTCGGAAAGTTAAAATCTACGAAAGTTTCAGGTAATTTATTGAGACATGTAAGTTTTGAAAAGATTAGAACAATGTATAAATCTAGGCAGAGGTTTAAGAAAGCAACATGCACATTTTAAAATCGATTGAAAGAATTTGACAAAGTGTGTCATAAGAACAACAGGAATTAGCGAGGGCGTCGAGAATCAAAAAAGTTTGGAAACCAATGTAAATGAATGCAGTAATAATAGTAATAAATATTGTATTTATAATTAGCTAAATTATTAGCAGTTATTGTTGGGGCTTTTGGAGCAAGAGGAATCAGCCAGGGGCCCCGAAAATCAAAATTGTTTGGCAAGTGACATTACTGCCCCGGGCGCCGGAACTGTAAAGGCATATAGTTTAATTCGAGAAGAGATTAAATAGCCCCTTACTTTTCTCGTCTCTAGAAATATACAGCTTTATATAAACCATCACATCTAATATAGAAGACCGGAGTAGCCAAGTTTGTTGGTAACTCTTCTGAAACCAAGGTCTTAACACACATCTTGTCATGGTTCGAATACCAGAAACGTAAGAGATGTTTTGCACTTAAGATTATATCGATTTGATATGTAAAGTGACAGAGATCACTTCTTGTAATAATCTAATATGTCAGATCTTAAAAAGAAACTGGTAGAAAGAGTATAATAATCAAAATTTCCAAAGAAATTCACAAGTATCCCCACAAATATTGAATTTCTACAGAGAAAGTTTAAGCAATTGTGTCATGAGGCAGATATAAGTGAAGTTATATGTGTGAAGCTAGAGGGTCTCGCATTTCATGACCGATAAATAGTTTGAGAGCGCTTTTTACGAAATAAAATATTTGTGGAAATATTTCATTTTCCTTGGCTCCACACATGACTGTTCGTGTACAATTTGAACACAAATAATGAATGTGTGGATGCGAAATCCATATACGTAAACGAATATTTGGTATTCGTATACAGACACAAATGTTTTCTACCCTGAATCGGTAAGCTGCCCACATCAGAGGAAAAATTAAAATACTTGAATACTGCATACTATGTGGACAGATGCTTCTGTGAACATTTATATACGAGCATTCATCAACAAAGATTCTAAATTTTTCTTAAATATTCGTGTGTGGATATGTGGAGTCGAGAGTACGCACTCCACTAGCACGCAGATTCCAATTCCATTCTCTTCTTAATCGCTGTTCTTTATTTGGATAAAAACCAAGAGTAGGGACAAGACAGAGTGAGTTTTTTTGGTACTGCAAGTGAGTGGATTAATAGAGGATAAAGTTGAGGAGGGACGGTGCAAGAGGGTAATGAAGTGAAATGCTCAAGTGGTTAACTATAGTTTTCGGACTAAAGGTGAGATGAAAGTTAATGATACTTGATGACGGTATTAGGTTTTTGTAAAACACATGTTAAAGTGCCACCTGTAGGAGGTGTCGGGGTGTTTGAAGCAGGGCTATTAGTCGAAATTTGTAGGTAAAGCGGCGGTGTGAGAAGCCCAGTACCGGCTCGTGTAATGTGACTTTTTGTGCCGGGAGCCCCCCACGTAGGTGACCGGGTGAATGGGGAGGCGCCAGGGTCCATTGACAGGCAGGTCTCAGGTGTTCACACCAGACCCCTTGTTTTTTGTACGGTCCCGAGGTGGAGGGTGTGAATGGACATGACCCGAGGACCATGGGTGTTCTCTCTTTATGAAGGTGTCGGAGATTTATCCTCGGCACATCCTCGGTCCGTCGTCCGAGCTTTTCAACGGAACCTTTTGAGACGGACATACCCTCTCACCGACCTATTCAAAAGGGCTGTCATCGAGTCCTTTTCGTCCGATCAGTACCTGGTCGAATCGATGGACGGATTCCACAACCGCCATGTTCGAATTCAACTAAGCTCTAGTTCCACTAGTGGATGGAGAACAACTCTCAGAAGTTAGATGTTATACAAACTTGCAAATCTACACTATCCAATTATAACAAATCTTGCAACAAGTCTTGCACAATCTCTAAGTCTTTACAAATCTTGCACTATCCGACGAGAAGGCTGTCCTCGTGGAAGATTACTGTTACAGATGTCGTACTTGCTAAGGCTACTGTTATAGATGTTGCACTTGCTAAGGCTACTATTATAGATGTCGTACTTGCTAAGGCTACTGTTACAGATGTCGTACTTGCTAAGGCTACTATTATAGATGTCGTACTTGCTAAGGCTACTATTATAGATGTCGTACTTGCTAAGGCTACTGTTATAGATGTCGTACTTGCTAAGGCTACTGTTATAGATGTCGTACTTGCTAAGGCTACTGTTATAGATGTCGTACTTGCTAAGGCTACTGTTATAGATGTCGTACTTGCTAAGGCTACTGTTACAGATGTCGTACTTGCTAAGACTACTGCTACAGATGTCGTACTTGCTAAGGCTACTGTTATAGATGTCGTACTTGCTAAGGCTACTGTTATTGATGTAGTACTTGCTAAGGCTACTGTTACAGACGTCGTACTTGCTAAGGCTACTGTTATAGATGTCGTACTTGCTAAGGCTACTGTTACAGACGTCGTACTTGCTAAGGCTACTGTTATAGATGTCGTACTTGCTAAGGCTACTGTTACAGTGGCTGGGTATGGGTATTGAAATAAACAATCAAATACACTGAATGGTGTGAGAGTGGCTACTTTAGCTACGGTTAATTAGTCCATATACGCACGAACTAAGTTGACCACTCAAATAGGTTTGATTTTCCATGCGTGTTCACCATGGTGTGAACCATTTGTTCTTACTATGACATAGTTTACTGTTTTTTGGATCGTTTAAGTACAATTTTGACGTCGAAATACAAACCCAAACATTCGAGTGCTTTGAGATATCGTCTTCAATATACTCCTGAGTATATATTACCACGAGTATATATTATTACGGCGACCGTTAATGGTAACATTCTAAAATACTCAAAAAAACTTCCTTGAAATACTTAAAACGTCTTTTAGTCCAGGAGATAGCATGCAAGAAAGTGTCTGACTAACATCAAGCTAAAATTTTGTATATAAGTCAATCTTTTGGCGCCTTTTAAGAATAGGTGGTCTGCGGGACATAGCATGGCAATAGGCGTTTGAAAAAAACAAACCGGTGGAGAGCGGCCATGTCTCACCAATTATGGTGGACAATGTGATTTTCATGATCCTGAGTACAGAATTACTTAGTAGACCGAAAATCAGGTTGATGTTAGTTTATCCCTTGACAGGTGACCACGTTGAATTTTAGTAATATTTTAATAACTAACCTATCAAGTGTGAAAATAATATCGACTTGATTTTTGCTCAACTAACTAATTCTGTACTCAGGATCATGAAAAGCATACTGTCCACCATAATTGGTGGGACGTGGCCGCTCTGAACCATTTTGTTTTTTTCAAATGCCTATTGCCAAGCTATGTCTCGCAGACGAATCTAGCCGACCAGATATTCTTAAAAGGCGCTAAACGATTGACTTGTATACAAAATTCTAGCTTGATGTTAGTCAGACACTTTTTTGCACGCTATCTCCTCGACTATTTGAATAACATCCGGTACTCTCCTATATCCTTCCAGTAAACAATTCATTCACTTGTTCAGTATTTTCATCGTTCAAACATAATAATAACTAAAATTAAGGACTTCCAAGAAAATACATGTCATTATTAGATTCTATTTTGGCTGGTAGAGAGAAGCAAACTAATAGTCAGAATGCGCACACACTTTAACCTCTACCATGTTCAGACGGCCTAATCGGATCTGATCAGCCAAACAGTTTTTTGTTCGAATTGGCATCAACTATAAAGAACCGTATTCTAAAGATATGCCCACACTTGCATCAAACTTGAATCGCTACCTTTTTCAGTTTTCAAACCTAATTCCTGTATCTTTAATGATGGCTAACAGGGTACTAAAGCTACGTGACTCTAACAGTACTTGGCTGCTGATTACTGCATGCTTATATCCATTACGCCATTAAATGTGAGTCGAGAAGGTGGTGGATGAAAAGTATTTTCCCGCAATAGACAGACTTATGGAGTTACAAATTTATTACGTGAACTGAATTAAATGCATTCAGAAAGTGGACAAAAAATCGCCATGGGAAAAAGACCGCTACGATACGTGGATTCGATACAAGTTTGGTCCAAGCTTAAGACGTACCTGTTGCGGCCGAGGATATAAGCGCCGGGCGGAGAAGGTACGGAAAGTCAAATACCGAAGGAGAAAACGATACTGTATCGTGTTACCGGAGGCCGGGACTGTTTGACAGCTGTCACGGGCGGACCTGTTAGCGGCCCGTGTCAACGAGTGCACTCCGGACAGGTTAAAGTGGTTGGGAAATATCGGAGTGTTTGTTTTGTGGAGGCGAGGGAGACCTAGGTCTGTTTGTCAGTCAAACAAAGCTAAACACGTCCTGCTTCAACCCCTCAGTCCAATATCCACCCTTTTATCCCATTATCCTATTTACTTGTCGAAACCGAGTAAATAGTGGATCGATCCACTTGCTTCGATCTTCGATCCATAACATTCTGTTGAGGCTGCGGGGTTCGAACCACCCGCTGCCAACTCCTCCACATCAAGTCGACGGAGAGCTACTACCAAAGTTATTTTAATATCAGGTTGTGTGAGATATCACGAAGAAGTTGACGCAGCTCGAATCCTTTCTGTTTATTCTTATCTCGGCTCTTAGCAGATGGTACGTTTTCACGGAGTTATAACGCTGCCGTGAGCCACTTTATCGGCTGTAAACTCTTCCCCTCCAACCGTAATTAAACAATTAAAGTACAAGAAGATTTAAGAGCCGGACTATAAGCTCGCCGGTATAAAACGGGCTGGAAAGTCGTCCGCACTCGATACGCCGAGATAAACAAAGAGGATTTTTATAGTTTTAGAAGTCTGTGGGAGCGTTATTTCTTTTGATTTGATGGAAGGCAGCCCGCTGGGAAGACGAGTAGTGATGTCGGAAGTTTTATTAACATGTTAATACCGGTAGAGTCGGGTCGGGCCGCTTTATTGCACCGGCCTCTATTTACACTCTTCATTATCATGTCAATCTACCTTTTAACGTGGCCTACCCCGGTCGGCTTCCTCACGCACCGTACGTACTTTCCCAGAGCGCATCACCAGTAGGTCCTGTGACTCCACTAAGAACGACGCGCATCTTCGGATTAATATCGCATCTTCTCCAAGAATAATATTTTTATTAGAGTCTAAAGGTAATTACAGAAATATAAGTAAATTCACTTTTAAGTTATTATTTAATATGAATAAGAAGACATTTTCCTCGCCTCCTCTCAATAATCTGTAATACGTATATTAATACTCTGCTAATCGCAACAGATGTGGGATCAGTTTTGATTCCTGTTAATAATTTGCAATACGTATATTATAATAATCTGCAAATCGCAACAGATGTAGGATCAGTTTTGATTCCTGTTAATAATCTGCAATACGTATATTAATAATCTGCTAATCGCAACAGATGTAGGATCAGTTTTGATTCCTGTTAATAATCTGCAATACGTATATTAATAATCTGCTAATCGCAACAGATGTGGGATCAGTTTTGATTCCTGTTAATAATCTGCAATACGTATATTAATAATCTGCTAATCGCAACAGTTCCCGCATCTGTTGCGATTTCTGTTAATAATTTGCAATACTTATATTAATACTCTGCTAATCTCAACAGATGTGGGACCTGATGCCTATTAATTATCTGCAATACTTATATTAATACTCTGCTAATCTCAACAGATGTGGGACCTGATGCCTATTAATTATCTGCAATACTTATATTAATACTCTGCTAATCGCAACAGATGTGGGACCTGATGCCTATTAATTATCTGCAATACTTATATTAATACTCTGCTAATCTCAACAGATGTGGGACCTGATGCCTATTAATTATCTGCAATACGTATATTTATAATCTGCTAATCGCAACAGATGTGGGATCAGTTTTGATTCCTGTTAATAATCTGCAATACGTATCCCATTTGTTGTGATTCATCATAATAATAATTTGCTATAAGTATCCCGCATCTGCTGTTAATATGCGTATATTCTAATAATTTCCCGATAATGCATACAAATATGATAGAGTTTGTTTAAAACCGTCCTATTTTGTGTTCCGACGTATTAAATCCGTCACCTCTAGCGTCTATCGCTGGAGTCGCTTTTAGGAAAATAAAGCTTTAGCCTGAGCATAGTAAAAGGAACATGTATATCAAATTTCAACTAAATCGGCCAACATTTAATCAAGTTATCGTCGGACACGTAAACGTTACACACAGATAGACAGACAACATTCATATTTTGTTTAAATGTAAGAAGCTCGCTTCAATTATGATTTATTTTTTTTGTTTTTTACTTTAGTGTTAATGGAATATTGTTGTTGTTCGTAGTATGTAACAGTTATCTAATGTTGTAACAATATGAGTTAGAAATGTTGTCAATGGAGAGATTGTTGGGTGTTTAGCTGTGAAGCCTGTTTACATTTAGAGCCTCGAGATGTCTAATGGGATTTATATAACAATGCTCGGTCGTGAAAGGAAAAGTCAAGTCAGACGTTACAGCATTATAAATATTAGCAGACCTGCCAGCTGTTCTTATTCCTTCTGAGGGAATTCCTTGTTCAATCTGAAGCCTCGAGCAAAAATGCGATTTTGGTGCAAGGTCGGGCAGAGCTGTATAATTCCCAATCGGCCTGAAGAAAGGACAAACTGTCAGTCCGTCACACCGTCCCCTCGTCACTTTTTTTGTCTCCTTGTCTCTTCATTCCTTCTCTCTTTGTCTCTTCATTCCTTCTCTCTTTGTCTCTTCACTCTCTCTTTGTCTCTTCACTCTCTCTTTGTCTCTTCACTCTCTCCTTGCTTCTTCACTCTCTCCTTGCTTCTTCACTTCTTGTCTCTTGATTTTTTTTTTTTTCTTGCCTCTTCTCTCTCTCCTTGTCTCTTCATTCTCTCCTTATTCTTTCCTTGTCTCTTCATTCTCTCCTTGTCTCTTCACTTTTCCTCATTTCTTCACTTCTTGAACACTGTTTTGTTCTGAATAATCTAGTTTTTTTTTCATGAATCTAAAACGAGAGACAAAAAAAACTTGTGTCTTGTTTTAAAAGATAAATAAAGAAAAGAAAAACGAATAAACTATAATATATAACATACAAACGCTGGATGGACTCTGAATGCAGTATTAGTCTCTCGTAATTATTCTACTTCATAGAAATTTAATATTTTTGTCAAATATATTAATAAAATAAATATCAAAGAGCTTATTTGATATTTTGCTTTTTATATCAGAAGAAATAATAAAGTAATATCTAAAAACCTATACAGACGGATACAGGTCGCATATGTATGTCTGTGAGTCTGTCTATCGCCACTGGTCCGAGATTATAGGTGCTAAACAGGCTAAACAAAATCCATTAATTTTTATGCAGTTGTTTGCGCTAACATGTGGCGCATGTTAGTGCATGGATCATGGATTGGTAAATGAATGGCTTAGTTTCATCGAAAAATATTGAGTAAATCCAGCGTTATTAAATAACAGATAGAAAAAAGTTAATTTTCTCATAAACATACATATTTCAAAAATTGAAAATTTTTCCAATTGTTTTTATTGCTTTTTTAGTTGTTGATTTCGTACATCAAAACATTTTTTTTTTAATTTATTTAAACTACTATTTTTAGTCCAGGAGATAGCGTGCAAAAAAGTGTCAGACTAACATCAAGCTAGAATTTTGTACACAAGTCAATCTTTTGGTGCATTTTAAGAATATGTGGTCGGCTAAGTTGGGGAACATAGCTTGGCAATAGACATTTGAAAAAAACAAACCGGTGGAGAGCGGACATATCCCGCCCTTTCTGGTGGACAATGTGATTTTCATGATCCTGAGTACGTAATTAGTTAGTAGACCAAATATCAAGTTGATGATAGTTTGTCACTTAATAGGTAAGTTAGTCAAATATAACTCCAAATCAAAGAGGTCACCTAATAAGTTTCCATCAACTTGATTTTTGGTCTACTAACTAAGTTAGTACTCAGGATCATGAAAATCGCATTGTCCACAAAAAAGGATGGGACAGGCCGCTTTCCATCGGAAGATTTATAGTATTACTATACTTGTTCAAAATACACCCTTCACCAAAAAGTAAAATTTTCTAATATGGTTTAAGAGGAAACCGGACCTAATTTCGACTATTTTGTTTTAGAAATTATTTCAAATTAATTTTCACATAAAAATGTCGAAAATCGAATTTAAAATCCCCCCCCCCCGCTATTTCTGTTAAGTCAAATTTGTCTGATTCATATAAATGAAGGGTCGATTTAAAGATCTGGTATTGGGTGCATTATAAGTTATGGCTTGCGACCTCGATAGAGCCATGAACTCTAGTTATAACACTATGTACCGGCAGTACTCTTCACTCAGTCACAAAAGTGAAACATACCTAAGCCTAGAATCTGACTTTTGTAAAATCAAAATCATTTCTCAACTCAGATTAACCTTTGAAAATATGTTAAGAGTGACAGCCTACGGAACGTGGTACAAAATAGATCTCAACCAGCTATGCCAAACATGTAAATGTATGCAACCTGAGTCATTAGAACATCTTATCTTTCAATGCCCAACCTATGACCCTATTCGACCATCACAATTCAAACAACAAAATCCTCTTGAAAATCTCCTAATTGTAAGAAACCCTACTGAAGTAACTATCATAGCAAATTTCTTAGCTCGCGAATGGCTAAACTAAGGGCTTTCGTACTAAATGAATAAATCCAATGAATGTCATTACTTTAACTATGATGCTAAATAACCTCAGACACCTGATAGAAGCGTAATGCTTAAGAGCAAAGGTTTCATTTATTATTATTATTATTATTATATAAGTTATGGTAATGTTTTTCATAAAACCAATATGACAGCATTTATAGGGGATATCATTTGAGAAATGTTTGAAAATAATTATTCTTCAATTAAGGAAATACAATAAATACATATTAAAATAAATAGATTGTAAAACATTTTTTTAATAAACTAGCTTTTATTCGTATTCTTCTCAGCAAACCCTTTCATTTGATACCCATATCATAGACGTGCTTAAAAAGTAACTAGTCCGGCATCTTGGGCTGTCCGCCATATTAGATTTAGAATGTCTTCACTTAGCTAACCATGCATTGTCATCCGAACTAAACATGTATGAAAAATTTCAATTCAATGGGTTGAGGATAACTACTAAAATTCAGTTGCAACATTTGACCCGAACATACATACATTGCAAGTCAAATTAAAAAAAAAAATACTTGTAAAACAAGATTTCTCCTATAAATGCTTTCTTGTTGTTTTTTTAAAAAAAAAGCAATTCTACGACTTTTAATGCAATGAAACCTTCAAAGCGACTCCAAATTTATTAGAAACAGACAAATTTTAATTTTTAAAAACGATGGGGTGTATATTTTTAATGATCGGATATTTGATTATTCGGATTAATATATATATTCCTTCTAATTAAATAGGATATTTTTTATAAATATATAATTTCTTCTAATTAGTTCGGATATTTGATTAATATATAATTTCTTCCAATTAGTTCGGATATTTGATTAATATATAATTTCTTCCAATTAGGTCGGATTTTTGATTAATATATAATTCCTTCTAATTAGCTCGGATATTTGATTAATATATATAATTCCCAACCAATAAGTTCGGATATTTTATTAATATATAATTCTTTTCAATTAGTTCGGATATTTGATTAATATATAATTCCTTCTAATTAGCTCGGATATTTGATTAATATATATAATTCCCATCCAATAAGTTCGGATATTTTATTAATATATAATTCTTTTCAATTAGTTCGGATATTTGATTAATATATATAATTCCTTCCTAAAGATTCGGATATTTGATGTATCCGGGTTATTATATAATTATTTCCGCAATTAGTCCACATACTTGATTTTCTGTAAAAATGTATAATTCCTTCTATTTAGTTCACTTATTAGATTATCCTAAAAATATAAACTTAAACATTTCCAATATAGCCCGGATAATGGAAAATTTAATTTAATTTCTTTAAATCGTTCATGATGGATATTTCTCTAATCGTGTTGTTATATTTTGACACAGGTTATAAGATAATAAATTTTACCTCCAGCGGGGAATAAAAATGAACTTTTCTCCCTAGTTTGCAGGGAGGGAAGTTACTCATTGCACCCGGTCGGGTTAAACAGGGAGTAATAAAAAATAAGGGAATTATGAACTCTCATGATTCTCTCCAGTGTTGCCCTAGATAAAGCACAAGTAAATAAGGTTGGTGCTAATAGACATTTCATTTACTAATTTAAAGTAGTGGATCCATTTGGGTAGAAAGAAAAAGATCAAATCTTTACATTTGCGGCAACGTTTACTAACTTTTATTTAATGTCTAAATCTATAATATCATCTTCACACATGTTATGTAACTTCCACAACAGTTGCCATAGTGATTCATCAGTAAAAGAAACAAACAAGATAAAAAGTGGAATCATAATTTCTAAATGTAGATTAACTAATCCATATTTAAATACATCAGTTGTCAACACCATTAATACATGACTCAGTTTCCAGCTAATTCTCCCATTTAATTTTAGCATTGAAAGTCAAATAATTACTATCTATAATTTAATTTTAACGTGATTAAACTTATTTAGAGAATTGTTAATATTATATCACTAAATATTAAAAACTATTTGTTTTTTTTTTAAATAATATGAACCTATGTATTTTTTTGTTGAATAACGTAATTTAAAATTAAAGTCTTTCCATATTTTTTTCTCCCTTCTGGAGGTAAAATCTTGTACGTACCTCGGGAGTAAAAATCACTTGCACCCTCGCGATAATTAAGACCCTCGGCTCCGCCTGGGGAGTGAACGTTATGGTTGCCTCGGCTTCGCCTCAGGAACCAACTTCATCGCTCAGGGTGCAATCACTTACTTTACTCCCTTGGTGCGTAAATAACCATTCCGGTTTTTGTCGAACCCGGAATTTTAGAGTATGAATAAATTGTTTTAAAATGAGTTATAGCGGAAGGACGGACCGCAGGAGGAAGTGATTATTCTGGTTTCACAGACAACCACATTACACAGTATTAAGTAAGCTCTCTAAGTTCCATCTTCTTTCCATTATACTTTTTTTTACTTTTCTCCGTCACTTGTTTTTTCCCCTTCGTGTAAAACGTTTTTTGGTTGTGTTTTTTTCACGTGTCGTAGAAAGTGGATGCGGAAGAAACCGACAACGTACTAAAAGGGATTCTGACATATAGCAGACTAGAGGGTGCTCGGGATAGACCAGTTCCCTCAGGCGTCCCTCCCCTCCCGATTTTCAGCTTCTCGTCAGATCCTATTATATAGCCCTGTTTAAACGGTGACAGTTGGCGCGATAGTTGTGATCACGATAGTAACTATCGCATCAGCTATCACCATGTAGACTACCTGATAGATTCTGTCGCGATAGAACTATCAATCATCACACTATCTCGTCTGACGAGATAGTGTGATGATTGATAGTTCTATCACAGCAGTCAGGGTACTCACGCGGCAGATTTAAGAACTACCACTCTAGATACTAGACGCTGATTGGCTTATTGTTTGTTTATACTTTTATATCACGTGAGAACAGATCTAAATGGCAGCAAATATGATAACTTGCTTCTTAATTGATATCAGATTTTGTTGTTTTTAACAATATAAATATTCAGATTGCTGTATATGTATTATAATATAATTGATGCTCTATTTCTGTATCCAAGTCAGAAATGTAGGATATGAATATATTTTGAGTATAAGACAACAAGTTGTGACGTATTTTAACTCTCACCGGGTAGACTGTAGTAAACCTCCACGATATTTCTATGACGTATACTGACATGATAGTTCTATCGAGGGAGATCTATCACCGTCTAAACGAAGCTTTAGTCTCCAACTTAGCTATCAATGTTAAGTACAAGTAGCAAATCCTATTGATGGTTATTATCAAAGAATTATACAAGTAGTTAACCAACTAAACTACATTACAGATCCGGCAAGATAAGAAACTAAATTCTTTCTGACAAACTCAGTATGAACATAGACTAACACAAGAAAAAAAATACGTGTGTTGTCGCGGAACACCCGGTAGGAACCAAGTTCCTTACATTTTTCATTAAATATAAATGATAAAATCACAGTGCTAAGTACGTATACATTGCTAACTACTTATACATGGCGGAGTTAGAAAAGAGACAAAATTAAAAGTAACAAACTGAATGTACCTAGCAAGAGTTAAGGAAAAAATAATTTAAGAATAATTTAAAAATAATTTAGCGATCTTTATCACTTCATAACAGTGTCGGTTCGTTTTACTAAAAAAAATATTTAAAAAAGTTGTGTGTCTCATTAAATAGATGAAGTTAGCATTTTTTCTTGGATGAAATAGGCAGTATGATAATAATATACCTAATATATTGAAATAGGCGTCAGCACAGATCAATTTTTCATTTAACAAGACCGTGATTATATTTTCGATATTTACAAAAGCAAGTGACATTTTGACATATAACAAAAATAAACAACAAATTTCATCTAACTCGGTGATATTTTACTCAAGTTATCGCCATCTGTAGATTTCGTGACGGATTTTGCGTGACGTTGATTTTGTGACGGTGATTTTGGTCGTTTTTTCGGATTCTATCCCGGGCTCCAGAACGTGCCATAAGGAACTTCGTTCCAAAAAAATTTAACTTTTGTAGTAGGAACCGACCTACTCCTGCCTTTTTATTAATTTTTTACCCTAAAGGTTATTATAATTTATATATATCTACTTGTTAAATAAATGTTTAAATATTGTAGTGAAAGGTCTATGTAATTTTAATTTTGCGTATTTATTAACAAGTTTGAAAATGTCTCAAAAAAAAGAGGGAACAAATATAACCATTATTTATTATTATTATTTATTGTTTTATTAGGGTGTCTAACCAATTTTTATAATAGAAACCTAAATGAATTAGATTATTCTTTTCATTTTTGCTTCCGAGCTTACCGAAGGTAAAGGGAAGCTATGTGATCGTTTTGAAGAACGAAAATATTTTAGGTCTCCGATTTCAAAAATTCCAAGACTGAAATCCTTTTCAGACATCAGGGAACATTTTGGTTCCGTGTCTGTCTGTCGGTCTGTCGTTCGATTTTTGCGAACCAACGTATCTTAAACACTACACGTCCGATTTTAATGAAATTTAGATGGTAGGTCATAATTAGCCAATTGTTGGCCCCATATAAGTTTCTACCTTCTGCGCTTACTTGTTTCTCTTCCACATGCGCACAAACATACATCTATTTACACCTATAGCTTCAAAAGTACTTATCTGATTTGCTAAATTGATACTTTAATTCATTTAAAAAATTAAACAATTTTGACAGATTAAAAAACGGGGAAACAATTGAACAAATTAGACAATAATGGCTTGTAAAAAAAGGATAAAACCAATACAGTACGTGGATAGGATGCGAGGAAGCTATGTGCCACACCAATTGGCAGTCTATTTAAAAAAAAACAAAAAAAACCTATATTTACACAAGAAGAAGAAATTATTTATTAAAAAAGAAAAAATACAATTTTTTTATTTATGAATAATTCTTAATTTTTTTAGAAGACTTTTCGTGTTTTAATGTTGTCAGTCTCACTGATAAGTTGTTTTAAAAGCCAACTTTAAAAGTTGCTAAAAGTTAAGAATGAAAAAAGAAGGAATATAGGAAAGAAAACGTGGCTAGGTTGCATTGTCTGTTCTGTAATTCCCAGACGCTCCGTCGTACAACCTAACCGTGACGCTATAAACACAACCCGACCGAATCGCAGTCGCGAGAACAACCCACTCGACTCCGACTTAAATCTAGCGACAAATTGAAACAGGGGGACAGACAGACAGACAGACGGGGTTTTTTTTACGACGGACTGCGACGCATTCTCAAACGTGATCAGTTCGGCCCTGTGTCTTCTAACATCTTCTCTTGTGCTATCCGCTCTAAACTTAAAACTATATTGCAAATAAATAATGCTTCAGTTGCTATTCCACCATGAGAGTGAAACTTACTAACATAAAGATCCAATTTTTTGTCTATTTATTAATTTCTTGGTGTCCCTTAAGGGTTACCATAATTTATGAAGGCCAGATCCGGACAGAGAGAACTCCGGGGGGGGGGGGGGGGGGTGTCGGAGGAAAAATTAAAAAAAAAAGATGTAGGTGTAAATAAACCTATATGGGTGATTCCAATTTAAAGTGCAATTTTCATGTCCTAGATGAATATCTGGAGCGTTTTTCACATAATTGACAGGTTTTTTTTTTCATGGTAACTCAGTTAAGCTTACAGAACTACAACCAAGCAAAAAAATAATGCGCCGCTTAATTTTAATCGCTATAAAAATTTTGAAAAGGCGATTTTGCAACAACCGTGGCTGTCCTTAAGTCAGTTGTTCTTATTCACTTCACTCTAGCTCATACATTAATAATTTTATTAAAAAACTTATTGGATAATTTTGAAGTAGGGTCCTACTAGGGTCAGTCATTAAAAATAATAAATTATGACTAAACGGAACTTCAAGTTAAAGTTTGTCCTTTAAAAAAATGTAATTACCGTGGCATTGTATATGTGACCCCTACTCTGGTTGTGGCAGGGAGATTTTAAGTGGCGAGAGATTTTTGCAATACCGCAACACTGGTTTTCTAGCAACAGTTGATAGGGGATGAGCTGAACCCTTCAGTTGGGAGCTAGCGCTAATTCCGATTGTTCTTCCAGTTACGTACCCTTTTAAACGTAATTACCGTGCATGTTATTAGTCTATTTTCAAAAACTTTTTAGGTTAAGTTATAGTTCATTGTTTAGGCTTTTAAGAGCGCTATTTAATGGTGTATTAAAATTGGATTTTTATTTTAAACTACTGACCAAATTATTTGCTAAGTGTGAAATGTAACAACCGTGCACGAACATGAATTCACGTGGCTTAATTACCATGTTTTAAAGTTTAAATAACTTAATTCCGGCCTAAAAATTTAAAAACTTATTTCCCATCTGTCCCGCTTGCTGCAGTATATCTGAAATTAGTCCGAGAACATTCCATAATTTTTCCTGAATTCTTTTAAAAAAGTCAAAATTTTCAGTCTAAGTCCAATTTTAGATTCCAAAATAGCACTTTAAATAAGTATAATAATCATTGTTCAATGATTTCCCAGTCTAATTGGTTTTTACGACGTTTATTTTCTTATTTATTTTACCTTCTTTTAGTAATTATATTAATAACTATACATATTAGTTAGTTTCTATTGGCTATTTTTTAAATATATAGATACTCCAAACTACAATTTGGAGAATATTGTATTCTTAGTAAGGGAATGAATGATGTATAATATAGTCCTGATTTTATTCCTAAAAGGCTTGGAAACAAAACTATCTAGGCATTTAATTTAATTGCTAGACCCACATGACAATAGGAAACATAGCCACTAATACCTAGCATGAGCCTCGCGTGGAGCGCGGGGTGAAGGCTAGTAATCTATAAACGTGTTCGTTGCTCTTTCTGTCCCTCATATTTTAATTTTTTTTTCTTTTATTGCTGTAGATCGATTCAGGGTATTATAGAATAAATTAGGTTATTGATTCCATGAATATTAATTGTTTATATTTCGTTGCTCTCTGGAACATTTTCATGCCTAGAACATCAAATAGTAATATTCTAACATATATGGGTGATTCCAATTTAAAGTGCTATTTTGGAATCTAAAATTGGACTTAGACTAAAAATTTTGACTTTTTAAAAAAATTCAGGAAAAATTATGGAATGTTCTCAGACTAATTTCAGATATATATACAGCATGCGGGACAGATGGGAAATAATTTTTTAAATTTTTAGGCCGGAATTAAGTTTATTTGAAACATGGTAATTAATGCACGTGAATTAAACATTTTCGTGCACGGTTGTTACATTTCACACTTTAAGAAAATATTTTGGGATAATTAATACACCATTAAATAAGCCGGACAGAAGGCTCTCTTTGGCACTCTTAAAAGCCTAAACAATGAACTATAACTGAACCTAAAAAGTTTTTGAAAATAGACTTTAACAACATGCACGGTAATTACGATTAAAAGGGTACTTAAGGGAAGGGGGGCGCCCACCCAAGAGGGGGGAACTTTACTGTTTCTTACTACTACATCCCTTAAGAGAGTTTTCACAAAGTTTCAAAACTTTATAAATTATTTCCTCCATTTGCAGTTTTTTTTTTACTTATTTGCCTGACTAATAGGTAGCTAGAAGGCTGCTTTAGAACAGCCGAAACCAGTCACTTGTTTAAAATACAATTGTTTTCTGTGAAGAGATTGCTGGATGGGGTTAGAGGTTATTAGAGATGGCTTGATGTGGTGAAAGGTGATTAGAGATGGCTTGATGTGGTGAAAGGTGATTAGAGATGGTTTTATGTGGTTAAATGTTGGTTTTATGTGGTTCCTAGCTGTTAAAGATGGTTTAAAGTGGTGACATTAGAAGCTGTGTAAGAATTGAAGTTGATTAAAAAAGATTAATTTAAAAGTAAGTTCAAGTCGACATTAAGATAACTCCGTTTTAGTTAAATTCAAGTCACACGACTATTTACTTGTTAGAAGTGCTTATCTATATATATATGTCTATATACATATATTTGTTTGAAGAGGATGTTTGTAGATGTTTGAGGTCGGTGAATGTGTGTGGAAGGGGGATGTAAGCAAGTAGAATGCAGAGAGGAAGGGATTTGAAGTATTTAAGTTGGTAGAGCTTAGTACTTTGATGCCGTACTTTGATGCTTGGCAAGGATGCTTGAGATCATTAGCCGGGAGCCGTGGGATCCGTGGCGGCATAGTTGGGCCCGAATATTTTCCGCATTCTCCGGAGGCCCCTTCTATATCTGACTCGGAGATCCATGAGAAACATTCCTCCTGCGGACCCGGACCTCGCACAAGACTGCCTCCAGTGACCTCAGTCCCCACCCTTCAAGTATAACACTCCATTACCTTCCACAGCAAATTTGGCTTCTTCAAATCATGTCCGTTTGTTTGCAATGATCGTAATTCTATTTTAAAATAATGAAGGATTGACACGGTAACATAACACATAAAATTCATTTGAATTAGAAGCATCAGTTCTTATTGTAAATCTATATATAGATATTATTAAAGTTTCGTCTCTGCATTGATCATAGTTTCAAAATATTTGAATGCTTTTTGGAACGAAGTTTCCTCCAGGCACGTTACAGCGTCTGGAGCGCGGGAGTGAATCCGAAAAAAAACAACCGTCACGAAATCCACTGATGACAATAACTTGAGTAAAAGTTGACCGATTTAGTTCAAATTTGGTATACATGTTCAATTTACCAATGTCCAAGACGAATTCGTTGGACAACGTTATCTGCCAAAGCGTTCGCGCGCAACGCTCTCGTAAACGTAAGCTTCAAATATAAAATTGGAATTTTAGGACAGGAAAAAATTCTAACATCATTTATGCAATGAGACAAACAATTTTTTTTAGTTTATTTATTTATTTTTTGTGAAACCAACACCAACACTGCTATGAAGTGTTAAAGATTGCTGAACCTAATAAAGAGTACCTAAACGTTAAAATAGAGGAAACAACGGTTTTACCGATATCTTAACTTCTAACGTAACGATTTTAATAAAACTTTATGCACATCGTCTAAATTACAATTGAAACAGGCATGTAAAATTTCTACCTGATATAAGCAGAAGTTTTAGTGTAGTGAAGTGATATGTTTTATAATATATTCTAATTCCTAATCAGTCACTTTTAATTTTGTCTCTTTTCTACTTTGTAGTTAGCATCATATACTTAGCAGTGTTATTTTATAATTGATAATACTTAATGAAAAGAGTAAGGAACTTCGTTCCTACCGAGTGTCCCGCGACACCACACATATATTTTTCCTTTCTGTCTGCATATATGTATGGCGGCCTAAATGAAATCCATTAATTCTGTACATAATTCTTACACAGCGGGTCTCGCTAACATGTGGCGTATGTTGGAGGCTTTGTTTTATGTAAAAATATGGAGAAGAACCTGCGTCATTAACGGAATTTTAAATAAACACGCTTTGAACCTGCATAACAATCGCGATTACTGATTTTTGTTTTTTTAATCATAAAAACTATAAATTAAAAAAACACCTTTCACGTAGATTTGAATGTGTTTTTGATTAACTATTATTATCATTGGTATTGAATACTCTGTTTAAGTAACAATTTTCTAGAGTTTTCTTTTAAAGATGTATTAATAATTTTCACCTTACAAACAAGTGAAGTTAAATTAAAGCATGTAATATGGACTGGAGCATTTTCTTCGATGCTGCAATAATGAATCTGTTCATTCATCATATAAATTTTCAATTTTGTGATGATGCTCCACATCATCACAAAACTGAAAATTTATATGATGATTACGTTGTTTCGGCTGCTCTGCGGTAGCAAGGGGGGATAGTGAGGACCACCTGCCGAGTGTCTGAAGATATGCGGAAGAATTCAGATTAGCCGAAAAGCAAATCGAAGTGAGGTCAAAGATAAGAAACGAGGCGATAATATGTCGAACCGGGGAGGTCGCTATTGTCTACAGGCGATACAATTAGTAGATCGGCCCCCTCACGCCGTTTAGAGAAGGCGCAGGAGAAAAGGAACCAGGACATGACGGTATGGCAGTCGTATTGTCTGATTCTTTGTCGACGTGGGGGTCCTGTTTAATTGTTTTGTACAAATCAATCGGTCTTAATTAGATGAGGAGATAAGACTTGAGAAGGACTTGCGGGAGGTCTCTTGCCTAAGTCCCAACTTCATACTTATCAATTTAGCAGAGAAAATCCGCAACAGACCTGCTTCTCCTTTAAATTAACAAAGGCAATATTCATATTATGGATTTGTTATCTACTCTGCAATACAGGGTTGCTACAAATGATGTTCCTGATTTCGATTGAAAATATTTCGGGATTAATATGTTTAAAGTTTTGTTTACATTAGTTTGGGTAAGTATCAGCCTCAGAGCAAGGAAGGGATCGAGGGAACAATAATAAAGAATCTGGGTCTCAAAAAGGGGTTCATTATGCTCCCCCCATAAACTAACACTTTCAAGCGGCAGTTTGGTGAAGCAGTATCGATATCTCGATAAAAACTCGAAATTTATCTGATATCAGCTGATAAGAATAAGTGATATTTTCTTACGACATTTAATATTTTCATTTTTAATACAGTTTTCTTTATAAATATGTACTTTAATGTTTGTTGTTAACCTTATTAATTATGTAAAGGCAGTAACGTTGATCATAAACGTGTAACAGTTCCTAGATAACCAATAGCAATCTTCTTTGAGTGGGGTATCAAATAAATGCTACTGATAACGATTTGTTGACAAGCGTCTGTGGGGACGGAAGGACAAGGAATAGACCAATAAGACAAGTACCAAGTACAAGTGACCACGTGATCACTTCAGTTCGGATTGAGCTCGCTTGGGAGGTTTAGTATAAGTATAGGGGTTTAGCATGATGAACCTCTTTTCAAATCGCATTGCTCCCTCTACCCCTTCCTTGCTCTGATGTATCAGCTGATTTTTAATTTAACTGTTGTCAGTGTTGTGTAATGGCTGAATTTGAAGACAGGAGAGCATTTTGTGTGTTAGATTATCACATAAACCAATCAGTTATTAGTGTGCAACGTCACTTTAGGACCAGATTTAATTGATAATCCTTCTAGCAATCACTCTATTCGCAAGTGGTACTTTTATTTTAAGATAAATGGCTGCATTGGTAAAAAGAAATCTACTGGAAGGCGGAAGGCCGTCAGTGAGCAATGAAATTTATTTTAACCGTCTTCACTCTTTACATTTTGATAAATTGATACTTTAATTCATAACAGACAGACAAAAAATTGATCAACAGACAGACAGAAAGGGAACCAATTTAGAAAATGTAAAGAGCGCAGACGGTTGAAATTAATTTGGGTTATTAAGGCTATCTGCGGGCTACTTTCGACAAACCATCCAAATTTCATAATAATCAGTTGAGTACTTTTGAAGATATAGGTCTAAATAAATGTATGTTTGTGCGCATGTGGAGGATAAAATAATGGGCGCAGAAGGTTGAAACGTATATGGGATCAACAATGCAGTGGCGTATCCAGGAGGGGCACAGGGGGCACGTGCCCCCCCCCCCCCCCAGACTGGCCCAGACCCAATAGAGTAAAAGAAGAAAAAAATACCGCCATATTTTTACATTCACCTCACGTTCAATTTCACCTAAGAAATGCATAAAGCGCTGTTTTGAGAGGTCATATTTTAAAAAAATTTCCGGGGGGAGGCCCCCGGACCCCCCGCCATAGCGCTCGACCAGCGCTAGTGGTCTTACACCTCTAGAATACTGGAGTTGGATACCCCTGCTGCAAACCATGTCGTACAAACCGGTACTTGGATTTGGCTGAGAATCGTTTGGACAGTAAGGTATTCGATTCTGCAACGAGACGCCAACGATCTATGTTTATCTCGGGTTGGAACGGCATTGTGTCTGGCCGTGACGATCTCAGACGGTTTACAGCATGATTGGAACAAATCTATGATTTCACTGTAGATGCTTGTTTACATCACTAAGTGAAGGTTATATTACAAATTTTAAAGGAATCCGGATGATCGCATGATCACTTCGTTACTGCACTGAAACTGAATACAGACCTCGGTAGTGCAATGAAATATAACTTTATCTCACGATTCAGATAACCTTATCTTGAAGGTTATATTGACTTTTGTTTTTTCAGCCAATTTCACTGGTTTTCTTTTGATATATTTGTTCGATAATGAGAGGGTACCTAATTTACGTTTCTCAAAATTACTTTAAATTAATTTCAGGCATCGTAGATAACGTACCATATTTATTAACAACATTTTGGCTTGAGCGAACCACCTCCTGTCGGTTTTTTTTTTTTTTTTTTTTTTTTTTGACAAATACAAAGAAGATCTCGCTTTACAATGGGACGGGTTCGTGAGTGGATCGTTGTTTTTCATGGGCTCTCAAACCTCCAGGCTCCGTCATCTATTTAATTTTGTTTCGTCTTTGAATTATCGAGGAGTCAGAGGAAAATTACAATTGGTTCAGTTGTTCTGTTTCTTAACATTATTAAAAATATTTTATCTCCAGTAGGGAGAAAAAGTTTAGAGGGACTAAAACAGGTCTTTTCATCCCTGAACTCAAAAAGTAGGGAGAAAACGTAAAAGTAGGGCGAAAAAGTAAAGTAAGGCAAAAAAGTAAAGATTGCAACTTAATTATTTTATAAATAGTAGAAAATGAATGGCTAATGTTATGAAGTTGTTGAAATCAGGTTGGCAGCACTGCGCTTTTTTGACCATGTTCATCTTTGTTTATAACCTGCATCTAAATAACCTTCTATTGTTGTATTTGAGTTTAATTCTAATTATTATTTGTTTTTAATATTGAATCTCTTATATATCTGCTATTAAAAGTGCTAATAATTATTGTTATTTATTAAAATAATAAATAAAAACTGTGCAATGGACGAAACGAAAATGTGTATTTTCTTCCCACTGGAGATAAAATATTGTATGTACCTCGTGAGTAAAGTGCCATTATTCCCTCGCAATAATTACCTTCCTCGGCTGCGCCTCGGGAATTAAAGGGTCTAATTCCCTCGGCTTCGCCTCGGGATTTAGGGACCATGGTTCCTTCAGCTTCGCCTCAAGAACCAACTTTTTCGCTCAGGGAATAATGGCTTGCTTTACTCCCTAGGTGCATAAATAACTATTAATGGTTTCTTTTTAAAATTATAAAACTTGTTCGGTACTAATATTGGTGATAATAATATGTTGATTATATTATTTAAAAAAAAAAAAAAAAATCAAGCTTTTATTCGTATTCTTCTCAGCAAACCCTTTCATTTGATACCCATAACGTGGGCGTGCTTAAAAAATAATTAGTCCACCATCTTGAACTGCCCGTCATATTGGATTTAGAATGACTTCACTTAGCTAACCATGCATTGTCATCCAAACTAAACGTGAATGCAAAATTTCAATTCAATCGGTGGAGGATAACTGCCTTAAAATTCAGTTGCAAGATTCGACCCCGAACATACATACATACATACAATTGCAAGTTAATTAAAAGCTTGTAATAAGTTGATTTTAAATAAAAATATTTTTATATACAATCTTTTATTCGTATTCTTCTCACCAAACCCTTTTATTTGATACCCATATCATGGGCGATTTAAAAAAAAACTAGTCCACCATCTTGGTCTGCCCGCCATATTAGATTTAGAATGACGTCACTTAACTAACAAAGCATCGTCATCTAAACTATACGTGTATCCAAAATTTCAATTCAATCGGTTGAGGATAACTGCTTTAAAATTCAGTTGCAAGATTTGACCCGAACATATACATACATATATACATACATCCAAACATTTCAAGTTTAAATAGAAGCTTGTAAAAAATAAAATCATTGTTCTGCACATTTTTCCGAGTTTATTTATTGATTATATCTTTACTTATATGGGGTTTAAATTTCGAAGTGTCATTTGATTCAAATGTTTTATGTTTCATTAATTATATTATAACCCCGACCATTGAGGAAATTATGAGCATTATTATGAGGAATAATGAGCTAAGACAGATGACTGCTGGTGGATCACGTGCGTTCCTTTTCCTCGGATCTCTTGAAGTTCGCTGGAAAAAAATAATTCCAACGAACCAACCCCGAATCGTTTGGCAGTCACAGATGTAAAGGCACCTTTACTCGCTTGATCAGCCACTTGATCTATTTGATTTCTTGATGCGATCATCGTTGGTAAAACGTGCTTCACTTGTCTGGGATTCGAACTCATGACTAGATATGTCGGGACTTGGGTTTTATTTAGGCGACTTGTGAGTACACTAACCCCGTCTATTGATCGCCTGTGTAGAAACTTATTAAATCGGAGAAAAAAAACTAAAGTAGGAGTAGGTCGAGACGTGGGTCTAGAAGAGAACGTTATCGGCCGAGACTGTCTTGTTAGGATTGTCCGAGTTAAATAGATCTGGGAGTGCTAAAAGGGAATCTATAACGATACGCCAAGTGTCGTGTTGCCAGTGGAGTCTCAAGGTTTTCGCCACTGACCTAAAAGGATTTATAGGTTCTTTGTGCGTGGCAGTGGTGGAAGGATTGTCCGACTGTGACAGGGAGAAGGGCCTCTAAGTAGGACACTGGAGCGGACTGACACTAACTAACTGCAGCTCCTGTCCCGACAGGCGACGTCGCCACTTGTTTATAATTATTTTATTTCTACACGAGTACAACAATGTAACTACACCTCAAGGACATGCTTCTCCTTCATATAGCTGACAGTGTAGTCCCCCACTCCTTATCTCCCTCTCCCTCAGATTCTCAATATGTCAATACTCCTCCCAATTATAATTCCAATTCCTAACAATACCTTTGCACAAATTCACAACTCTCCTCATATACCTCATTTCAAACATAAAAACAGTATCCACCCACGGGGAATTGAACCATGCTATCTTGAGATTCGAAATTATAATTAAAGAGAGAAAAATAGTCTCCTTATTGAACGAAAGTGATCAAACGAAATTTGGATGGTCACACGGGATTCTGTCTCTATTCCAAGATGGGTCTCATTATTTCCATGCAATATAACAATCTGTAGGCTACTTTGGACAAACCATTCAAATTGGGATGATTACTTCAAACGATAGTGTGGTTCACAGCTTGCTCACATCCTATCATGAGCTTTAATAACTATTATCTCCAGTAGGGAAAAAAGTTATGATTTTGAATTAGTTTAGAGGGACTAAAACAGGTCTTTTCATCCCTGAACTCAAAAAGTAGGGAGAAAAAGTAAAAGTAGGGCGAAAAAGTAAAGTAGGACAAAAAAGTAAAGATTGCAACTTAATTATTTTATAAATAGTAGAAAATGTATGGCTAATGTAATGAAGTTGTTGAAATCAGGTTGGCGGCACTGCGCTTTTTTGACCATGTTTATCTTTGTTTACAACATTATAACCTGCATCTAAATAACCTTCTGTATGAGTTTAATTCCAATTCTTATTTGTTTTTAATATTGAATATCTTATACCTGCTATTAAAAGTTCTAATAATTATTGTTATTAATTAAAATAATAAATAATAACTGTGCTATGGACGAAAATGTGTATTTTCTTCCTACTGGAGATAAAATATTGTATGTACCTCGTGAGTAAAGTGCCATTATTCCCTCGCAATAATTATCTCCCTCGGCTGCGCCTCGGGAATTAAAGAGTCTAATTCCTCGGCTTCGCCTCGAGAATAAGGGACCATGGTTCCTTCGGCTTCGCCTCAGGAACCAACTTTTTTCGCTCAGGGAATAATGGCTTACTTTACTCCCTAGGTGCATAAATAACTATTTGTAGTAACGACCTATTGTCAATTTATTTCATTTCTCCCTCTTCGTTTTGCTTCCTAGATTACCAAAGGTAACGGAAGCTTTGTGATCATTCTAAAGAACGATTTTTTATATTTCCCCAATTTCAAAAACTTCCTGGACAGAAATCCGTTTAAGATATGAAGGTCTGTCTGTCACAATTACCTCTCATTGTTAGTCCCATATTGATTACAATCTTCTGCGCCTTTTGTATTTCTCTTTCTCATAAACTCCAACTTTTTAATTTGGTCAATAGTGATCTATTGATTAATAACAAATGTGACCCCACTGGGTATCGAAACGGGTCCAAACAACCACACTTTCAATTATTGTTGAGTAATTGATCACATTATTGTTTTACTCACGTGACCATTCGTCTAAAAAATAGGATGGGAGTAAGCAAGTTGCTACACTAATCATTGATAAACTATTTTTTAAATTATCAATTTGGAAATAAGGATTAATTAATTCCCAGATGGATTACTTATTATTGTTGTAAGTTAATTACACAAGTTTCTCAGCAAATAGTGTGATTGACAGCAAAGCGTTTGAATAGATTCGATATTAAATTCAACCTTTGATAATGGACTAATGGACTTCATTAGCACAATTTTTTTTTCATTTAAATTTAAATGGTGGAGCCTTGAGCACAATGCGTACAGTGTTGATGGTCTGTTTAATAGGTTTAAGATTGTTTAAAGCAATAAAAATACTTGTGAAGAGACTGGGGTATATTGTATTGTAGAGTGGTTTATCGACGTGATACTGTCGGTCTGGATCGGCCGGAGTAATTAAGCCGGAAGGGACGGGAACGATTTACGGGGGCTCCTCATGTCTGACCGTCTGCGGCGACGTGGCCTGGCGAAGGTCGCTCGGCAACGCTTTCTCATCGTCCTAATTAAACGGCACCCGGGCCGCTAATCGCCCTCCCGACCCTGACGAACGCGTCACCGCCGACCTTTGGAAACGACACGGGGACAGGTGTTAGATCGCGAGACGGTACTGCGTGGGGTCCCGGTTCTCACGGGGCCTCCGCCTACTACGGGCGCTCCTTGACGGGCCACGGAATTAAGAAAGACGAAAAGGCCTTTTCGAGTTTAGTAACGGTCCGTCAAAGTCGGGAAGGCCGAGTCCGTAAGGCACCCCGGCAGACGTGATCCCCGCTTAGACTCGGATACCGACATATCGTACTCTTCTACGACCTATCTGTCATTCCGGCCCTGGACGAGAGATGTGCCGGGGAGAGTATGTTCTTCCTACCGTTTCGAGGAGTCGGTCTTCGAGACCCCGAGCTTTTAAATCGGACGGAGTCGTCGTCCCGACCAGACCGTATATCAACCTGGACTTAGCTGTCAAATATCGTTTTGTATTTCCAGAACGGATTTCGGAATTAAAAAAAATGGGTACGGGGCTCCAAGTGCGGTACGACGGAACGTGAACCCTCGTGTTCCATCATTCTACCCATAGGTCCTTAAACGTCGTTTGACCCTCGGAGTTAATTGTAATTAAGGAAGGAACGGAGGTAAATAAATCTAAAAGCAAAAGAACTCATGTGGGGGAAGCCACCCGGCGCTGTACGGCTTCATTAGTATTCCCCCGGCGGCCGGCCCTCCTCTATATATGCTACATTCTCACTGGCAGATTGTTTACACCATGTTCCCCTTGCCGAGACATTTGTTTATATTTAATGAATTACTATTAATGAGTCGGTACGAGACGGCCGGGCACGTAGCCACTAAGTCATCGTGACATGGGGGCCACTATCCCCTCTCACAATGTTTATATCATTATTAACTCAACTCTTCGGGTCCATGTCACAATCCAACCCTTATCTCACCTCCGAAACCTACCCCAATTAAAATACATTTAAAATTTAAATTGTTCTTAAATGCTTTAATTTGACATCACCTGCTTCTCAACGACAAATCGTGTAATTACTTTTTAACCTACTTTCCAACTACCTAGGGAGTTGAAATATCCACACATTATTTACTTCCTATGACAATGTAACAACAAAAAACACATGAAAATAAGACTGCCATTTCTATCACGTACTTTATTAAAATTAAAAATTTCAAGACAGAAATCCGTTTCAGACATCAGGGATTATTTTGGTTCCGTGTCTGTCTGTCTATCTGTTGGTCTGTCGGTCTGTCTGTCTATCTGTTGGTCTGTCGGTCTGTCTGTCTATCTGTTGGTCTGTCGGTCGGTCTGTCGGTCGGTCTGTCGTTCAATTTTTGCGAACCAACGTATCTTAAAAACTAAACCTCCAATTTTAATAAAATTTGGGATGTAGGTTATGAGTAGCCCATTGTTGGTCCCATGTAAGTTTCAACTTTCTACGCTCATTTGTTTCTCTTCCACATGCGTACAAACATACATTAATTTTCATCTATAGCTTCAAAAGTACTTATCTGATTTGTATGAAACTTTTATAGTTTATCGAAAGTAGCCTGCAGATAGCCCCAGATTAATTTGAACCGTCTGCGCTCTTTAACTTTTGCTAAATTGATGCTTTAATTCATGTAAAAAATTAAAACAATTTTGACCGATTAAAAAACGAGGAAACAATTAAACAAATTAGACAATAATGGCTTGTAAAAGCATAAAATCAAAAAGTACGTGATAGCATGCGAGGAAGCTATGTGCCACACCAATTGGTAGTCTATTTTTAATCTGTCCAAATTGTTTTGATTTTTTACATGAATTAAAGTATCAATTTAGCAAAAGTTATAGAGCGCAATCGGTTCAAATTATCTGTGGGTATCCTTTCGATAAACTAAAAAAGTTTCATACAAATCAGGTAAGTCCTTTTGAAGCTATAGGTGTAAATAAATGTATGTTTGTGTGCATGTGGAAGAGAAACAAATAGGCGGAGCAGGTTGAAACTTATATGGGACCAACAATGGACTAATTGTGACCTACCATCTAAATTTCATTAAAATTGGACGAGTAGTTTTGAAGATATTATGTTGGTTCGCAAAAATTGAGCGACAGACCTACAGTGAGACACGGAACCACAAATGTCCCCTGATGTCTAAATCGGATTTCTGTCTTGGAATTTTTGAAATCGGAGACATAAAAATCGTTCGTTCTTCAGAACGATCACAATTCACAATGCTTCCGTTGTTACCTTCGGTAAGCTTGAAAGCAAAAAAAACAATGTATTTCATTCTTAAGTACTTGGATACAACTACTTCCCTGTTATTTGTTTATGTATAATCATATAGTTCATAGTATAAAGACTTGATATTTACGTATAAGAAGATTGCACAAGAAGCACGCAGACATATCCACGTATTTGCTATTTCTCGAGACTTAACGATAAGCCGTCATTAAGAATTAGAATTCATGAGAAATACACGTATTTGATTCTTTATCTAGAATCAAACACAGATAATTTGTTGATTAGGATTTTAAAAATCTAAAAAGTCATAAGGACCTGAAAACTAGAAAGCGATCAGTAAAGAAAAGATAAGACCGCGCCCAAAGCGCTTTATATTAATTATTTCTTTAACAAAGCACTTATACATCTCTGTTTGTTTTACAAATGTAACTTAACTCTTATCAGAGGTCTGATAAGCACCGCCGACTCTATAGTCACGTGTTGTTTCCTGTTAGATACTTGACGATGTCTTTGGTCCAAGCCGCGTTTTGTTTCCGGGGTCCTTCAGGACGTCCGTTCTTCGAGAGGAGGTCGGTCTGTCACGTGTCCTTCACTAACCACCAACCACGCCTATATTGATTTTGAATCGTTTTATTTATTTATTAAAAAAAAAATACTCTATCCACGAAAAAAACAAAAACAGTGCCTATACTAACTTGCAGCATACTTGCTCATCGACGGCATTGTAAATGAAAAAAAAAAAAAAAATAGAATGCCAATTGGTATGGCACATAGCTTCATCCTATCACGTACATTATTAATTTTATATTTTAGGCATTTATTCAAACCATTATTGTTTATTTTTTTTTAATTGCTTCCTCCGTTTTAATCTGTCAAAATTGTTTTGATTTTATACTTGAATTAAAGTATCAATTAAGCAAAAGTTAAAGAGCGCAGACGGTTTAAAGTAATCTTGGGCTATCTGCGGGCAACTTTCGATAAACTATAAAAGTTTCATACAAATCAGATATGTTTGTGCGCATGTGGAAGTGAAACAAATGAGCGCAGAAGGTTAAAACTTATATGGGACCAACAATGGGCTACTCATGACCTACCACCAAAATTTCATTAAAATTGGACTTGTAGTTTTTAAGATACGTTGGTTCGCAAAAATTGAACGACAGAACGACCGACAGACAGACCGACAGACAGACCGACAGACAGACCGACAGACAGACCGACAGACAGACCGACAGACAGACAGACAGACAGACACGGAACCAAAAATGATCCCTGTCTGAAACGGATTTCTGTCTTGGAATTTTTGAAATCGGAGACCTAAAAATGTTTAGTTCTTCAGAACGATCACATAGCTTCCGTTACCTTCGGTAACCTCGGAAGCAATATATATATATATATAATTAGCATTCGGGGTTCAAGCTAGGAATCAGTGGCTGTATTATTACTATTCTTTACCTATTTCTACCATATTTGTTTTACTGAGTAGGCCATTTCATTTAATATAATACTTTATTATTTGATAAATCCAAGATGGCGACCATATGATGAAGTGAAAGTACCTTTATTTATTTTTTTTTTTTTTTAGCTACTATAAGTCTCTGTATCAAATTTCAGATCTCTAGGCCCACTGAAAGCTGAGATAATAGAGTGTTATTAAATCCAAGATGGCTGCTATAATTCAATATGGTGGCCATATATAGAAATACAAATGGCCGCACTTTTTTATTTATGGTACACTCTATGTATGTACCAAATTTCAAATCTATATGACAATGGGAAGTAGGAGAATTAGTGATAAGTCAGTCAGTCAATCAATCAGTCAGTCACTGTCACTCTTAGTTATATATACATAGATAAAAATAAATGAACACATGTTGTAATAATTAATTGTAGGTAATTCTATAGGAACGAAGTTCTTTGTAATAACTAATTGTAGGTAATTCTATAGGAACGAAGTTCTTTGTAATAATTAATTGTAGGTAATTCTATAGGAACGAAGTTCTTTGTAATAATTAATTGTAGGTAATTCTATAGGAACGAAGTTCTTTGTAATAATTAATTGTAGGTAATTCTATAGGAACGAAGTTCTTTGTAATAATTAATTGTAGGTAATTCTATAGGAACGAAGTTCTTTGTGATAATTAACTGTAGGTAATTCTATAGGAACGAAGTTCTTTATGGCACGTTTCAGCTTCTGGAGCCCGGGAGTGAATCTGAAAATAACGACCGTCAAAAAAAAAAAAAAAAAAAAACTGTCACGAAATCGACCCATGACAATAACATGACTAAAAATTGACCAATTTAGTTGAAATTTAGTATACAGGTTCATTTTACCAATGCCCAATACGAGTTCGTTGGACAACGTTATACACCTAAGCGTTTGAGCGCTACGCTCGCGTAAACCTAAGCTTCAAATGTAAAATTGGACCTTTAGGAATGGAAAAAATTATAATTTTATCTGTTCAATGAGACTAACAACTTTAAGAAATAATTTGTTTTAATAAAACCAACACGGTTACCGCTATGAAGTGTTTAAGATCGTTAAAAACATTAAAGCGGACCTACACGTTTTAAATAAAGAAAACAACGTTTTTACCTATATCTTGCGTTCTAATGTAACGATTTTAATAAATCTTCGTACACACCGTCTAAAGTAAAATTGAAACAGGCATGTAAAATTTCAACCTGAAACAAGCGGAAGTATTTTGTAGTGAAGTGATATATTTTAAATTGATTAGGGGTGTTAGGGTTAGGGAATAGTCCTGTTCTCTCACTACAACCATCCTCTTTAACTACCAACTCATCATGATCAACTTTATTCTCAATATTCAATACATATATTTTGCAAGACGCTCGCTTCAATTATAAAAATAATGTTTTTCTTTTAATTTTGTCTTAACTCCGCTAAGTACAAATAGTTACTTTTAATTTTGTCTCTTTTCTACCATGTAATAGTACATTATGCGTCGAGTGCGGAAAGTAGCATTTTGCATGCGAGTGTGGAGTTTGCACCCGAGCGACAGCGAGGTGGTAAAATCACACGAGCAATGCAATATGCCGTTTTCCCACGAGTTGCGTACCGTACTTTATCTACGATTGTTAGATTTAAATAATAAATAAAGAAAAAAAATAAACTTACTGTATGTAAGTTCGTATCTCTCTCTTGATAAAGATGGCATTTATTCTTGAGTTGTATTTTTTGCCGAATTAATTATTTCTGGAGGAGAATTATTCTCCACATTTTCGTCAAAGCACTTTGATTCACTTATTGTTTTTCACTAAAATCTCGATATAAACCGTTATTTTAATAAAAGAACTGCAAATTAGTTTTGTTAAATGTAAAAAAAACTCGCTAATCGTGCGTAAAGCTGAAGAATTCCTCTTATTTACCGCGCTAGCGTGGTAAAGAAGAGGAAATATTCAGAACTATGAGACGCGCATGCGCAATGAATACAAGTACGTAAATAATCACTTTCTACGCATCTAAACAAAGATATAATGTTTATATTTCGTATCAATCGTAGATAAAAGTAGTTAGCATCGTATACTTAACAGTGCGTGATTTTATAATTTATGTTTAACGAATGAAACGCGTAAGCTTCGTTCCTAACGGGTGTCCCGCGACACCACACGTATTTTTCTAAAAAAGAAAAAAAAAAATCGGTCCGAGACAACTCAGACAAACTTTCTCATATATGAGTTTATAATTACTTAGCCCAGTGTTTCCATTTATTAGTTTTCAAATGTACATTTAAATATTATTGAACATTTCATCAAAATTTATCATAAAAATAACTTCTCCTGGTCGGGGAATCGAACCCGGGCTCTCTCCGTCCGCGTTTTAAGCTAATATCTCAGGAACTAGATTTTTCCCGGGAAAACGGCTTATATCGTTGGATTCGTATTCAAATGGACTACATTTTAGAATTTTTTAATCAAAATCGTCGGAACCGTTTTCGAGAAATAATTTTTTTTCATGTTTTTTCAGAGTTTTTGGGGGGTAGCGCCCCCAAATTTAGAGCTAAAATTCATTTCTCGATTTCGCTTTGGGGTATGATTTTTCTGAACATGTATGCCAAATTTCGTCAAAATCGGCCCAGTAGTTTGGGCTCCAGGCGTCTGCACAGACGACTGACAGACGACAGACAGACGACAGACGACAGACGACAGACAGACATTTTTTAAAAACCACTTTTTTGGACTCAGGGGACCTCAAAACGTGTAAATCCATCAAAATCTCAAAATCGAATTTTCGCGCCATCACAATACTTTCTCTTTATATGAGAAAGTAAAAATTGTTTGTTACTGTCTAAGATATTGTACCTTTTATAATCTTAGACTAAGTATGTGCTATGAGTACACTCAGAGGCTCTGTAGGCCATTTACCAAATTGGACGAGGTCGTTAACCAACATAATCGGCCAAGCCGAAGGATTTAAAAGTATAATTTAGCTGTAACTTTTAAACTATTCATTATAATGAATAGTTTAACGTCTATATATGACGTCCAACTAACGTCTATATATTTATTTGTGTCGACCAAACGCAGTGATACCATCCCGAAGCCTCTAGCTCAAACCTATCTTAACAGATTAAAACAAATAGAAAGAGTGGGGGGGGGGGGGGGGCTTTTTCTTTCAAAATATGTGAAGTATGAAAAATTTATTAAGAACTATTTCTTTATTGTATCTTTTCTGAGAAAAACTATGTTGTTTTTACTTACTCGTATAAAGAGAAAGTATTGCGATAGCGGAAAAATGATATTTTAATGAATTTACAGGTTTTGAATTCCCTTTAGTCCAAAAAATTCCAAAAGTGATTTTTAAAAAATGTCTGTCCGTAGTGTGACTGTGCAGACGCCTGGAGCCTAAACTACTGGACCGATTTTGATGAAATTGAGCTTACAAGTTCAGAAATATTATAGGTACTTTAAGGCGAAATAAAAAAATGAAATATGGCTATAAATCTAAAAAAATATCAGTTCAACATTCGTTGAATGTTGGAAGCTCGCTACGCTCGCTTCAAAAATTAATACAGTCATGTTACTGTAATCAACAGTTCAGTTCTTTTACTGTTATAAACAGCACTAAAATGTTTTGTATTGCAATTTATATAGCAATGAATTATTTAGCAATAAAACAGTGTTTCACAATCAAACCTGAGCTTTAGTAGAGATAATGTTGACTAAACTGTAGACAAGATTATAGATAGCATTCTAGACAAGACATAGACGGGACTGTAGAAAATAACGTAGACAAGGTACAGACAAAACAGAGACAAAACTATAAACATCAGACTGTAGGTAAGACTTAGACTGGGGTGTAGACAAGACGTGTAGACAGGACTGTAGACAAAACGGAGACAAGGTATAGACAAAACGGAGACAAGGCAGACAAAATAGAGACAATACTTTAGACAGGACTGTGGGTAAGAAATAAAAAGATGGTAGACAAGGCGATTAGACAAGACTATGTAGACAGGATATAGACAGGACAGTAGACAGGACATAGACAGGACATAGACAGGACTAATGTTCAGACAAATACAGGACTGTAGGCAAGGCGTGTGTAGACAGGAGTGTAGACAAAACGTAGACAGGACTTTGGCCTCTCGACCATTTCCTGTATGCCAATAAAAGGTAATGGAAAACCCCCCATGGCAGTGTCATGCCAGAGACAAAAAATCGCTCCGAGACAACTCAAACTTTCTCCCATACGAGTTCCTAATTACTTAGCACAATGTTTTCCAATTATTAGTTTTCGATTTTTCGTAGGTACGTTAAATTATTATTGAACATTTTATCAGAATTTATCATAAAAATAACTTATCCTCGGCGAGGAATTGAACACTGCCTCTCTCCATCCGTGTTTAAACATATTTTCCCAGGAACTAGACTTTTTTCGGGAGAACGGCTTATATCTTTAGATTCGTAATTAAATGGACTACATTTTAGAATTTTTTAATCAAAATCGTTGAAACCATTTTTAAGAATTTTTTTTTACGTTTTTTCAAAGTTTTTGGAGGGTAGCTTCCCCGAATTAGTAGCCAAAATTTCTCAATTTCACCTCGGGGTATGATTTTTCTGACACATGTATGCCAAATTTCGTAAAAATCGGCCCAGTAGTTTAGGCTCCAGGCTTCTGCACAGACAGACAGACTTTTTTAAAAACAACTTTTTGGACTCAGGAGACCTCAAAACTTGTAACTCTATCAAAATCAAATTTTCGCTCCATCCCTATAAGTACATTCTCTTTATATAAATGAGAACGAAAAAAAAATCCGATTGTTAGTTTATATAATAATAACCCACACAGATTATTAAATGGTTTTATTATTTAAATAAACAGGTCAAGTGTGTGCTAGTCAGCACATAGCGAGGGTCCGTAGACCATACTGTATAGTGTTTAACCGTAAAGTGTATAAACAGTGTTTTTTTTTAAATGCTAAAAAGCTTACTTTGAACTATCCTAAGGGTCTGATATTCTCAAAACACACTCTGATAAAGTATTTTTCTGCCACTGAACCGGACTACAACCATATAAATACATCGAAAAGACCATAATTATAAAAAAAAAAAAAAACGTATTTTGTCAATAAATAATAAAAGAATTTTTTTTTCGAAATTTCCAAAAATTGGTATCTTCACTTTTGGTCGAAGAATGTTCAGGAATGTTTTCAGATTTTTTGCACTTTGCATAAGCGAGATAGAGGAGGGGGGGGGGGGGCACGTTTCACACCCACTTCAAACTCGCCTACGCTCGCCCTATCAAAGTTATTACCAAAGAATTATATATTATCAGCTCGACGTACCCTTTCATATGATACCCCTCACGGTGTGGAAAAAACATAAAAAAATGTTTACCCTTAAGTTTTTTTACCCCAATTTTTTTGAAAAATACTTTTTTGTAAGTCGCTATATTTTTAAAATATGTGGGTAGGTGCAATACACATACATGCCAAATTTCACAGAGATCGGACGAATAGTGTAGCCGTGAGAGCAGGCGACCGGACGGACGGTCAGACACACGCAGGAAAATATAAGGGTCCTTGGTTTTGCCGACGGACCCTAAAAAATAAAAAAAAATCTAATCTTGAATCATTTTCGGGTATCGTTTGTTTAGCAATTTATTTGCTGAATTCAACCAGACTGTGAAGACGAGTGGTTCAGTGGCGATTACTGGAGGAATTGGCGAGAATAGCCGACCTCTACTGATTTACAGTTCGGAGGCCTTATCTAAACGACCGTAGCTCGGTGCGTTCCAACTGCGAATGGACGCTAATTAAAATATTTGCTTTAGGAGTCTGTTAGAAGAGGAATGGTGGCGAAGATGCAGACACCTGACTCGGTCTAGCGAGGAATTCCAGTGTCCTCCTGCAGATTTATCTTTCTACTGATTCCTAGACATGCGCAGCATCATGTCGTCCACTTCCTTCTACTCTCCACAACCAGAATATCTAACCAAGTTTCATTTAATATCGATATGTTTATAGATTTTAGATATTTCTATCATCTGTATTATCATTCGAAGGGAAACGTAAACAAACAGATAAAAATACATCTCAACCGCAGGATTGGAACCACTGACCTCTGTATCTACCCACCATCCAAACTAACTTCAGAATTTTTTTTTTTTTTTTTTTTTTTGAATTCTAAGCTATTTATTTATTTATTTATTTGTTTGTTTAGATTGTACAATGAGCATGATTTACAATATACAATCAGAGTCCCCTAAACAGCTTACGCAAACAAAACGGGGCACTCAACAATTATAACAATAAAGATTTAAAAATTAAGCTACAATTGACTAGGCTGAAAATTTACATATATCACAGTTGAAACATTGAACAGCAAAAATAATAGTAATTATTACTTAATAATAACATAGAAATATCGGAACAAACAAACAGAATATAAATAGTAACAATGACAAAAATCTAACAGTAAATGAATAAATTAATTAATGATAAACCTAGTTGTTAAGGAGAAAATCAAGAAGCTGACCACTAGTTGAGGAAAGGAATAATAGAGTGGATACTGGAAAGGGAAAAAATGTTGGGACAGTTGTTCAGGGAGTTGCAAGAGGAGACACAACGACAACGGACAAGAGGATTTGCAGGAGAAATATCCCTTATATAAAGAGGACGATCAGCTCGACGATCAGGAGGAAGTACCGTGACGAGACCCTGCACTGGAGAACAGTCAATCTTACCCGACAAACAGTTCAGCAAGAACAGCACCTCGTGAGCAGTACTTCTCTTATAAAAGGGATCAAGGCCTAAACGTTCACACAGAGATTCATACTTATAAATAAACGCGCCGAAACATATATCTTGTGTAACATATGGGAACAAAAGTTTTTTGAATGTGTTCAATCGCTCTGGACTTAGTCGAACCAAACATATTCCCGTGTGGAATATGTTTGGTTGGCCAAACATATTCCACACGGGAACAACATATTCCAGTAAGGGACGAACAACTCACTATACTCTATACCACGGACGAATATTATTCAAGATTTCTTATTTAAATTGAGTGTTGGCAGTCGTACCACTTTAGACACAACCTGACATGTTTCGGTGACAGGTTTTGAAGGGGGTTAAGATAGCGTGTTCATAGATTGTAACACTTACTATATTTATTAAGTATGCCGGAGATTTTTACTTTCCCATATAAGTATACAAGTACCAGATCAGGTTGCCAATACGTGTAATGACAAAAAAAAAGTCGAAGAAAAGTCACTCTTTATAATATTTCCTGTTTGTTCTTAAAAAAAATATTTATAGTATAATTTCTTTCAAAATGTACCCTGTCCCCAAAAAGTACAATTTTCTAAAATGATACAAAAGGAAACTGGACCAAATTTTGATTATTCAAGAAGAAATTATTCATTAAGTATATATATATATATATTTTTTTTAATGGTATACAACATTAATTTTTTGCATAAAACTGTCTAGAATTGAATTCCACACTCCCCCCCCCCCCCCACGGAATGTATAAAAAGTCAAATTTTCCTAATTCTAACAAATGAGGAATCGATTAAAACGTTTAGTTAAGTGCATTAAAAGTTTGCTATTTCTTTAATAGAGGAATAATCATTTTCAAACATATATATATATTTTTTATTTTTATTGATTTTCCCTATAATATTTAGTTTTCATTCCACAACTTTTAATGCACAAAACACCTTTAATGCAGTCACTCATTAATTAGAATCAGACAAATTTGATTTTTTCTAAATGGTGAATGAAGGGGGAGACGATATTCGACATTTCAACGCGAAAAATAAATTTATTTAATAATTTCAAGATAAAAATAACTTTTTATATACTACGTTTTTAAATTTTCTGTTGAATAGTATGTAATGTTGATAATATAATTGTTATTGTTATATAATTATAATGTTAGTGAAAAAAAAAAAAAAAAAGTTCCGAATTTATTTACTTCACATAAATGACAACCATCCAGAGAGCTGATCTTAAACCTATAAAGGGATAAATCTTTGTACAACGGATCTCCCCAACACCAAATCTAAAGTATGCCATCGATATATTTGAAATAATATAATCGATATTTCCGGTTTTGCTGTCATTCAATGTTTATCTACTAAGTTTATCTATCACAAATTTGAGACCCGTCAAAATGAAGATTGCGTAAATATTGGATATGGCAAAACAAATAAAATAACTTGCGGATTTTTTCCGAACTAACTTTCCGCACAGCAAAATTTGCTGAAAACTAATTAAATTCTGCTGAAAAATGGCTAAAAGTATTAAAATAATGCATTGTCATCGTGTTCTGAGCTATGCTAAAAGTTTAAAATGTCTAGCTATTTGGGAAGTTAGTTAGAAATCGATTGCCAGATTTGTACCGGACAAACAAACAAACAAACAAACAAACAAGAATTGAAGCTAATAAAAACGTAGTAAAAAGTACCTAAAAAAAGTATAAAGAAACAAAATTTGGTCCTTTCCTTCTAGTATGATTTTAGAATATTGGACTTTATTAGGTACAGGGTATGCCTATTTTGAACAAAAATGAATACTATAAATCTTGTAGCAAGGGCGTATGATAGCAATGGAGCTATACCAGTGGACGAACAATTTTAGAATAAATAAAGGTGTCACTTGGATAAATACAAAGAGAGAGTAGGGCATCTTGCCGAGTATTCGAACCGCGAACCTCTAGTATCTTAAACACGAATGATATGAATGACCTTGAAGCCTTTATAAGAAGATAAATGTTGTCGGGTTAATGGGAGAGATGAGAAGTGGATGTTGGGTAACTAAAGATGGACTGGAATGTTTGGGGGCCAAGTTTTTTTTTACTGCAGTTCGAGTCTCCGATATCCTAAATATTTGTTTTATATAAAAATGATAAAAGTACAAGGCGAGGAGACTAATCGATGTTCTGCCTCCATTATATACCGATTAATTTAATAGGTTGGCTTTATGGGATCGTTAATCAGTTGAGGATTATTAGCGGGATGTTTTAACCCGTTCCCTTATCTTTATTACTTGTAAACTGGGCGAGATGGCCCCCCCGTCCACTGGTCCAGTCCACTGGTCCGGTCCACCTCACCAGTATCCTGTTCCGACCAGCACAAACAACATCATATTCCATTGACAAATACGCTCCAACATCATATTCCATTGACAAATACGCTCCAACATCATATTCCATTGACAAATACGCTCCAAAATCATATTCCATTGATAAATACGCTCCAACATCATATTCCATTGACAAATACGCTCTAACATCATATTCCATTGACAAATACGCTCCAACATCATATTCCATTGACAAATACGCTCCAAAATCATATTCCATTGATAAATACGCTCCAACATCATATTCCATTGACAAATACGCTCCAACATCATATTCCATTGACAAATACGCTCCAACATCATATTCCACCATATTCCTATCACTGTCAGTTCATCCTTAGACATTTCACACAAACAATTCTTCATTTCACATCAAAATTAATCATAAATAGTAGGTACATTACGTGTCGAGTGTGGAAAGTAGCATTTTGCATGCGAGTGTGGAGTTTGCACCCCAGCGACAGCGAGGGTAGTAAAACCACACGAGCCATGCAAAATGCCGTTTTCGCACGAGTTGCGTACCGTACTTTATCTACGATTGTTAGATTTAAATAATAAATACAGAAAAAAATAAACTTCCTGTATTCAAGTTCGTATTTCTCTTTTGATAAAGATGACATTAATTCATTAGTTGTATTTTGTGCCGAATTAATTATATCGGGAGGCGTTTTATTCTCCTCATTTTTGTCATAATCATTTAAATCACTTATTGTTTTACACAAAAAACTCGATATAAAAAGTTACTTTTATCAAACAAACAGCAAATTAGTTTTGTTAAATGTAAACAAACTCGCTAATCGTGCGTATAGGTGAAGAATTTTTCTTTTTTACCACCCTAGGGCGGTAAAAAAGAGGAATTCTTCAGCATTATGAGACGCGCATGCTCAATGAATACAAGTACGTAAAGAATCACTTTCTACGCATCTAAACAAAGATATAATGTTTATATTTCGTAACAATCTTACTTTTCTTTACCATAATAAATTATAAAGAAAAAATATTACATTTTGACCAATAAAAAATAAAAATATCCGACGTGGGTTATGTTGGAACTTTTCTTTTCCAAATAATTCCAAAATATAGTGGAAAAGAATTAAAAAAATACCCCCCCCCCCCCCCCCCCCACCCCCTATTACTATCAACACCTTCTCTCTTTGTCCAGAAGAAATTAATGTATAGATATAAAATAATTTGTATTTAATATATAATGTATTTATATTTGTATATGGACTACTATATTTATTAGTTCTTTTAACTTTCTTTGGCTGTTTATTCTTACCTTTATTTTAGGGAAAGTCTTTAATAAGATCTCTAATGCTTAGCTGGTGAGTAATGTCTTTTTTCTAATAAAATTGTGGCTAGTCCCACGAATCTTTATTGGCTCATGGATGGAACTGCGCAGATAGATTAATTTGAGTGTCTCATAAAAAAAAAATATAAATAAAAAAATCATTCCACTTGTTTGGGCCAATTTTCAACCAAAAGAATTCTTAATTTGTCTCCACTTGTGTTTATTTAGTCAAAGTCAACTCATGGTTAAGTAATTGTTCAGTATAATTATACTTTTGATAGCAATTCGATTTTTTAATTTTTACTACGTTTTTATGAGCTTGCTTTCTTGTTTGTTTGTCCTGTACAAATCTGGCAATCGATTTCTAAGTAACTTCCCGAATAGCTAGACATTTGAAACTTTTAGCATAGCTCGGAACACGATGACAATGCATTACTTGAATACTTTTAGCCATCATTCAGCAGAATTTAATTGGTTTTCAGCTAATTTTGCTGTGCGGAAAGTTAGTTCGGAAGAAATCCGCAAGTTATTTTATTTGTTTTGCCATGTCCCATATTTACGCAATCTTCATTTTGACGGGTCTCAAATTTGTGATAGATAAAAATTGAATGACAGCAAAACAGGAAATATCGATTAGATTATTTATATTATTTCAAATATATCGATGGCACGCTTTAGATTTGGTGTTGGGGAGATCCGTTGTACAAAGATTTGTCCTTTTATAGGTTTAAGATCAGCCCTTTAGATGGTTGTTATTTATGTGAAGTAAATACATTCGGAACTATTTTGTTTTCACTAACATTATATATTATATAACAATAACAATTATATTATCAACATTACATACGATTCAACAGAAAATTTAAAAACGTAGTATATAAAAAGTTATTTTTATCTTGAAATTTTCCTATATATTTTTTTCTCTCATAATTTGCTCAGTTTTTTTGTTTTAGCGAATTTTCAAAGAAAATTACGCTATTGCAATGGCTTCAAAAATTTTGTAATGCGAATTTTTGAAAATTTTTTTCATGGAAATCCGTTTTAGACCATTCTGAATCGATTATTAAAATTTAACACTTTTTTTTATGTATGTATGTATATATGTATGTATATATGTATGTATATATGTATGTATATATGTATGTATATATGTGTCACTCCAGACGATATCTCCCCTTGGGATGCACTTAAAAATTTCAAACAAATTTTAAAATGTCAATAATATCAAAAGAAAGGATGAGTTCGTTGGCCAGAATTTTTGGAGTCCATTTAGGGGTCAAATTTTGACCATATAGGGTCAAAAAACGTGTTTTTCCATTTTACCCCCCTTTTATGTGAAAATATGATAATAGTGTAAATAACAACAATTACTGTACTCTTAAAGAGCTTTCCAACGACATGCATCTTGAAGGGTAAATACTATTTTGACTTTTGTACCCCGTACCCCTGTGTACCAATTTTTTTTTTCACCCGAGCAAATTCTAATCCAAAATTTTCCTATATTATCATAAGCCAATAAAACGCAGATTTCTTTGAAAATTCGCTCATTAAGTCATGGTGCATGACTGAACTTTTTTTGATTAAGCATTCATTTTTCCTCCTTCCTTTTGCCGCCCTAAGCGGCTGCCTAGTCTTGCCTATTAGTAGAATCGGCCCTGGTTGTAATCAACTTGTAGTTGTATTTATCTGGTGAGAATTAAAGGGTTTATTGATAAATAAGTAAATAATAAATAACTTTTTTTTACTTTCAAATAAATATAATTAATTATAAATAGTTTAAATCGAAACATTATGAAGACGAGATTTGGAAGGAACTCTCTACACAAACCTGTCTACTTCTTAAAAAACAATCACTTTAATTTACATCAAAATTTCATTTTTATTTTTAATTTACACACATTAAATTTTTAAATTTTATTTGTTCGTTAGGTACAAATTTTTATAATCCATTTTATTTTTTTCAAATTCATAATAAAACATTTGAATACAAAGATGAAGAAATTTTTTTTATAATTATGTGAGAGATACATTTCCACTTAATATAATAATCATTCGATTTTTCATTTCAACAAAAATTTAAAAAAAAAAAATAAAAACAATTAAAATAAAAACCTTAAAAATATTACAACAAGACACAACACTAAAAAAATAATTTTATACAAATTAAATAAAAAATAATTAAAAAAAAAACTCATTAACTTATCTAAGGTAATAATTAGTTAATTAAACAATTCGATCACAGTACTGAGGGGAGGGGGAGGGGGAGGTCCTTAAAATCTAACAATAATAATACTAGAACAATGCCAGGTCAGCTCACAACTTATTGTTAATATAAGTTAAAAAATATTAAATTTATAAAAATTTTTAATTTCAGAAGGTTCTAGATATAATATAGAACCAAAAAAATAAAGTACCTCAGATACAAAACTCAATTTTCCCAAATTTTCTATTTTAATTTTTTCAAGTTTCATTTTAAATTTTCAATTTTTTTTTATATTGTTAGATTAATAGATTAATTGCATCTGCTTAGTTGTAATTTACATAATGATAAAATTAACTCAAAATATAAACAGTTTTAGCTTTATATGGTAAACGAGAAATATGAATTTAAAAATTCAATTTTTTTTTTTTTTTTTAATGATAACAATTCTTTATAACAGATTGAAAGTATAATATAACAGCAAGTTTTTTTAAAAAATAAAAACCAAACTAAAATATAAAATTGTTAATGTCAATGATAACAATGGCATAGTGTTTATTTACAAACAATGAAAAGAAAAAATATTTTCTGAGCCAATTATAGGTAAGTAGATATTTTAAATATTTTTTAATAACATTAAAATAACAAATAATGGATTTACCGGGATTTTTATCCGGGCTGTATAAGTAAAAGAAGAAATAGAAACTGGAGACATTCTGATTGTGCAGAGTGAGACTGAAATGGGAAGGAAACTGGAGACATATTGACTGTCTAGAGTGAGACTTATATGAGGAAGAAACTGGAGACATACTGACTATCTAGAGTGAGACTTAAATGGGGAGGAAACTGGAGACATATTGACTGTCTAGAGTGAGAGTTTAATGAGGAAGAAACTGGAGATAATACTGACTGTCTAGAGTGAGACTAAATAAGGAAGAAACTGGAGACATACTGACTGTCTAGAGTGAGAGTTTAATGAGGAGGACATTGAAGACATATTGACTGTCTAGAGTGAGGTGAACTGAGGAGGAAACTGGAGATATACTGACTGTCTAGTGTGAGAGTTTAATGAGGAGGACATTGAAGACATATTGACTGTCTAGAGTGAGACTAAATGAGGAAGAAACTGGAGACATACTGACTGTCTAGAGTGAGAGTTTAATGAGGAGGACATTGAAGACATATTGACTGTCTAGAGTGAGACTAAATGAGGAAGAAACTGGAGACATATTGACTGTCTAGAGTGAGAGTTTAATGAGGAAGAAACTGGAGATAATACTGACTGTCTAGAGTGAGACTAAATAAGGAAGAAACTGGAGACATACTGACTGTCTAGAGTGAGAGTTTAATGAGGAGGACATTGAAGACATATTGACTGTCTAGAGTGAGGTGAACTGAGGAGGAAACTGGAGATATACTGACTGTCTAGAGTGAGAGTTTAATGAGGAGGACATTGAAGACATATTGACTGTCTAGAGTGAGACTAAATGAGGAAGAAACTGGAGACATACTGACTGTCTAGAGTGAGAGTTTAATGAGGAGGACATTGAAGACATATTGACTGTCTAGAGTCTAGAGTGAGGTGAACTGAGGAGGAAACTGGAGATAATACTGACTGTCTAGAGTGAGACTAAATGAGGAAGAAACTGGAGACACACTGACTGTCTAGAGTGAGAGTTTAATGAGCAGTACATTGAAGACATATTGACTGTCTAGAGTGAGGCGAACTGAGGAGGAAACTGGAGATAATACTGACTGTCTAGAGTGAGACTAAATGAGGAAGAAACTGGAGACACACTGACTGTCTAGAGTGAGAGTTTAATGAGGAGGACATTGAAGACATATTGACTGTCTAGAGTGAGGTGAACTGAGGAGGAAACTGGAGATAATACTGACTGTCTAGAGTGAGACTAAATGAGGAAGAAACTGGAGACACACTGACTGTCTAGAGTGAGAGTTTAATGAGCAGTACATTGAAGACATATTGACTGTCTAGAGTGAGGCGAACTGAGGAGGAAACTGGAGATAATACTGACTGTCTAGAGTGAGGTGAAATTAGGAGAAAACTGAAATCCCTCTAATTGTGAGACTAACTGAGGAGGAAACTAAAACATACTGCGGCAGTCAAATGTGAAATTAACTAAGGGGGGAACTGATAATATCCTGAATTTATAGATTTAGAGAGAGACTAACTGAGGAGGAAATTAGAGACGCATTGGTTTCCTTTAATTACACTAACTGAGGAGGAAACTGGAAACAGAATTTTTGTCTAGAGTGAGACTGACTGAAGAGGACAATACAATATACACCTGATCTTTAAAGGCGTCAATACACGTTGCAGTTTAATACCCGAGAGGTGAAACTGTTCAGGTATACAAGAGCCAATGTGCTATCAAGTTATGACATAACTGAATAGTAATGTCATAAGTAAACGTCTCGGTTTACCTGTACAAAGTACCTTTCAGGCATACCTGAACGCATATAGCCGACTTTACAGTTATTTTTCGTTTCATTCAGTTTGATTAACTTAAAAACAGTTGTTATACTATTTTATAATTGATTGCATAATTAATTATGCAATCAATAATGCAAGCAGATCTGTAGTAAATATTCTAGTTCTTTGTGTTTACATATTAAATGCATTATTACAGTGAATTGAGCATCCTGGCTACCAACATTTCTCCTTAGTTACTTATACCTTTTATAATAATAATAATAATAATAATAATAATAATAATAATAATAAAAATAATAATAATAATAATTTATAAAGGTATTAGTAGAATCCATAACACACACAAAAAAAAAATATATATAAAATAATTCCTTATAAATTACAATGGCAATTATTTACAAAACAAAAGTTTTACAATTCAGTCACTCTAATTTACAAATACACAGCGAGTTATACTACACTCTAACTTTATCCATAAATAATTTAGTTAAAAATAAATTATAGTTTTTAATCATTAAATATTATTTATTTGTTCGAGTTATTTTTTTTTTCTTTTAAATTGTTTCAGTCTAAAAATCTCTTGCGAAGGAGTCGAAGGAGGGGAGGGTAGTACGTTCGTATGTACAGGGGCCGACTAACATCGATAAATACATTTTACAACAAATTTACAATATTTACATTAGAGACGAACAAAAAACAAAACAATAATAAATAAATTACGTAAGAGAGAAAGTTGTTGTGGTAAGGACGTCACTCGTCACTCAGAGAGTGCGTTTCCATGTTGGGTTTACATGCTGCCAGATAATGTGGTAACATTAACATGCCGGACAACATGTTGAACTTGTACGTGAACGAGAGAACACTGTGGCAGTTGGAGCCATGTGTAGTTCGTTGCGCAGCTCGAACCCGACGTGTTGAAAACCCTTTTCATCGTGATTCTTCCAGACCGATAATACGACGTTTTACATTCGGTGAACCGTTTCTTCAAAAATTTATGGCGAAATCTACTTTCGACGGTTCCGAAACGTCAGGCAGACGGCGAAACTCGGATCGGAGTCCGTTCGAAGACTACAGGCAGGTGTGGACGGTCTTTTTCGTCCTACAGAGTTTACATTTGACGTCGCAACACCAGTGGAAGGTGCAGGCGCATCTCTCGACGACTGTGATCTCCTGCGTCCTGTAGCCACGGCCGCAGCACATGAGATCGCAACCGTCGACACCTATGGACGTGTCGTTGCACTGTCTGCCGTGTGTACCTTGTATGCCAAGGCTAGGGTTACGTTCGCAGAAACCCGGTGACGGCTCAAGGAACACCAAGTCCTCTGGTGTGGGAGGTTTGTGTTCAGGATTGTAAGGCTTGAGTTGGAAGCTGTATCGGGACCTTTTGCCCCGGAGACTGCCCGCGTTGGACAGCATGACTCTCGAAGCGCCGTCGAACCTGTCTTTGAGATTGTCTCCGACGAGACGGAAAGGAGGTAACCTCATCCAGCACGTCTTGACGGTGCACGACCCAGACATACCGTGGCACTTACACTCCTGCCGCATCTTGCTGACCACGTGCTGCAACCAAAACAGAAACAAACTCGTTAGTACAAAAAACAAAAAATCTAAATCAAGTTTAAAACTTAATTGACAAATATTAAGAAGTACATAAAATATAATTAGTAATTAAGAAAGTAATGTCTCCTCTGAAAGTAACTTATAAGCCGGCTTTCAGCTACTAATAATAATAAAATTCTTCTAGAGAAAATGTGTAATCCTTTAACAAACAATTTTAAATACCATCGGAGAAAATTCCACTCTGAGATTTTTTACCAGGGATCTTAGAATTTTAGTCCAATTTTCTACTAATTTAACTACACCAGGAAATTATGTTTATCTGTGTCTGAGTAATAGTTGATACTAATCTATCAACAAAGAAATGTCTCATTAACAAGTAATTATCTTCTTCGGACAAAGAAAGATCATCCTCCGGTGTAGCTAAATTAGTGGAGCATTGGACTGGAAATGCAGAGTTCACTGGTGTATATCCCATCATCCAAATATATTTGTCTTCGTCTATTTTCCTTCTACAATACTAAAATAATAATATAGTTCTAAATGTTTCAGTAGTGAGCGCGTCATGAAGGATTTAGGTGACAACGTTTCACACCCATTGTTAGGAGTTTCTTCAGGGAGGAAGATATTGGTAGATGTTAGAAGCAAGTAACTACGTTAACTGGAGAATTTTGACAAAGTATGAGGTTTACATCTAGTTCGAGATCTGAAGTTGAACGTCATAACGAGAAAAATCGAGCAAGACTAATTAATACTAATATGTAGGAAAATAGTATCTAAGTAGGTAATGTTTTTTTTTTTTGTATAAAGGTACTTTAGATTGTAAGTACTGGGACTTGGGCTATATCATTGAACAACTATTTAAGAAGCCGAAGTAGCTCCAAAGACCAGTATTCCGTAGTCAAGTTTCTCGCCACTTTCCCTTTTCTATTAGATCCAACTAAGTCCGGAGACGTGGGAACTTATAAAGTTTTATACACCAAACTAATCTCTATATAACAATATATATATATATATATATATATATATATATATATATATATATATATATATATATATATATATATATATATATATATATATATATATATATATATAAAAGAAAAATTAATTAACATCAAGAGTGTATATAAGAATTTAGCATGTGTGCAGTAAAGATTGTTCTAAAGTGCAATCAGGAAATGGAAAAAAATGCTGCGACCGAGAGAGTCCAGAGGAAGGAGATTTACTGCAGCCTCGTCTAGATTTATTGCCCATCTTGTTCTCCTAGAGTTGCTTCCCTGGCATTCGCTCAAGCTTCTAGTCTTAGATCTACAAATCTACTCATCTGCACATGGTAAATTTAATACAACGTTTTAGGTAATAAAACGATTTGATTATTATTTAACCGATTGAAATTAGTCAATAGTTGTTTTAATTGCAATTATATTCAGAAGTTGTTTGGATTGTCCGGTATTTTATGCGTCTTTTATTGAAGGAATACGGCGAGGTTCGGATTACAGGTAAAATAGATGAAATACGTAATTTCGTAAGAAGAGAACGAGTTGGGTGGAAGATTAGACGAGAGAAAGAGAAACCGGTCCGGCAGCCCCGCTCCAGGCAACCAGAAAACATCTATTCATATATTTATTGTTGTTTTGATTTGGACGGGTGGCCGGGGATTTAATTCTCTTTGGCCGTGCTTATTGTCTGTTTATCTTTGACATCACCGTCCCAGATCCTTCCATCCCCCCTCTTTTCTTCCTTCTTCCAGGGAGGGGGTCCTTTTGTTCTGTTTTTCAATCGTGATTTAAATTTTCGGATGTTCCGTTTCCATCTCCTTTGTCGACTCGACATTGTCAGACGTACAATGACGACAAGTATAATTTACCGGCTTGGATGATTCCGTTAAATAATATCTCCGATAGAGAAAAAAAAAACCCTTGAGCAATACGATCTTTTAGATTTCTAAATTATTTAAGATAATAAAACAGGAATTGCGCGAAGAAAGTCCTGTTTGGGAGTCGGACAATGAGATGCTCTAAGCGCGAATCAATGGATTTCACAACCGTTTCTGACAACATAACGACCGTGCTATCTTACTATTCTTGTTATGGTCTAACGTTGAATTGATCGGAAAAACAAGGGTTGTTAGTTGTCTTATCTTTCGGCCGTAGAAGGATCGAGTGCAATAAAGTTCACTGTACGCAGTCACAGCTTTCAAAGATAAATTACGGAATCGTAATAGACCTGGTGCAAATATCCGTCCGACAAGCTCGAACAAAAGCCTTTCTCATAGACATTGCCATGCTCATTATAAATTTAATAATATACAATCAAATTGATTCATCACTAAACAGTCTGCCAATCAGTTTGGCACTTAGCTTCTTTGTGACCTACTATTGGACTAATAATCAAATAAGATTGGGATCTGTTTCGATTCCAAGTGGAGTCTCACTTATTTTTAAACAATATCACATATGCGCATACGGTTTATAATGATACATGATACGGGGTGTGATACTATGGGCTACTTTCAACCAACCATCAAAATTTCTTCGAATTCAGATGAGTACTTTTTAAGATATGGAGGTTCGCAAAAATCACTGACGTACAGACAGACATGAGACCAAAAATATTCCCTTAATGTGAGAAACGGATTTCTAAAAAAGTAGGTTTTTCTGATTGATTATAATGCTTCGGCAACTTTCGCTAAGCTCGGAAGCAAACGTGTTACATATTATAATAGCTGTGTTACATATTATAATAGCTGTGTTACATATTATAATAGCTGTGTTACATATTATAATAGCTGTGTTACATATACTGTAGTTCTGTTATATATGCCATAGATGTGGACATATACTATTTATTTTGATCCATACATAGAAACTAGCATACATATTGCCCCCAGGAAATTACATGTATGATTAAATTCGTACTTAATAGGATTCATTTTAGAATTTCTTTTGACCTAATCCATCAATATTGTTGAATTAATGCAGCTCCCTTAATACCATCAAAATCTGCCAAGTCGTTTAGGCTATATTCGTCAGCCCAGATTAAAGGCGACTGACTGATTTATTTTTAAAAGCAACTTTCTCGAATCAGTGGACCTTCATGGTTATAGTTTAGAGGTAGTTAAGCCTTGTCCACACTAGTAGACATGTTGTCTCAGAGACATGTCTAGCGATTTGTCTATAGACATCGGCTAGACAAATGGCGTCTACGGTCTCGTTGCTAGACCAAAAATCTCATGTCTATGGTTTTCCATTCTAAATGGTAGACATGGTGCAACGTTAGGCATGTTGCGCAACGTGTCTACAAGTGTGGACATTAGACCTAGACCATAGACGGTCTCAGCAGATGTCTATAGACACGTCTACTGTGATAGAGGTGGACTTGGCTTTAGAGGTGGTTAAAGGTGGTTGGTTAGAGGTGGTTAGGGGATGTCAGAGGTGGTTAGGGGAGGTCAGAGGTGGTTACGGGTGGTTAGAGGTGGTTGGATGTGGTAAGAGGTGGTTAGGGGTGGACAGAGGTGGTTAGAAGTGGTTCGATAGAGATGCTAAGAGGTAATGAGTCAGTCAATCAGAGATATTTGGATTTTAAAAATATATACGAGCCCTTAGGCCCATTGCAACGGGTTTAATTTTATATTAAGAAATTAAAAAAATTAAAAAACTCAGTAAATTAATTTAGATTTACATATCTAGTATGTAAATCAGTAAGTTATTACATATCTATTTAAAGACCGACAAATCAAAACAAAACTTTATTATAATTTATCTTAAGCGTACCCTTTTATATATATTGATCAAGTAGGTAGGCGGATCCTTGTTAGGGTAAAGCAAAGTATTTCACATTGGTTAAGGTGTTGGCGACGTTTCCACCTTACCGGTCATTTTCAAGCCTATAAACAACATTTATTGTTTTTTTAAAAAACATAAGTTAACATACGCTATAATATTTTCTTTACATCATTTAAATTTAAAAGTATCAATTATCTATTTTTCTATCATAATTTAATTACCTGGTTAAAAAGATTATTTTATAAACAGTGATATCCTCTATTACAATTGAACATACAATCTGTGTCAAGTTTCGCAAAGCACCTTTGTACGTCAGTTCTATCTATAATAATAATAATAATTTAACATTTTAAGTAACTAATTGCATATTTCTAATGTAGTAAGTGCGGGAACATAATAAAATTTACATACCATCTTCCAAGATGATTTCGTTAAAAATTCATTCCTAGATTTGTGATTAGATCTCTTCAAATCACAGTCAGTAAAATTAAAATTATAAATAATAACCTGTAGCACCCTATCATCACAATCACAAAAAACATTCAATTTAACATTCTAAATTGAGACTGTGATAATAACAAGGATCCACCTACCTACTTGACAAAACTTTATTTTTAATGGAATAAATGTGGTTATCTTATCGTAGGGATAACAAATCATTTCGAGGTGCTTCATCGGGACACTACTCGATTATATAAATGATAATAGATTGAACTCAAATAAATGTGACTCCACTAGCATTTGAAATAGTGACAAACTACACTTTCTATATTATAGATTCATAGAGACCTTAAAACGTTGTAAATCCATAAAATTTTAAACCTAATTTCTGCGCCATCACTATTACATCTTTATCATATATTATAATATAATGTACGCGATAAAGTAATAACAACTATACTTTGAAGAGATAGAATAATGATCAAGTTATTAAATTATTATTGTCGGTTGAGAATAGAACCAATTCTAATTAACTATTTTTATAATTATCTTGCTTTTAATCGATTTGAATTTCGTTTTTACGACTAGAAAAAAAAAATTGAACAAAATAGAGATGAAGGAATCTAATAGGTCGAGTAATATTATCGACTTGCGTCTACTTGGTTAAATTAAAGATGAAAAAAAGAAAAGCAAGGGTTCTAAATTCGAAATGTAAAAAGTCATTAAAATGTACGCGGGGAGTGAAGACTATTAGCAGGACGCTGCTACAAGGCTGAACGTGTCCTTCCTCCCCTCCCCTTATCTCCATTTATAATTCCGATAAGTTTTTGCCGTTCTAAAAGTTTTTTTTTAGTGGTTCGAAGCCGGGAGGAGAAAGAAGCCGTCGTTGTAGCTGGAGAGTAATTAAAAGCGAGATTATATTCGGTGGGGCCGTGATTAGACCGGTATCGGACTCATTCATAAGAAATGTTTTTTTTTTTTTATTTGACGCCTCAAGCCTGCAGGACTAATTACCTCGGGTAGACAGGGTGTTTTTTTGTCGCCCGGTTCTTTTACGGTTGTTTAACTCAATAGCCAGTGATACTTCCCTTCGGAAACCCTTTAATTATAAAGTTAACTGTCTTATGTGTCGCTTTATTATTCCCTTTTATTTTAACACGAGTCCTTTCAACCTAACCGCACTCTTAAGAGGCCCCTGCAATCCAACACATCGCCACTATCTCCTCTCTAAAACGTTTTTAAACGTCCACCATCTAAAATTCACACTCCCAACAATAAACTTAATGCATCAAAAAGAATTTGACGCTAAATCAACAGGTAGTCATTTTCAAAACAAAATGTAATAATCCAGGAGAAAGAGTGCAAAAAAGTGTCTGACTAAAATCAAGCTAGAATTTTGTATACATGTTAATCTTTTGGTGCCTTTTAAGAATATGTGGTTGGCTAAGTTCGTCTGCGGGACATAGCTTAGCAATAGGTATATGAATTAGACAAACCAGTGGATAGCGTCCAAGGCTCGCCTTTTATGGTGAACAATGTGACTTTCATGATCCTCAAGTACGAAATTAGTTAGGAGACCGAAAATCAAGTTGATGGTATTTTGTTAATTAATAGGTGACCTCTTTGATTTGGAGTAATATTTGACTAACTAACCTATTAAGTGACAGACTATCATCAATTTCATTTTTGGTTTACTAATTAATTTCGAATTGAGGATCATGAAAATCACATTCTCTTTCATAAAGGGTGGGACATGGTCGCTCCACCGGTTTGTCTTTTTCAAATTCTATTGCCAAGGTATGTCCCGCAGACAAACTTAGCCGACCACACATTCTTAAAAGGTACCAAAAGATTTACTTATATAAAAAAAATTCTAGCTGGATGTTAGTCAGACACTTTTTTGCACGTTATCTATATATATAACTCGAAACGTATACGAGGATTATTTCAAATCAGTCGTTCGAATCGAGATACTACGTCGTCTTTGACGCAACTAATCGACGTTGCCTAGACCCGACAAATTGACAAATATGAACGACGTTAACTAAACGCATCTAATATATACATTGACGTCAAACTGAACTACAACTACGATCGACGTTGACCAGAGCCGACTAATCGACAATCATTCATGACGAAGATTAGGCGCATATAAAAAAAGAACCAACGCCTAACTTGACTTCGATCGACGTGTTCAAGACGCAACTAAACTATTACAAAGAACAACGACGTTGATAGCAACTAAAAACAATTATGCCCAACTAAACAAAAAAAAAAAAAATAAATAAAAAATAATAATAATAATAATAATAACAAAAGATCCAAGTGTTTTGGTTTGGAATAAGGATGAAATGAAAATGAAACAGAATGTCATTGACTTAGTTACAAGCGACTGCAGGGTTTAAATATTATAATTGCGGAACTGTTTTTTTAGAACCCAAACCTTTTAAAGGTAAAGTTTAAATTATGGGTCAACTGTAACTGCAGCCATTTAATGTAGTAATGTTAAAAATTAAGTTTACAATAACTATACATATAACGTTTACTGGTGTATAACAATACCCGCGCAATATACGCACTATGTTTTAAAATTATCTTAATTTGAGAGAATTATTTTAGAAACAAAAGACAATAAAGTGATTTTACTTTGAGGAGTGTGGGGATTACAGGAGTAAAAGAGAGCGCCTAGCGGCGGTCTAGTGCACTATTGAAGAGACTGTTTCTGTTGGAATGCGGAGAAGTTAAGAAGTTTATTCATGAAGTGAAGAAGAAGAAGCTCGTTACAAGTTTTTGTGTGTGTGTGAGTTATAATTAAGAGAAAGACGTTCAGTTAATATTGGGCCCCGAGTTTCTCGTCTTGTTATTAATTTGTTGAGCGTTGTCAAGTCCGTTCTGATTGATGCTCTAGTGTTCGTCTAATTTCCCGTCTTCTCCTTTCGCCGCGAGCCCTTGTTTTATGTTGTTTTTTTTTCTCACGCGGAGTTCGTTCCCAGGGTCCGTGGGCGTCAGATTCATTTCGTCCGGTACTCTAATACGATTTCTCTAAAATCCAACTCGTACCGATTGACAGATTAGAGTACCGAACGTCATTATCAGCTGATGATCGCAAGATTAAAAGACAGAGGGAAGTATAGTAGAAAAAAAAACTCAAACATTGGTAACAGCAGATAGCGCTAAAAGTGTGTAGTGAGAGAAAAGTCAACTAATTTTACGACTAAAATTACCACCTTGTCCTACATATTCAAATTTCATCTTAAAGCTATAATGAAGAATATTATAGTCCAGGAGATAGCGTGCAAAATAGTGTCTGACTAAGATCAAGCTAGAATTTTGTATAGAAGTCAATCTTTTGATCTTCAAGCGCCTTTTAAGAATATGTGATCGGCTAAGTTCGTCTACGGAACATTGCTTGGCAATAGGCGTTTGAAATAAACAAAGCAGTGGAGAGCGGCCATGTCTCACCAATTATGGTGGACAATGTGATTTTCGTGATCCTGAGTACTCAATTAGTTAGTAGACCGAAAATCAAGTTGATGTTAGCTTGACAGATCACCACGTTGATTTTTAGTAATATTTGAATAACTAACCTATCAAATGTGAAAATAACATCGACTTGATGGTGTACTAACTAATTCTGTACTCAGGATCATGAAAATTACATTGTTCACCATAAATGGTGAGACATGGCCGCTCTCCACCGGGTTTTTTTTTTTTTTAAACGCCTATTGCCAAGCTATGTCCCGCAGACGAACTTAGCCGACCACATATTCTTAAAAGGCGCTTAAATATTGACTTGTATACAAAATTCTAGCTTGATGTTAGTCAGACTTTTTTGCACGCTATCTCCTGGACTATTAACAGTTAGAGTTGATATATAGAGGTGCACGAAGTATTAAATCAATAACAAATATTCTCAAATCATCATCCCAAAATAATTAATTAAAAAAGTAACTTATTATAATCACGGTGGGAAAAGATAGTTGTCCATTTTAACATGAAGAAGCAAGTGTATGTTTTCAAAGGGAAAATCCATCATTTACATTATTGCAGAGATTTGATTGAGCCTTGATATCCCGAATTTTTATTTATTTAAAAAGTCGATATCCCTCATGGTTATTTGATCTGTTATCAATTAATTATCAATGATATCAAATTATTTGAAACCATTGATCTCTAGTTATGATCCTTAGTTTAGATTCAAGATGCAAGAGAACGGATATAAGTCAGCGTCAAAGGCTATAGATAGCGTAAAATGATATAGATGGCGTAGAAGGCTATAGATAGCGTAAAATGATATAGATGGCGTAGAAGGCTATAGATAGCGTAAAATGATATAGATGGCGTAGAAGGCTATACATAGCGTAAAATGATATAGATGGCGTAGAAGGCTATAGATAGCGTAAAATGATATAGATGGCGTAGAAGGCTATAGATAGCGTAAAATGATATAGATGGCGTAGAAGGCTATAGATAGCGTAAAATGATATAGATGGCGTAGAAGGCTATAGATAGCGTAAAATGATATAGATGGCGTAGAAGGCTATAGATAGCGTAAAATGATATAGATGGCGTAGAAGGCTATACATAGCGTAAAATGATATAGATGGCGTAGAAGGCTATAGATAGCGTAAAATGATATAGATGGCGTAGAAGGCTATAGATAGCGTAAAATGATATAGATGGCGTAGAAGGCTACAGATAGCGTAAAATTATATAGAAGGCGTAGAAGGCTGTAGATAGCGTAAAATGATATATATGGCGTAGATGGCTATTATAGTTAGCGTAAAATGATATAGATGGCGTAGAAGGCTATAGATAGCGTAAAATGATATATATGGCGTAGAAGGCTATAGTTAGCGTAAAATGATATAGATGGCGTAGAAGGCTATAGATAGCGTAAAATGATATATATGGCGTAGAAGGCTATAGTTAGCGTAAAATGATATAGATGGCGTAGAAGGCTATAGATAGCGTAGAAGGGTAATAGATAGCGTAATAAGAATATACATAAATTAAAAAATAATAATAAAAAGATACATGAAAGGAGAAGATTTAATTTAAATAAATCTTACACGCAGTGGAAGCTTACTGGGCTCATAACCTTTAAAGATTATATTTAGAACTAACTGATTTAATGAATGTCTTAAATGCAGCTGGGCTTAAGTATGAATTATTTCATCCTTATTTGATAGGTATTTTTGTTTACTTGATTTTACCAATCTACCTATCTTATTATTTTGTTTTTCAACAATAAGTTAGCGATTAAAAAATACTTTTTTCCGTGGTAGGCTGTGAAATAGTAACTTTAGAGCCTAAAAAACATAGCTAAAATCCATTTTTTCATTACGTGGACTTAACAAATCTTTTCATTACTCCTAGCTGTAAAGAAAAAATCTTTTACGTCCTAGGAACTAAAAGATTTTTATTTTCCGGCGGGTAGTTGTCAAAACTTCCGTTAGTACCGCTGCAGTCTTTGTAGAAATGCTTCTAGTACGATTAAAATCCGCTAGATGTCAATGCGTTTTATTTATCTTTTCTTATAGTGTAACCTCTTTTTAAGGTTTCTTTTTTTAAGTCTTAAGTATGTACTAATATTTGTTATTATTATATATTGATTAGTGATTAATATTTTTTCATTGTCTGCTACCTCGGAAAAAATAGCATATGCTACGCGACTGTGAAGTGTTTTTTCTTTACCTTGGCAATATTTACCGTCTCACTTCACTCGACAGTAAATGTAATTGCCGCGGTAAAGAAAAAACTCACTTTACAGCCTAGTAACATAATATACTATTAATTGGTGGCTTTCATTATTATTTTTCAAGATTACTTTCTGTGTAAAATTAGCTTATGTATAAAATTAGAAATTTTAGGACAAAAGGTAGTTGGTATGTCTTTAAATTGTTACTCCCCTGTGTTTTTTTTTAAATATTAACGACTGACAAATAGCTATTAAAACAAAGGGAAATTTAGTCCAATGTACTTTGGGACAAAGGAATATCACACTTCTGTGTTTATAAGGGAAGTAACAGTCTAAAGAAGAACATTCCGTACACCTTCGTTAGATTGTTACTCCCCTCTGTTTTTTTATAAGGGGAGTAACATTCTAAAGAAGTGCCAGATAGTTTCTGATTCTGATCCAGAACTACGACATATTTGCGATGTTATGGAAAAGGTAGGAAAAACTCAAGTAAACTTACCACTCTTCCCGCTTCATTGTTGTGCAGATTCATCTTCTCTCTGAGAGATCGACCTCGCTCGCCCGTGTCCACGAATTGTCGACTGAATTTGAAGCCGAAGCCGATATTGTCCGAACATCCGCCCCATTGCCAGTCGGAAACTCCGTGTACGGCTGCTTGGTTTGTCTGCCGTGGCGCACCGCGTGTCGTATGTGAATAATCGCAAGTGCACGATTCTATAGAGCCTTCTGCACAGCCACGAGCCACTGCGTGCGTCACTGCTGCACTCGTGATGGCGTAGATGAACGCCGTTTCTCGACAACCTGCAAAACAAAAAGATAATATTAAGATTATGATGTGTTAGACAAAAAGTGTTAAGGGTGACAATTAGGTAGAACTTTGTCATCGGTCAATATTTCATCTTCTCCTGTAATATTTCATTTTTTATCTATGGATAGAGGTGGTTAGAGATGGTTAGAGATGGTTAGAGGTGGTTAGAGGTGGTTAGAGATGGTTAGAGGTGGTTAGAGATGGTTAGAGGTGGTTAGAGGTGGTTAGAGATGGCCTTACATATCGACCATGTATGTGTTAACCTCAAATATTACTTTGATATCGAGTATGTTACCATGAATTCTTATATTATTCTAAGTTAATTTAGTTTATGAATAACTCATAACTATGTCTAATTAGTTTAATTCCTAGTTTAAATTTTTAACTTTAGTTAATTTCATGTGTGTTCCTTATTGAACCCCTCACTTAGGTAGTCGTACCTCCCAGCCCCAGGGGGGGGGGGGCCTTATCCTAACCTGTTTCTTTTACTGCTGTCTGTTTGATTGTATATTTTTGTGCCAATACAATATTACAGATCATATTAAATTAAACCACAAGTTATTTTTTATTGAAGTGTATATTTTCAGTTCAAACCACTTGTTTTTCGGTCCTGGCAACTTGATTTTGGGTCCAAACAACTTGGTTTTCGGTCCTATCAACTTTATTTTCAGCCTTAACAACATGTTTTTCTGTCCTATCAACTTAGTTTTGGGTCCTATCAACTTGGTTTTAGGTCCTATCAACTTTATTTTCAGCCTTAACAACATGTTTTTCTGTCCTATCAACTTGGTTTTAGGTCCTATCAACTTTATTTTCTGCCTTAACAACTTGTTTTTCTGTCCTATCAACTTAGTTTTGGGTCCTATCAACTTGGTTTTAGGTCCTATCAACTTTATTTTCAGCCTTAACAACTTGTTTCTCTGTCCTGTCAACTTGGTTTTGGGTCCTATCAACTTGGTTTTCAGTCCAAACAACTTGTTTTTCTGTCCTATCAACTTAGTTTTGGGTCCTATCAACTTGGTTTTCAGTCCAAACAACTTGGTTTTGGGCCCCATCAACTTGGTTTTGGGCCCCATCAACTTGGTTTTCAGTCCAAACAACTTGTTTTGTCTCGACAGTAAATGAAAAGTAGTTGTTTTTGGACAGTACGAGTAAGATGTGAGACGAGACGGATAGGAGACGATTAGACACAATGTGTTGGACCGGAGTCGCTGCGGAACGAATCGTTGAGCAATTTGGCAACTTGTGGCGAGTTTGTCACACGTAGTTCAATAACTCAAACTCATATTGTCTCAAAGAAGCGTCTGATGACATGACTTCACTCTCACAGAAGACAGAAGCATAATAAGGTCTCGGTAATTTCGTTAGCTCACAAGTAACCTTGGTTCAGAGTGGAGACCCCACTATCTCCTAACATTTTCAAATACGTAAACAAACCAACGAAAAGCATATTTTGTTTTACTCACGGATCCTACGTCACATTCATTATTTTTAATTTAAGTTTAACTTTTAAGTTTATTTATTAAGTTGGTTTTATTATTTTAAAGTCAAGTCATAAAGTTAAGTAATTTATAAGAAACAGAAGTTTTTAAGTAAACTTACAAATGTTAAAATAATTTCAATTAAAATTTAATTGTTTACAAATTAAGGACATAACTAGGAGACTAAACTATACTTAGAGATTTCTAGGAAAATATAATTTAAGGTCAAGGCGTAAAGTTAAATAATAATTAACAAGAAACAGAAGGTTTTAAATAAATGTACAAATGCTAAAATAATTTCAATTAATATTTAATTGTATTAATATAATGTACTATACCTAAAGATTCCCAAGAAAATGTACCTTCTAAAAAAATAATTAAATATATATGTTTATTTAAAACAAAAATCTCAGATAGTGATAAATAATTGCAAAATAAAAAGAACTTTATATACCTACAACGTTTTTAAATTTTCTGTCATTAATCATAAATTTGAAACCTGTCAAAATGAAGATTGTAAATATGGGACATGCCAAAACAAATAAAATAACTTGCTGTTTTTTTCCGAACTAACTTTCCATACAGCACAATTTGCTGAAAACGAATTAAATTTTGCTGAAAGATGGATAAAAGTATTAAAATAATGCATTGTCATCGTGTTCTGAGCTATTCTAAAAGTTTCAAATGTCTAGCTACTCGAGAAGTTAGTTAAAAATCGATTGCCAGATTTGTACTGGACAAACAAACAAACAAACAAGAAAGCAAGATAATAAAAACGTAGTAAAAAATAAATTTAATTTTGCTAGTAATCGAAAACGGTCCATGTTTTGTAAAAATCAGTCCTTGTAATAATTATGTTAATTTCAATTAAGATATAGCAAGTGTAGGTATGTTTGTGTGGGTATTAGAGACGAGATGAGTTATAAATGAATATGTCATGTTGATTGTAAGTAGGTTTATTTTGTGTAGAGAAATCGAAGTAAATATTTATATAGCGGTGCGGTTTGGTTACAAGAGCTATTAAGGAGCAGATGAGAGATTCAGCTGTGAAGCTTTGGTTCGCCTGTGTTTCACATTATTCTTGTTTATAGATGGGGAGGGTAAGATGATGGGTATTATGTGGTCTAATGATAGCCCGCAACACAACTAAACCTCGTCCTATCAATAGTTGCGGTAAATGGACCGTCTCTATTCAAACCGACCCTTCAAAATAATAAGCCCGTGTATTTGCCCGTGTATACATGTATATATATATACGTTCAATAAGAGAATAATAAGCCGGGGGTGTTGAAAAGAACGGTGTGAGGGGTCCGGCGCTAGGGGAGAGTCTGTAATCCGAGCCGACCGTGTTGATCGCCGGGATTTTCCGGCCTAGAAACGCCGGTTTTTGTGCGAGCCCTCTCGCTCAGCTGCGGACGCACGACAGCTGATGTCGTGATGTCCACCTGCCTCGGAGGAGATCGGGAAATCCGAGTCTACGAGTCAGTACGAGATCCGAGAAACTCGGGCTCGCCGAGCGACATGTGTTTCCACTCGGACCCCGTTTTTCATTTGCGAGACTGTCAAAGCGGACCAAGATTATAAACGGCGGACGTCTATTTGTAAATAGAGTCCCCTGGAACGTTACGACGTCTCATTGTCCGGCAAAGGACCCTCCGGACCACCTCATTAGCAAATGAAAGGGGAGGCGGGTCCCTTTGAGCCGGAGCGATCTGCCGGTAGGGTTATCTGTCCCGTCTTTTGTCCCCGGTTCTGTGCGGGACGGCTCTCGGATCCCTTTTCATCTTCATCTGGGGGTGGAGAGGTCCTCGAGTCCGATACGGCGCGGAGAGATACCGGCCCGTATCTCCGCGGGGAGTCCGTGACGAGGAGTCGTCCAGTTTCCGCCTCGGTGGGCGGGAGCTGGAAGAGGAGCGTCGCAGGAGGTTTCCACGGCGATGCCCCCGCTACGTGTTATCGCCGAGCCGATCGCCCGGACAGGCGCTCCCACGGATCCCCGTCGCCGTTAAATTCGGACGGAATCCGGCCGGCGTTATCTCCGTCCCGGAACGCACTTCCCACGCCGAGAGCTTCCACAAAAAACACCCGTTTACACTCGATTTGATTCGTTCCCAGTTCCTTTTAAATATACACGTATAATTTTTTTTTCTCCTTTATATTCTAAATATCGATCCCAATCAGTGGAATTTTCTCATGGCGTCCGAAGCTTCGCGCGGTGAGAAGGGGTCGGTCGACACCCGTTTTCTTGCTCGGATAGAAGCCCGACCCTGACACAGTTAAGGTCCTTCCGAAACGTCGCGTCCATCCGACGCAGACGGACGACGGGCCCTATCGAACCCTATAATCTCCTACGTCTTACGATAAAAGTAAGACAAAACCGAATATCACTTACGGGGGCGAAGAACGGGCCGGCGATTAGGAGTCGGGTGTATCGGATCCTTTAACGCTTGGGAAATCCGACCTTTGTCACTCGGCGTTAAGAAACCAGGACGAGCTGGACTGACCGGCCGTCGTCCGACAGCGGGGTCGGTACTCGGCCCTCCGTCTTGCCGCAGTACTCGGGCTTTTCCTCGTTTTTTTATATAGACGAACGTTTAATCAGTTAAAAGATTGTGTAGTTAAATGACACTAAATATTGCCGGGTTCTTGGAAGCATTCCATATTTCCTACAGACCGCGTCCACGGTTAATTAGGTAAGGTGGGGCGCACAGCTCAACCCAAACCAGCTTATTCCACATTACACACACACACACAAAAAACCTTTAATAGTTCGGTTTTTATGTGTAAATGCGAGAATTCGAGGTTGATTTTTATTGCCGTGAGGTGAGGGAGTGGCGCCCCTTAGGATGGCGGAACTTCTAATAACTAATAACACTAGTGCCAGAGGTTAAGCCAAGCAAATACAACCGAGTAAACAATTCCAGTAATATTACCTCTAATTATTTTAAAATCTAGTTATTTTATAGGTTTTTTAGTTTTGTTTATTCCAGCGAGGGCATCAGAAGGCTCGTAAAACCCAGAGAATCCGTTGTCCACTCCTATATTAAACCTTCCTCTCTCAACCCGGGCTTCTTCTTTTATTGTTACTCCTTAAGAAAAGTTTTATTATTTTATTATTTGTTAAATAGAGATTCAATATAATTAATTAATTCCTAGAGATTAAATCTTCTATTTAATGTCATTAATGATGAAATAAACAACAAGGGAGCTACCTTACAAATACTTTCTAACCTAGAGAATTGCAATCACTTATAATTCTACATATTTTAATAGTCTCATAAGTACTCTTTTATATATATATATATATATATATATATATATATATATATATATATATATATATATATATATATATGTACACAGAAGCTCAACTCGACCGGACAATATATAAAAACAAGACTCCTTCCTCAACTCAACTCAGGGAGACGGTCAGGTGCAATAAAAACTCCACATTCACATCAAGCCAACGTTTCGCCAACTGTTTAATGTTGCCTTCATCAGGGCAAACTGTAACATACATAAAAAATATGTGAGCATAAACAAGCAGACTACGAACAAGGTAATAAATAAGTGAAACACATAACCGGAACTAAATGAGAACTAAGTGAGTTCTGATTTAGTTCCGGTTATGTGTTTCACTTATTTATTACCTTGTTCGTAGTCTGCTTGTTTATGCTCACATATTTTTTATGTATGTTACAGTTTGCCCTGATGAAGGCAACATTAAACAGTTGCCGAAACGTTGGCTTGATGTGAATGTGGAGTTTTTATTGCACCTGACCGTCTCCCTGAGTTGAGTTGAGGAAGGAGTCTTGTTTATATATATATATATATATATATATATATATATATATATATATATATATATATATATATATATATATATATAAAAGTAACAACCTATATTGAGTGTTTTGTAATACCTTGACCTTGATGGTAATGTTTATTCATTTAGTTAACTTCGTTTATTGTAATTTAGTAATTGATTTTTAAGCTACTTTTCCGACTAGCAAGAAAGCTTGAAATTTTCATTGATTATGAACTTTCTACGATGCATAGTATTTCAAAGTACATACATTAAAAAAGAATTATATACATAAAATAGACTCCCAATTAGTGTTGGACATAGCTTCATCGCTTCCAATTTCGTAAACTTTAAAGTTTTTATGTTTTTACTAAACCTATCATTGTCAAACTTATTTCATTTTCCCTCTTTTTTTAATATCTGTCTAAATTTCCTAAATTTCTATGCATGAATTAAAGTATCAATTTAGCCAAATTTAAAGAGTGCAGACGGTTGAAATTTATCTGGAGCCATATGCGGTCTACTTTCGACAAACCATCCAAATTTCATAAAAATCAGATGAGTACTTTTGAAGATCGGTATTATAGGTGTAAATTAATGTATGTTTGTGCGCATGTATAGAAATAATAGGGTACAGAGTGTTTAAACTTATATGGGACCAACAATGGGCTAATTATTACCTATCATCAAATGTTCCTTGATGTCAAAAACGGATTTCTGTCTTGGAATTTTTTAAATCGGAGACATACAAAATATTCGTTCTTGGGAACGATCACAGAGCTTCCGTTACCTTCAGTAAGCTTGGAATCAAAAACTTAACAGTTATTAACTATGTTAATATCTAGTTTAATTATTAAACATATTATGGTAAAGCTAAATATTAAAAGCTTGTTTACAAGAACCGGTTACGATTTCCAGCAGGGAAAAATTAATTTTTATTTAATAAAAAAAAGTCCAGTCATGCACCATGACTTAATGAGCGAATTTTCAAAGAAATCTGCGTATTATTGGCTTATGATAATATAGGAAAATTTTGGTTTAGAATTTGCATGGGTGAATAAAAAAATTTGATACACAGGGGTACGAGGTACAAAAGTCAAAAAAATATTTACCCTTCAAGATGCATGTCGTTGGAAAGCTCTTTAAGAGTACAGTAATTGTTGTTATGTACACTTTTATCATATTTTCGTATAAAAGGGGGGTAAAATGGAAAAAAACACGTTTTTATGGTATTTTTGACCCTAAATTGTAAAAATTTGACCTTTAAATGAACTCCAAAAATTCTGGCCAACGAACTCATCCTCTCTTTTGATATTATTGACATTTTAAAATTTGTTTGAAATTTTTAAGTGCATCTTAAGGGGAGATATCGTCTGGAGTGATACATAATATACATACATACATAATAAAAGTATTAAATTTTAGGAATCGATTCAGAATGGTCTAAAACGGATTTCCATGGAAAAATTTTTAAAAATTTTGAAGCTATTGCAATAGAGTAATTTTCTTTAAAAATTCACTAAAAGAAACTTGAATAAAGAAAGAATCTTTCTATAAGATAGGATTCGTTCCACGAGTTATATAAAATAGTCTTATAATCAGTGTGAAACATAGCATTAATAAAATAATGATGTTTTGCATTTACGACACACCGCCTAAATTTCATTAAAATTGGACAAGTTTAAGATAAGGTAGTTCGCATAAATCCACAGACAGAATCAATATCTAACAAAATATTTTCCTGTTGAGTTGAGCGGAATACTGTCACGGAATTCTAATATTCGGAGTTCGGAGACATGAAAAAAATGTCGTACTTTAGAATGATCACTATGCTATCGATACTTTTAGTAAGCCCACAACAGAAGCAAAAATGTATTATATAAACTCGTAGATTATTACCTATTTCTGTATGAAATTTCAATAAGGTTTTGTTTTTCACTTAACTATAGTGTTTCGACTACCCGCCCCCCTTCCTTATGAAACATAACAATATATTAATAATATGCGACCTGTAACAAAAGGTAAATTTATAAAAAGTTAAAAGTAAAAAGCTTTTTTCGTTCATCGTTTTGAGGAGAGAGTGAGCTGTGTTTATTCTTGGTAATTTTTGTAAGGAAGATTCGATTCTTTAGAGAATCGAAGTGTTTTACACGTTGTAATGAGTTGCTGACAACTGTCCTGTATCAATAGCAACTTATTTTATCGCTTTGACAACGGTCATTTAGTTCTTCACCTTTTAATTGACTTTTATTTCTGTACAACTCGCACAATGGTTGTCGTGTCACAGTACGCCCTTAGGCTACCTTTTTAACAAACAGTCCCCCCTCAAAGAGAGTGGACACGGGTGCAATTAAGCAAACTGTTACACATTTAGTTCTGTTCTCCGTGTCGTATTCCGTCATTGTCTTGTACGGTAGTCGTATTGTCAAATTCAAACGGAAGGGGCCGTAAAACACTCCCGGGGGAGGGGGGGGGGGGGGGGGGGGTGAATAAACAGGTGTATTTAGGAAACGATTTGCGAGAAGACGTGGCGAAGAAAAGAGTGGATTTATAACCGTTTTGTTTCTTGGACGCTTTTGTCACCCAGAGTCGCTATTGTGGGAGGACGGTGTGGAGAGGAGCTCGTCTTTGTCCGGGAGTGCGGTGAAAAGGGAGCGGACCGGGGGCGGAGGTGTCCTATACAACCTCTAACATGTTAATTATAGGACAGGTAAAGGACTCGAGGACCTCGTGTAATCCCCGACCTTTAAATACCCCACCCTATACAGGGAGGCGATGAAAAAAAAAAGTCACTATCTATCAAGTGGAAGAAGTGCGGGAAACAAAGGCGAGCTTACTGTGGAGGTCTACAGCCTACACGCATTGTCCCAGACCCGGTGGCGACATCTCGCCTCTACAAATTACCCTCCCTCGCTTCGCCACCGACTTGACACCCACAAAAAACACAACACCTAAATAATAAAGACGACGTTTTTATATCGGACCGACACACTTATTCATAATGTCGCTTTACACTCTATTGGGATTTACATAACGATGAGGAAGATGGCGGCAGGGGGGGGGGGGGGGGGGGGGGGCTCCTCGTTCTCTCGAGTATTAATACCGACTCTACAGTGGCCTCATCGTAACACTAAGTTACCACTGAGGCCCGCCCTCTCCTCTAATTTCGTATTACTTCCAACTGTCCGCCGTTGTAACCCTTATCGTATTTAGCTTATAGACATTTTATGATTGTTCTCGACTTATCGGAGACACAGCCTTATCACTGATACTATCAATATATCAAACGGTTTTTTTAAGACTAATAGATATTATAACATTTATACGTAGGAGAAATGATTTACACCATAAGGAAAAAAAATTACGTGTGGTGTCGCGGGACACCCGGTAGGAACGAAGTTCCTTTACATTTTTCATTAAATATAAATTATACAATCACACTGCTAAGTACGTATACATTGCTAACTACTTATACATGTCGGAGTTAGAAAAGAGACAAAATTAAAAGTAACGAACTGTTTGTACCTGGCAGAGTTAAGGCAAAATTAAAAGAAAATCATTATTTGTCTAATTAAAGCAAGCGTCTTACTATAAATATATATATTAAATATAAGATAAAAGTTGATCATGATGAGTTTATAGTGAAAGAGTATGTTTGTTAAAGGAGTTTAGATTGAAATAGGTCTGTTTTCTACCTACCCGGCCAATTAATTTAAAATATTATAAAATATATCTCTTCCCAAATCTACAGCTTCTGCTTGTATCAGGGTAAATTTTACATGATTATATTTTATTAATTTACAAAACAAAGTGACATTTTTGACATATATAACAAAAATAATCAAAACAAGTCAAGTAACAGGCTTCTTTAATAACACTTTTTCCCGTCTTTTGAAGCTTACGTTTACGCGAGCGCTGCGCGTGAACGCTTGGGCGGATAACGTTTTCCGACGAACTCAGCCTGGGCATTGGTAAAATGAACTTGTGTACCAAATTTCATCTAACTTGGTGATCTTTTACTCATGTTATCGTCATCTGCAGATTTCGTGATGGATTTTTGTGGTTATTATTATTATTATTATATATATTATTTTGTGGTTATGGTTATTTTGTGACGGTGATTTTGGTCGTTTTTTGGGATTCACTCCCGGGCTCCAAAACGTGCCATAAGGAACTTCGTTCCAAAAATAGCTGTTAGTCAAATGAACATCATCACTTCTACGTTTGAAAGTTTCGACATCCCTTTGTCTTAACAGTTACCAAAGGGAAATGATGATTACTCTATCTAGGGGAGATGGTGTATCCTTAGCCTAATCAACTGTTAGACGATGCCACACTATTTAACAATAAAATCTCGTCAAAGTTGTTCGCAGATTATATATAATCGTATACGTTAACATAATATTATAAATATTTCAATAATATTTACAATATTATGTGTTTACAACACATTTATGGAATTTCCATACAAACTTTGTTAATCATTATGATTTTGCTTCCGAGCTTACCGCGAAGGTAACGGAAGCATTGTGTTCACTTTTGAGAACGAAAAACTTTTATGCCTCCGATTTTAAAAATTCCAAGACAGAAATCCGTTTCAGACATCAGGGAACATTTTTGGTCTCGTGTCTGTCTGTCTGTCTGTCGGTCTGTGTGTCCACTAATTATGAAACGTGTGACGATAACTTGAGTAAATGTCGACCGATTTTGATGAAATTTGATAGACATGTTCATTTTGCCAATGCCCAGGACGAGTTCGTTGGACAACATTATCCGTCCTCGTGTTCACGAGCAACGCTCGCGTAAACGTGAACTTCTAATTTAAAATTGGAATTTTAGGTCGGGAAAAAAATCTAACTTCATCTATTCAATGAGGCAAACATTTGTTACAAATACAATTTTTTAGTAAAACCAACAGCGACAACGCTATAGTGTTAAAGATCGCTAAAACTATTAATAGTGTTTACACAATAAACAATATAACAATAATTTGAATGTTAATATAACAATAAAGTACATGATAGGATGCGAGGAAGCTATGTGCCACACTAATTGGCAGTCTATTTTAATTTTTAGGCACTTAATTTTTTAGATTTATTACAATTAATTTTTTTTTTCTGCTTAAACGATAAAAAAAATTTAAAAGAACAAAACCAGCAATAGTCTAATAAATCTTGATGTTACAGAGAAGATTTTGTTAATGACGGATTCCGGGTTATCGTACGACGTCGAGTGTGATCACAAAAATACCTAACCTTCTGAAAGAAAAAGATAAACTTGGTTTTAGGTTTCTGTACAAAGTTCAAAAAGAAACCTTATATAACGACTCTGTCTGTCCGTTGGCTTGTTTCAATTCATAAATTACTATAGCTAGGAACATAAAATTCGGCACACAGGTGCATCTCGGCATTTGAGACAACTGGACACATTTAGGATTTATCACACTTAATATTTGCAAGATGGCGGCCAATATGGTGGGGTTTTTAGTCACCATGACATTTTATATATCAATTTAAAGGTCTTGAAGTGTAGAAAAAGAATATGGAAGTATTAAAATTTCACTCGTAATATTTTTAATATGGCGGATGATTAAAAAAGTTCTAATGAACTATGACATGTTAAACATCAATTTAAAGGTCTTGAAGAGTAGAAAAAGAATATGCAATTATTAAAATTTTCAATATGGCGGGAGACAAAACATTTTTTTAGTTACCATAACATGTTATACATCAATTTAAAGGTCTTGAAGAGTAGAAAAAGAATATTACTATTAAAATTAGTGTAATCATATTACACTTAATAATTTTAACTTTAATGTACAGAAACCAGCGATTATCGCCCCCACGTACTTACGTGAAGCGCGCCTTACTTGTTTAAGTAGTGTGACTTACCGACTTTTGTCGGGTTGCCGTCGGCACGCGACGGAGCATGTGGTTCTTCACGTCGATGGAGAAGGTAGCCAACCCCTTCGCTGTTTTGTTTCTTTGAAGTGTCCGACACGACCGACTCGTTTCGATAGCCGAAGTAAAAGCGAGAGTTTAAATAAGCCTATAGTCGAAAAGGTAAAAGTCTTCAGGGGGGTTTAAAATGGGAAAAAAAAGTCCGAAGTTGCGAAGGATTTTCACTTTCTACTTGACTTGAGCGAGTTGAAGGAATGCGGCGACACCGGAGGGACTTACCCATAAAGAGCCCCCAGGCTTTAATAGCCCTGCTTAATAATCTCTACTTAGATAAACGTTCGTTTTCATCTGGACCGAATCAAACTGACGTTCAGATACCGAGTGGAGAGTGTAGATGTCGGATCGGATTATAAGCGATACGACGGAGGAGGATGGAGTGAGCAGTCTGCAATCTGCACGACTCAGACTCGACCCACCCAGTTAATCATTACAAACTCTGTTATTGGTTATACAAATCCAAAATGGCCTCTGACGACGAAGAAAAACGATTTATCGTGTTTATTCGAGTACTAGTGTCGAATGTCTTTTTATTAGATATATCGCTCTTCGGTTTACATGGCCTTTTTGTTTAAAGTGAACTCGAATGCGGACGTGCGAGCGAGAGGAGTTTATGTAAATTAAATTACAGGTTGTGATATTTATTATAGGGTTTGTGGGAGGCGCAAGGTCGCGGACACCATGGCAGATAAAGACCTGCGTGTGGCCCCGTGTCCCCGAGGTACCTCCTGATTAATCATTTGCCGGCCGAGGGCTGTTTGTTATATAAAGTGCTGCAGTTACGGAAGCTCCTGTAACTATCTCCTAATCCCCAGATTAATTACCTCGCCCACTTTCAATTCTTCCATCTCATCTTATTTACAATTGTTTTAAACATTTCAGTATTATTATTCGTATTATTTATGGCAACCGACAATTTTCTAGTACTGTAGTAACAAGTGATTAAAACTATAAGATTTAGTATAAAAATGGGCTCTATCTCTCTGCAGAAAGGTAAAATGCACTAAATACTAAATACGTATTTTATCAAAAATGAGGTATTAGCGTTGAGATGTTTATTCGGTCAATTTAAATTAATGTAAATCAAATTATAATTATTATTAACAAACGGAGACAGACAGAGAAAAATAGACCCAAGCGCCGGGACTTGAACCATGGAGAGTGGTTTTGATCTACTAAATAATTTTTTACTCAGGATTAATAAAATCACATTGTCCACCAAAGTGAATGGGACATAGCCGCTCTTCATTGGTCAGTTTTTTTAATAGCCTATGGTCGAGCAATGAAGAAATTCTTGCAACATTTTTAAGTTACCATGACACAAATAGGAGAGAAGCTGCTCCCATAGAACATACATAAAAATCAACACAGACACATCGGTAGAACCTTCTACCGTGGTGTCACCCGTTAAGAAAGGTACTTGAAACGACCTAGTTACTACCAACACAAAATCATCAGCTCAATAATGAATAAAGTATTGATCAACAAAATGTCGGCAGATAGCACCGTGTACTGGAAGATGAAGGAAGGAAGGTCTAAAGATATGTCGCGGGATTAGTGCGGGAAGACGGGAGATGAAGGTGTGAAGGTAGCAGCTATGTCGGGCAGGTAGAACCGTATGCGGGACTAGTGCGGGAAGACGGGAGATGAAGGAAGGAAGGTGTGAAGGTAGCAGCTATGTCGGGCAGGTAGAACCGTATGCGGGACTAGTGCGGGAAGACGGGAGATGAAGGTGTGAAGGTAGCAGCTATGTCGGGCAGGTAGAACCGTATGCGGGACTAGTGCGGGAAGACGGGAGATGAAGGTGTGAAGGTAGCAGCTATGTCGGGCAGGTAGAAAGGAAGCGTGTGTGGTCGAAGAGGCGCAGGTAGCGGCGCAGCAGCGGACTGAGTAATATTAGAGTCGGCTGGGAAGCCGCCCTCTCATCAAGCGGCCCCTCTGGCTATAATAGCCTTTACCAACACTCCGCCACTGACAGCATATGACTTCATTTACTTACTAACACGTCTCTACCTGTACACAACACTCTGATGCTAGCATTAGCTCCTCCACGGCCCAAAACAATTCACTTTCAGACATTGTTTTACAGCCTCTTCTCACTCTTACATATGTTTATCTCTGTTTTATTATTCTTCTGAGAGTTTTCTAAGTTGATTTAACAACTCCCTTCTTCCCGTTTCCGATATAATCAAAGTACAGTAAAACTTGCATTAGTCGGACTTTGATTAAGCCAGATTCCGGATCTAATTCGTTCACATGGAGAGATCGAAGTCCCTCATTCAAACAGATTTTTTACTTTCTCATATACAATTTTCACAATACTTTCTACCAACATACATGATGACAAAATGGATGGGACATGGCTACTCTCCATTGGTCAGTTTTTTTAATAGCCTATGGTCAAGCTATGACGAACTTAGCCGACCACATATTTCTTAAGAGCAAGAAAAGATTAAATACACAAAATTCTAGATTGATGTAAGTCAGTCACTTCATTGCACTCTATCTCCTGGACTAAATGGACATTCACACATTTCAAAAAAGTCTTGCAACATTTTTAAGTCACCATGACACAAATATGAAAGAAGCTGTTCTACCAACGTACATTAAATATATAGAGTAAAAGTTCAGTGAGAATTCGATTTCGATGAATGTACACGTTTTGAGGTTTACAGGTCTACCGACTGTAGACTATGCGCAGAAGGGAGGAGCCTAAACTTCTGTTTTTTTCCTGTTTGTTTACTTTGTGTGTTTTTATGAAGAAAATTCTGTGTTTTTCAATCTATTCATTTTTTTATCTTTAAATGTTTTGTTTTCAAGTTTAATAGTTTATTTAATAATTACTTGACAATTTTCCTTTGAAATATTACCTGTTTAATAAGTCTTTATTATTGGTAAAGATCAAGTTATCTATTAAAATAACGATAATTTTATAAATACGCAAAAGGTTGAAGTGAAATGTTGGTTGAAAATTATTTATAATTTCGAAAACTGGAAACAACTAACAAATGTAAAACACACGACCAAGTAATTTTGTACGCGTATATGAGAAAGTCGAGTAGAGTCGTATCATAGGTATAATTTTTATATTAGTTTTCTCAATTTAAAGGAAACATGTATTTCTTTTATGTTTTGTAATGGACATAATATATTCTACTGCTGCTCTACGTATAAAAGGCCTAAGGCTTGTGCATAAACTTTATTAAATAATGAGGATCAGTTAAAAATGTAAAAATCAAAATATTGAACTTACTGACCGAATTTTTCTATATATATTAGTTTTGTATTTACTTCTTCAAATTGTAAACAACAATAGAGTAGGCCTATAAATTGTATAAAAGGAAATATGCTTAGCTAAAAAAAGAAATGTGCTTATAGAGAAGAAGAGAATTGTGCGTAGAGAGGAAGAAAAAAGTGCGTAGGTTAGAGAGGAAGTGAAATGTTTGTAGAGTGGAAGAGAAATGTACGTAGATTAGAAAAGAAATGTGCGTAGTTAGAAAAGAAATGTACTTAGAGTAGAAGAGAAATGTGTGTAGAGAAGAAGAGAAATGTGCGTAGATTTGAGAAGAAGAGAAATGTGCTTAAGTAGAAGAGAAATGTGTGTAGAGAAGAAGAGAAATGTGTATAGAGAAGAAGAGAAATGTGCGTAGATTTGAGAAGAAGAGAAATGTGCTTAAGTAGAAGAGAAATGTGTATAGAGAAGAAGAGAAATGTGCGTAGATTTGAGAAGAAGAGAAATGTGCTTAAGTAGAAGAGAAATGTGTGTAGAGAAGAAGAGAAATGTGCTTAGATTTGAGAAGAAAAGAAATGTGCATAGAGTGGAAGAGAAATGTGTGTAGAATTGAATAGAAATGTGTGTAGAGAAGAAGAGAAATGTGCGTAGATTTGAGAAGAAGAGAAATGTGCGTAGGTTAGAAAAGAAATGTGCATAGAGTAGAAGAGAAATGTGACGTTGAAAAATAGAAATGAGGAATTGAATGTGAAGTCTGTTTGAGAGGGAGGCGTTCTAAGAGGTTACTTTATAGAGTTATTATAGGTATTTGCAAGGGAGGCGATTAAGGGTTTTAGTTGCCTCTATATATTGTCAAACAAGAATGTGAAAGAGAAGGGTGGGCAACACAATAGAGGGGTACAAAGTAATATATGTCATGTACAGGACTCCAAGCTGAAATAGTTGTAAAGTACAAATTGTTTTCTTTTGTGTTGATCCGGGGGGAGAGTAGTGCATTGTGAAGTGGCTGTAGTGCCTCGCAGTAGTGTGCATTACCGCCCAGGTAAGGGATGCTGCATACTATATAATCTACACTTGACTGGGTCCATTGTACTCGCCTCCAGCTGGGCCCTCCACTCTATTTAGTCTTCGTACCGGAGCTTTCAACACCGGAAAATTTGAATTTCGTACGGACATCCGTAGTGCCGGTCCTTCGCTACCTGTCTTCCTGTCAAAATCCGGTCCGGGGTGGTCTAACCTACCGCGATCACTCTGTTTAAAAAAAAACCCTAAACCGTTCCCAACAGAGTCCTGTCCAGAAAATTTAATTAAATTTCAATAGTTTGGTCTAATAGCCTTTAACGACAAGCATTAGCTTGCTAACACAGCAAAAATTTGCTTGCTAACACTACAAACATTTCCCTGCTAACACAGCAAAAATTTGCTTGTTAACACGACAAACGCATTTGCCTGCTAACACGACAAAATTTGCTTGCTAACACTACAAACATTTCCCTGCTAACACAGCAGAAATTTTCTTACTAACACGACAAACGTTTCCCTGCTAACACAGCAGCAAAAATTTGATTGATAGCACGACAAACATTTGCTTGCTAACTCGACAAACATTTGAGTGTTAACACGATAAGCATTTATATAAAAAACCATTTGCTAAAATTTTTTATAACCAAAAATTGAACGGGGATGAGATAAAATAAAAATCAAAACTTTTGGATTCACCGTTTTTCTGACTAACTGATTTACTTTTTTTAAGGTATACACTTTCTTCAAAATATTAAGGACTCATCCTCAAGATGCGAAAATCGTTTTTATGTACAAACAAATAACATTTTATTTATTTATTTTTTTTTTTTCTGTACTCTTCACCTAAATTTTTTCCATGTGCAAAATTTGGGGGGAAGATTAAAAGACGGGAAGTGGATCAAAATTGGGGTATATAAGTGTGCGATGAAACTTACAAAGCAAAGTAATATAAGACCAGTAAAAATATTTATAAGTAGAAAAAGAAACATTTGTATGCGCCAAAAAGCATTTGAATTCACCAATATAACATTTGCACACGTCGCTACCTTAATTTATTTAAGTGATGTTTAATATAGATTCTACTAAAGCATGGTAAAACAAAATCTATGATAAATCTATTTGATAAGTCTCGTTATTTTAACAAAACACTTTTAACTGTTTTATGTAATGTCAAGACCATTTCCTGCTTGAAGGTAAAAGTCAATAACTAGAAAATATCAAGTTTTACTAAAAGTTTAAAAAAATCTTGAGTTTTATTTGCCACAATTATGTTGCCACTAAATTAAATATGATTATTGTGTTTTTGTTTAACTACGCTGGAGTTTACTTGCTTGCTTTTACCATTAATTTAATTTGACCAAATAAACATCTCAAAACTAACATCATTTAAAAAAAAAAAAAAAAAACTAAATACTCTTTGTGCTTTTTACGTTTAAGCAGATGATTTATGAGATACGTTCTTGCCATATTAGGTTACAGTTCTATTAATTAATGTAGCGTCATTAAAGATATGTTTTTTTAAAAAAAAACTCTGATAGAGAAATCCGAAAAAAGGACTAGAGAGAAGAACTGTTATCAAAATGATAAGTAGAAGACTAGGAATGGACTCTGCAGCCGACATACTGGTGTTGCTGGTCGTAAAACAGCCCGACGAGCCCGTTTCATCTTATTTTGTGGTTACACTTAAGTGCATTACTTGATATCTAAGGTGGAACTGTGCATTAGGCGTCTAATTTTAGTAAGACGGTTTTTCTTTTCTCCCCCCCCCCCCCCCCCCCCCCCCCTCCTTCGTGCACTTAACCGGCAACACATTTCCTTGAAGAGACGTTGTACTGCCTCTCGGTCAAAACCCCCCCACTCTACGATAAAGTATAAATAGCGTCGATACGTGCGCATGTCCACTCCGGAAGAAATGTAATAATCTTTGTAAAAAATAAAATTTGGAACTAGATAACATTAGATTTGAATATTGACCATGGAATAAAATTTAAACTGGTAAAAATCTTGGAACCTGATAATGTAACATTCAGACATTGACTTTAGAACTGAATTTATAAACTGGTAAAACACTTTCGGAAATTTATTATATGTATAACAAAAAATGTAATCCATAGATTTTCATGGTTGAAATGTTAAAGAAGTTGAAAATTTTGTTTATACATGTAAAGTTTAAGGAATCAAATTTGCATTCTATAATTAGATAAATAACGAGAAAAGTTTTGTTTCCAAACTTCAAAATGAAAGTTAGTGTGAGTTTTGTTTTCTAAACTTCTAAATGAAACTTAGTGTGAGTTTTGTTTCCAAACATCTAAATGAAACTTAGTGTGAGTTTTGTTTCCAAACATCTAAATGAAACTTAGTGTGAGTTTTGTTTCCAAACTTCAAAATGAAACTTTGTGTGAATTTTGTTTTCTAAACTTCTAAATAAAACTTAGTGTGAGTTTTGTTTCCAAACTTCTAAATGAAACTTAGCGTAAGTTTTGTTTCTAAACTTCTATTCTAAATGAAACTTAGCGTAAGCTTTGTTTCTAAACTTCTAAATGAAACAGAGCGTTAGCTTTCTTTCTAAACTTCTAAATGAAACTTAGTGTGAGTTTTGTTTCCAAACATCTAAACGAAACTTAGTGTGAGTTTTGTCTTCTAAACTTCTAAACGAAACAGTAAAGTTTTGTTTCCAAACTTTTAAACGACACTAAAAGTGAGTTTTGTTTCTAAACTTCTACAGACAACTATTTTAGAAAGTTATTTTAGCCAAAGTTTGGATCTTCTTATTGTTGTCATTGTTAAGTCTAGTTGGTTCTCAAAGTAAAAATTCTATGTTTACGAGTTCAATTATATTACATTTTGTCAAGTTTTGTAAACGATTGATGTTTAGCAATATGTGAATACTCTCTTGTTGCAACAGAAGGTTTTATTAACAGTTAATTGTTTCTGAGCAATAAAATACGGCGGGACAGAGTTATATCTAAGCTGCCTTATCTCTTATTGACACCGATATCGTATCGAGATGATACAAACATTTTCTCGTAAAATAAACAGCTGTGCAACTATTTCCGTTTTCTATGCTTACTTTGTTTCAAGATCGTAAATATTTAATTTGCTCAAAAAAACTGACGTATTGTAATAGAACATGAATTGGTGGCTTCGTATGCAATCTCAATTTCTTGTCACACCGACCTAAATATCGCTTCATTTGGTTTTACAATTGATTCTAATGAATATACTTGTGTGGTGGCGTAAAGACGGCGGAACAATTGTCGAAGCCATCAACGCTACTAACTTCATCACCATTCAAGCACCCCATGAAGAGGGGGGATAAAGAGAATATACTGGCCCCTGTTTTAATTTCAATATTCATTCTGTTTGATAGCGCAATTATACTGTTTATCTACGATTGATACGAAATATAAACATTATATCTCTGTTTAGATGCGTAGAAAGTGTATTCATGCGCATGCGCGTCTCATAGTTCTGAAGAATTCCTCTTCTTTACCACTCTAGCGCGGTAAAGAAGAGGAATTCTTCAGCTTTACGCACGATTAGCGAGTTTGTTTACATTTAACAAAACTAATTTGGTGTTCTTTTATTAAAGTAACTGTTTATATCGAGTTTTTAGTGAAAAACAATGAGTGAATCAAGTGACTTTGACGAAAATGTGGAGAATAATACTCCTCCAGAAATAATTAATTCGGCAAAATATACAACTCAAGAATTAATACCATCTTTATCAAGAGAAGAGATACGAACTTACATACAGCAAGTTTATTTTTTTCTGTATTTATTATTAAATCTAACAATCGTAGATAAAGTTCGGTACGCAACTCGTGCGAAAACGGCATTTTGCATTGCTCGTGTGGTTTTACTACCCTCGCTGTCGCTCGGGTGCAAACTCCACACTCGCATGCAAAATGCTACTTTCCGCACTCGACCCGTAATGTACAATTATATGACAATATCGACACAAGATGCATCAGTTGGAGTGTCATTTGTATTTTACTGTAGGTATATTTATTATTGGTTGTAGTTTTAGTCCCGTTAAACAGCTCATTTGGTCATTACAGGACGGGGGTTATCCGGCCACTTTACTCATCTTATTTTACTGTATCATAATAAAAATAGAAAAACATAAGACGGATTCTCTGGCAAGACTACATTTAAAGCGCCACTGAATAGTCGCCAGTGTGTGCAGGTCTCAGTCTATAGTTCCAAAAACCAACAATCGCATCATCACGCATATAGAAGTGGTTGTGGTTAATGTAATCGCTGCGAGTTTTCAATCGCATATTGCGAACATGTTAATTTATAATAATATATTTTATTCCGAAGGTTTAGCAATCACGTGATTACAATTCAAATCAGTTGTACAAACCTTATAAAATACACACACATATATATTATTATTAGAAAAGAGATTTTAAGATAAAGAGTAGTATCTGCTTCTCAGACTCTTTATTTTACCAACCGTTGGTAATTTCTTTTTTTTTGGTAGATGCAGCAACGACAAAAAGAAATCCTCCATCTTGTAACTTTAGATAAAATAGAATTTAACTCCAGTAGGGACAAAAAGTTATGATTTTGAACTAGTTTAGAGGGACTAAAACAGGTCTTTTCATCCCTGAACTCAAAAAGTAGGGAGAAAAAGTAAAGTAGGGCAAAAAAGGGAGAAAAAGTAAAAGTAGGGTGAAAAAGTAAAGATTGCAACTTAATTATTTTATAAACAGTAGAAAATGAATGGCAAATGTAATGAAGTTGTTGAAATCAGGTTGGCGGCACTGCGCTTTTTTGACCATGTTTATCATAGATTCATTGTTTATAACCTGCATCTAAATAACCTTCTATTTGAGTTTAATTCCAATTCTTATTTGTTTTTAATATTGAATCTCTTATATCTGCTATTAAAAGTGCTAATAATTACTGTTATTTATTAAAATAATAAATAAAAAGTGTGCAATGGACGAAAATGTGTATTTTCTTCCTACTGGAGATAAAATATCGTATGTACCTCGTGAGTAAAGTGCCGTTATTCTCCTCGCGATAATTATCTTAGAGTTATTCCCTCGGCTTTGCCTCGGGATTTAGGGACCATGGTTCCAACCAACTTTTTCGCTCAGGGAATAATGGCTTACTTTACTCCCTAGGTGCATAAATAACTATTATCTCCAGTAGGGAGAAAAAGTAAACTTATCTCCCTAGTTTACAAGGAGAAAAAGTTACCCAATGCACCATGTCACGTTGAGCAGGGAGTAATGGATAATAAAGGATTCATGAACTCTCACGATTCCCTCCAGTGTTGCCCTAGATAAAGCACAAGCAAGTAAGATTGCTGCTAAATACACAATTTCATTTATTAACTTTTGTTTAATGTCTAAATCTATAATGTCATCTTCACTCCTGTCATGGTAACCTCCATAACGGTTATCATGCTGATCAGTAAAATAAAAAAAAAAAAATTAAATGTTAAAAGTGAAATCATAATTTCTAACTGTAGATAAAATAATCCTTATACATCAGTTTATACGTTAGTTTTTAGGATGTAATTTAAAAAAGGTAAAACCATCAAAATATTTAAATCAAATATTCGCGGCATTATAATGGCGCGGACTTTCTCTCCCTTTAAATATCATTACTTTATTATTATTATTACCAGGGTAAATAAGAAAGTTAATCGATTGCATCTTTATTTTTTTCAAGTATGGAATGGAAATACTTGTATTAGATAGGGTCGGTGGGTGAGAGTGAGAATGTTTTTAAGCCTTGGTACTTAGTACTTAAAAATACTTGCAATTCCAGACTCATTCTCACGGGAATAAACCGTCTTGACATTTGCCAAGTCCAAAATGCGTTCATCTTAAAGTCCGGTTTTTTAGTGCCAGAACGACGCACATTGGTTCACAAATTTTTTTGATTATTACATATTTGAGTACTGTGATAAATAGGAATATCCCAAACCCTACGAACCTCGTCTCTATCTCAATTGTCTTTATCTATATTTAACCATCTTCATCTATCTCTAACCAGTCTAACCGAACCTCTAGTTATATCGAACAACTTCTATCCATCTCCATGCATCTCAATTCATCTTTATCAATCTCTAACCACCGCTAATCATCTCTATCCACCTCTCGATATGCATTTCGATTCATCTCTTATACCACCTACATTCTAATTTAACCATCTCTTTCCAACTCCATGCATCTCAATTCATCTCTATCAATCTCTAACCAACGCTAATCATCTCTAACCATATCCATCCATCTCCAACCATCTCTATCCACCTCTATGCATCTCAATTCATCTCCAACCATCTTTATCCACCTCTATATGCATCCCAATTCATCTCTAATCATATCCATCTATCTCCAACCATCTCTATCCACCTCCATGCATATCAATTCATCTCTATCCACCTCTATATGCATCTCAATTCATCTCTAACCATATCCATCCATCTCCAACCATCTTCTATCCACCTCCATCCATCTCCATCCATCTCTATCCACCTCCATCCATCTCTATCCACCACCATCCATCTCAATTCATTTCCAACCCCCTCTATCCGTCTCTAACCACCTCCGTCCATCTTTAACCCCTTCTACCCCTCTCTTTTACTGAAAAGTTCAAAAGAAGATTTATGGGTCGTGGATACTGGGAGGCCGGAAAGGTTGACGGTGTGAAGAGTCAAGAGGATATAACGATCGAGTTTATCTGCTGGAGAATTCCAGATAATCCGGTGAGATTGTCAAGCAGGTGAGTTTTCCCAGGCCCTTAAACAAATCCGAGCTCTCTGTTTGACTTCGGAAACCTTGGTTGCGAACTCGACACACAAAAAACCCCAACCGATAACAAACAATAAAATGCTTAAAGTCTTGAACCAATATTGACGGGTGGGAAAAACATCCTTCTTGGACCCCGACCTGTCGAGGTTCCTCAAAGCGACAAATCCCAACAAAAATACCTCGATACAAGCCTTGTTTAGAAGTCAAACAAAAACTCTAAAACCTTCACAGAAAATTATCGGACTCGGTCGTATAACGTACAACTAATGTAGCACCATTATTATCATTAACTAAAGTTACCAAATTATTATAACAGTGGGCAAATGATTTAAAAATGGTAGCTGTCATACCCCACATTATTGCCTTTTCACATTATTTGCATTTTCCATTGTATTATTCATAGTTGAAAAGCTTATACAATAAAGTTTATTTTGCGTCCAAGCTTACCGAAGGTAACGGAAGCTATGTGGTCGTTCTAAAAAACGAACATTTTATATGTCTCAGATTTCAAAAATTCTAAGACAGAAATCCGTTTCAGACATCAGGGAACATTTTTGGTTCCGTGTCAGTCTTTTGCTCAATTTTTGCGAAATAACGTCTTAAAAACTGCTCGTCCGATTTTAATGAAATTTAGATGGTAGGTCATATCTAGCCCATTTGTTCGTCCAGGATTAATTTCAACCGTCTGCGCTCATTTAATTTTGCTAAATTGATACTTTAATTCATGAAAAAATCAAAACATTTTAAAACTGAACCATGTTGTATGAGCGAACCAGTTGTACAACCAAACCAAGTTGTACAACCGAACCAAGTGGTACAACCGAGCCAAGTTGTACAACCGAACCAAGTTGTACAACCGAACCAAGTTGTACAACCGAGTCAAGTTGTACAACCGAACCAAGTGGTACAACCGAACCAAGTTGTACAACCGAGCCAAGTTGTACAACCGAACCAAGAGGTACAACCGAACCAAGTTGTACAACCGAGCCAAGTTGTACAACCGAACCAAGAGGTACAACCGAACCAAGTGGTACAACCGAGCCAAGTTGTATAACCGAACCAAGTTGTACAACCGAGCCAAGTGGTACAACCAAACCAAGTTGTACAACAGAACCAAGTTGTACAACCGAGCCAAGTTGTACAACCAAACCAATTTGAACAACTGCATCAATTTGTACAACATGTACAAATGGAGATGGAGAGGAGGTAATGAATAAAATTTTAAATCGCGCACGAGGTTTTTTTAAAGGACTAAATCCGAGGTAACTAGATGTACGCCCAAGGCAACACGATAATATATCCTTTACTAGTTACAAAAAAAGAAATATCAAGAGGGGGGTATTTAAAAAAAGAGAAAAAAAATACGGTTACTGGTAAAACCTTTTAGTGTGGATGGCTGGGTGGAATGTATTTTTTTGTGAGGCATATAGACGCGGGGTGTCGGCGGAGTGGGTTGTTTTTAGCCGTGTGTAGTTTTTTATGTGGCGTTAATACGGTGTAATGGACGGGGCTGATGACAGCGAGGATGTCGTTCTTACAAGAGAGATGCCTGCTCACTACTTGGTCTTATCTCAACCTATTTAGATGTCCAAGAAGATAAGAGAGTCTGTAGGGATATGATACTATGCTCTGGTTCAACCCGTCATATCGAGTCAGATCACAGCCCTCTATCTCTCACTCTCTCTTACTCACCTACAGATCATCTCACATCTTTAACGCTCCGTCTCATTTCTCTACCAATAACCTTTTTCAACATCCCATTTTTTTTTTTTTTTTACTTTTGTTATATTACGGAGTATAGGTATAATAGAAAAAAAAACAATATCAAAGTATAATATCATTATTATATTATTATAATGAGTAAAAAACATTTAAAAACCACAAATAATGGCTTTATTAACAAAAACAGTTCAGACAACTTTACTTAGTCTATCATCATTTTACTGATGATTGACTTAAGCATGATGATTGATTAGTTTGATGCGGTAAAAAAGAACACAATAGTTAATTATTAAAACAACTCAATTCAGACTTATGTAAATGATCATCATCAGTGAACTTATGATTTATTCATCAGTAAACTCATGATTTCTTCATCAGTAAACTCATGATTTCTTCATCAGTAAACTCATGCTTTTCTTCATCAGTACTCTCATGATTTCTTCATCAGTAAACTCATGATTTCTTCATCAGTAAACTCATGATTTCTTCATCAGTAAACTTATGATTGATTAAGAATGATGATTGATTAGTTTATTGATGATGATTTGTCTGATTATTAGTGTGGCACATAACTTTCTCGCATTCTTATCTTTATCTATAGACAAATTTTCACTTTCACATAAATAGAATAATATGATTCAATCGGGAATACGATATCACAATACGAGGTGTGAAATAAGAAAAAAATGCTTGATTTTGCCGGTTTACAAGCCAATTTGAAATTCCGGAAAAACGATAAAGCAGACAGACAAGAAAAGTTAGTTACTGCTTCTATTTTACCGTTAGTAAATTTCGGAAAATTAATAGAAAAATAAAATAAAGACAACTGTGTTTTTAAAGAAACACACAAAAAAAAAAAACTATCAAATAGTTTTGCACATATCTACCACGCGTTTCATTATAGGACCGATGGTCACATAAGTATAAAATATTTGTGACCTGACTGGGCATTGAAAGTGTGATTGTTTGAACCTGGTTTTGATTCCCATTATAGAGGTCGTATTTATTTGTAATAATCAATATTAAATGTTTGCAAACGCTATGCAATTATGGGACCATCCAACTTTCTTAGTAATCGTATGGAGTAATGTAAACATATAGGTGTTAATAAAATAAAAGGTTTGTGTGAAAGTAATGGGCGGAGAAAGTTGAAAATAATAATGGACCAAAATAGGACTAATTGTGAACTATCACCAAAATTTCAATAAAATCACACTACTATTTTTTAAGATATGAGGGTTTCTTAAAAATGTTGACATGCGCAGACACAAAATTAAAAATGTTTCTTGATGTCAGAAACGGATCTCTATCGAGATTTTTTTGTATTTGGAGAATTAAAAGTTAAAAAAATGATTGTTTAGAAATAAATGGTGATAGACATAAGAATATTTTCCACATATAACTTTCTTAGTAATCGTATGGAGTAATGTAAACATATAGGTGTAACAAACATGTGTAATAAACATATAAGGATTTGATCCATGAATATCTTCCATAAACTAAAGAGTTCATCAACCACAAATGCCTTATAAATGCAAACATGTGAGAATTCATTTTCTTCCCTGAAAAATCTAGTTTTTAAATATCTACAACTACAATATAGTCTAGGCCATGGTAAATTTACTGACAGAACCAAACTAGTGCCTGACAATCTTAAGTTATACAAGAAGAAATAAACTGACCTCTGTCGACGATCTTGCCGAAGAGATTCTTGCCTCGTAAGAAGTTCCTTGTGGAACAGTTCCAGCGTCTGTTCCTGAACTGATGCTGACACTCTTGGATGGCGAGGTTGGCTCCTCGACTGACGGCGACTAGGACACCTGGGTTCTCTCTAACTAGGCGACGCTGTTTACGTCTGAGCGAGCTGTGTAGACTCGGGTCCATGTATAGTACTCCCGGAGCTCTGGGCACCAGATTGTTCGGCTCCCCAGCTTTGGCGATACCCCTGCCAACAACGTCAATGTACAACATCAAACCTCGACATTATCACCCTTAATTTACGGTATTTCTTTAGATTGTTACTCCCCTATCCCCTATGTTGTTTTAGAATATAAATGACTTTGACTAAATAACTATTAAGAAAACGGAATTATAGTCCAATGTATTTTGGGACAAAGGAATATAACACTTCTGTTTTTATAAGGCGGCTTTCACACTCCGGGCGAGACCGAGCAAGACCGATCGAGGCCGGGCCGAGTGTTTTTGTATTCACATTGTGCGCGAGATCGAAGCCGATCGGCTGATTATCTAGCAGTCCGCATACAACAGTTTACAATGCGTTTTCGGCGGTCAAAAACGCTTAGCTAACAAAAACGCTCAGTCTCGCACGGCGTTTAATGTGAATAGCCCCATGCTGCTACATGTGTTTGTTTCTCAAGCGGAATCATCCTCGCTCGGTCTCGCACGCAGTGTGAAAGCCACCTAAGGGGAGTAACAGTCTAAAGAAGGAACATTCCGTACACCTTCTTTAGAATGTTACTCCCCTCTGTTTTTTTATAAGGGGAGTAACAATCTGAAGAAGTGTCAAATTTGCAATTTATATGAGTAAATTATTCAGTCTGGACCATATTATGGTATCAATTAATATGGGATAGGGAGGAACATCGATTATTTCTTTCACTGTAGCGAAAACATCAATGTTTTATTTAGACGTATCGAAAACAACGATGATATCTTTCGCTATACCAAAAATATCGTGTTCTTTCACTGTATCGATAAGATCGATGTCTTCTTTCGCTGTATCAAAAACATCAATGTATTCTTTCACTGTATCGAAACCATAGATGTTTTCTTTCACTGTATCGAAACAATCGATGTTTTCTTTCACTGTATCGAAAACATCGATGATTTCTTTCACTGTATCGAAACCATCGATATTTTCTTGCACTGTATCGAAACCATAGATGTTTTCTTTCACTGTATCGAAACCATCGATGTTTTCTTTCACTGTATCGAAAACATCGATGTTTTCTTTCACTGTATCGAAAACATCGTTGTTTTGACAGACATCGATGTTATAGTTAAGGTCAACGTCAAACATTGATTACATCATGTCCTAACTCTAAAACAGGGGGGGGGGGGGGAGTCGTCTAATCAATCAAACACTGTAAGTAAAGATCGCACATCGAAAAATGTCTAGTCCGCTCCCTCACGAACTTCTATCTCGAACGATCCCAAATAACTCATATCCAATAACCATCTCTGTAAGATGGATCCTAAAAAAATTACAATCCAAGACATAATGTTTGACCATATTTTGAATGGATATGGTCTAGAATTAAAAAAGTGAAGAAGGAAAACTTGCCATGGTTTGAAGCATAGTTTTAGATAGAAATCTCGGGTAGCTGGCAGTTTGGAAATAATAATATAAATCAAAGGTGTAGGAACGAGAAACTGGTTCCTTCAGGATCCGAATACTTGGGAGTAACGCATTCCTATCTCAAATATCTAATTATTAACTATTAACCGTTTTAACAAATCTATAAACTAATTTGTTGTTCCTTCTATTTACTATTTCTTATACAGAGATTTCATTTGAGAAGGAATCTTACCAATTTATATTGTTTATCCTGAATTCTGTTATCCCACCTCTAACCAACATCTTCAACAACATCTCAAACCATCTTAAACCACTTTAAACCATCTCTAAACATCACAAACCACCTCAAACTACCTCAAACCTCAACTAAACATTTCAATCCACCACAAATCATCTGAAACTACCACTATACATCTCAAACCACCTCAAACCACCTTAAACCACCAATAAACATCTCAAACCACCACTAAACACCTCAAACCACCACTAAACACCTCAAACCACCACTAAACACCTCAAACCACCTCAAACCTCAACTAAACATCTCAAACCACCACTAAACATCTCAAACCACCTCAAACCTCAACTAAACATCTCAAACCACCACTAAACACCTCAAACCACCACTAAACACCTCAAACCACCACTAAACACCTCAAACCACCACTAAACACCTCAAACCACCTCAAACCTCAACTAAACATCTCAAACCACCACTAAACACCTCAAACCACCACTAAACACCTCAAACCACCACTAAACACCTCAACCACCTCAAACCTCAACTAAACATCTCAAACCACAACAAATCATCTCAAACTACCACTAAACATCTCAAACCACCTTAAACCACAACAAAACATCTCAAACCACCTCTAACCACCTCAAACCACCACTAATCATCTCAAACTACTTCAAACCTCGCAACTAAACATCTCAAACCACCTCTAACCACCACAAAACATCTCAAACCACGTCTAACCACCTCAAATCACCACTAAACATCTCAAACCACCTCTAAACACATAAATTTACCACTAAACGCCTCAAACAACCTCAAACCTCAACTAAACATCTCACACCACCACTAAACATTTTAAACCATCATTAACCATCTCTAACCACCGTTAACTTCTTCAAACACTCTCACACCACCACTAACCTGTCCTCACTAACCACCTCTAACCACACCAATCTTATCACTACACAAGAGTTATATTTTCTCTCCTAGAAGTTACAATTTCTCTCCTAAAACAAATAATTTCCAACACTATATAACTGGGTTCTGACTTCATTATTAATAACTTTGATTTCTGCGTTGACAGAATTTATTTCTTCACAAAATGTTTTCCTTTTTACATCTCATAACCATAACTATCTCAAAAAAAAAAAAAAAAAAAGTGTTAACACAATTTTATCGAAACAAAAGTTTTTAATGAAGTTAAATGGTTGCAGTGTTTATATATTCAGTCTGATACCTTTCATAATGTCATTATCATTAACCATCATATTAAAACCTTATAATACATCTCAATTATTAATGAATAAACCAATATGTAATAAATATTATATATATATATATATATATATATATATATATATATATATATATATATATATATATATATATATATATATATATATACCTGTGTATACTATTAAAGAAATAATTATATATATATATATATATATATATATATATATATATATATATATATATATATATATATATATATATATACACGTAGCGATGGGGTTATTGAGGTGTGTATGTGTGTGTAAGGGTAATTTATATCAATATAAGTTCGTATGGGGGGTCCGGGCTGTGGGATCATAAATCTGGGATCACTCCCAACCACTATTATATCTATATTAAGCACATTATTTTCTATATACTAATATCCTATATATATACATATATATATATATATATATATATATATATATATATATATATATATATATATATATATATATATATATATATATATATGATGAGTATAAGGTGGGTGGTGTGCATGGAGTCATATATCATATGATTGGCTGGCGGGGTTGCCTCAAGGGTCTGTATTAGTTTTTATGCCGACCTCTATTCTCGCTCTTTTTTTTCTTAAAATCAATAATTGTATTATCAAATATAATATTATACAAATATATTATATTGTCAGACAGTAAGGATTTCGGTTATTATACGTTTTTTAAAGTTTTTATTAAATCGTGCTGTTTTTTAAAAGGACTTTTTTTTAATGTAACAAAGTTTTTTTATTGTAGTTTGAAATGATTTGTTGTCGAATATACTTTTAATAATTAATTAATAATATATCCTTAATTAAATATCATTAATGAAACTTAATTATAAGCTTTATATGCAGGTAATGGAGCGTCATACCAACTCCATTTCATCCATTATATAAATAGTTTATAAGCCCTTTGGCATTAGATTTAGGCCCTTCACGGGCTGAGCTACGGAGTTAGTTAATTTATATCCTTAATAACTAATTATTAATATATCCTCAATAATTAGTCAGAATAATCCAGTGTCTCTTCACAGCTCAGAACTATTTGTTCTCAAGTGGAGAGATTAAAAAAGTTATTAAAATATTTCTCAAATTGATTTTTATATTTCAACTTCCGTTTATTCGGACCATATATTCGTAAACTGTTCCTCCTATATTTTATCTCCTAACAGTTGAATTTTTTCTCGTATTAGTTATATTTTATCTCCTAAAAGTTATATTTTATCTCCTGAAAGTTATATTTTATCTCCTGAAAGTTATATTTTATCTACTAAAAGTTATATTTTATCTCCTAAAAGTTATATTTTATCTCCTGAAAGTTATATTTTATCTCCTGAAAGTTATATTTTATCTACTAAAAGTTATATTTTATCTCCTAAAAGTTATATTTTATCTCCTAAAAGTTCCTAAGATTTATCTCCTTAAAGTTCCTAAGAGAAATTAGTCAAATAAAAGATAAAACATCAACAGTGGTAAAATTACAATTTTAATAAAAAGAAGGTAGTTACGTAGGTAAATTTAAAATTGAATGGTAATTAAAAGATAAACAATAAAACTATTACGACGAAATAATATAATTACCTTTTTCTGTATAAACGCGTTTAACAACTCTTAAATTGACTATAATATTTTTATCGGCTTATATTTAACTTAACTTTGTAATGTACATAATATTATTTAGTAAACAATTGTAACTCAATTATCAAATACCTAGAACCCTGATACATTGAAATTACGTATTTCCGATGACGCACATACAAGATAATAATTACAAGTCCTCGAAAATTTTAATGTAAAAAGTTTTTTTTTTTCATGTTAAAATTTGTTTCTTATACGAGTGACAGCATTCGCAATTATTATTGAAATTTTTAATTCATTTTTTTTTTTAATTCATTTTTTTTTTTTTTTTTTTTTTCGTTTTTTTTTTAACTACAGGTTGCATCGGAATTGCTGACTGTACTATTTGGGGGATGTGTTCTCTAGCACAAAATAAGCAAAAAATTGTTCATACAAACATTGGGTTTGTATGAAGCCAAGAATATTATAGTCCAGGAAATAGCCGAGTGTCTGACTAACATCAAGATAGAATTTTGAGAACAAGTTTTAAAAATTTAGCGCCTTTAATGAATATGTATGGTTGACGAAGTTATATAGTCTACGGAACTTCGTTTGGCAATAGACATTTGAAAAAAACAAACCAATGGAGAGTGGCCATGTCCAGTGGCGTAGGAATTCATTTTTGACGGGGGTGGCTCAACACCTCCACTAAGAGGGGGGGAGGGGGGTACATACTCTTTATTAGTGCTCGGTTTCTTGAAATTTAGGTGCCGGGAGGGCATTTAAGAGGGGTCCGGGAAAATTTTAGAAAATAAACGTTCAAAAACAGCATTTTAAGCAGTTTTAGACGTAAACCCATGTACTATATCTTTTATTTTATTTGTAATTTTATAGCCCCTTCAAATCTGACGGGGGTGGGGGCTCAAGCCCGATAGCCCCCCCCCCCCCCCCCGTTCCTACGCCACTGGCCATGTCCCACCTTTTATTGTGGACAATGTAATTATCATGATCTAAAGTACAAAATTAGCTACTAGACCGAAAATTTAGTTGATGTTATTTTGTCGCTTGAAAAGTTAGTTATTCAAATATTGCTCCAAATCAAAGTGGTCACCTATCAAGTGACAAACTAACATCAACATGATTTTCTGTCTACTAACTATTTTTGTTTTCAGGATCATGAAAATCACATTGTCCATCATAATTGGTGAGACATGGCCGCTCTCCACCGCTTTTTTCTTTGTTTGTTTTTTTTCAAATGCCTACTGCCAAGCTATATGTCCCGCAGACGAACTTAGTCCATTACATATTCTTAAAAGGCACTAAAAAAATTTACTCATATACAAAATTCTAGCCTGATGTTAGTCAGACCCTATTTTGCACGCTATCTCCTGGACTATAATATATAATATGCCTCAAATTAATTTAATTTTTGAATTATTATTTTGTGGGAGGCTGGATCAAGTGTGCGGTTTATTCTACGTTAATTGATTGGCAAGAAGAGCGAGCTAAGAAATGGCATCGAGTAAGCAGTAGTAACTACTAACTATCATGGGTGGGGGTGGCGTAATGGTGTGGGATTTGCCATAAAAGTATGGAATATAATATTTTGGAGTATGAGCAATAGTTAGTTCTTTACCGCATAAAACTTTAGCTGAGCGTAAGCATCTTTATGTGTAGAACCTTAGGTGAGTATGCAACATTATATTTGTGTAAAACCTTAGGTGCGTATGAACCTTATGTACCTTAATGTGTTAAACCTTTGGTGCGTATGAACCTTATGTAGGTACCTTAATGTTTAAAACCTTTGGTGTGTATGAACCTTATGTACCTTAATGTGTAAAACCTTAGGTGCGTATGAACCTTATGTACCTTAATGTGTTAAACCTTTGGTGCGTATGAACCTTATGTAGGTACCTTAATGTTTAAAACCTTTGGTGTGTATGAACCTTATGTACCTTAATGTGTAAAACCTTAGGTGCGTATGAACCTTATGTACCTTAATGTGTTAAACCTTTGGTGCGTATGAACCTTATGTACCTTAATGTTTAAAACCTTTGGTGTGTATGAACCTTATGTACCTTAATGTGTAAAACCTTAGGTGCGTTCGAACTTTATGTACCATAATGTGTAAAACCTTAGGAGCAAACATTTTCTGACTTGGCAAATACACACCACAAACTTAAATCAAATAATAAACCTTAATACCTTAATATGTAAAACCTTAGGTGCGTATGAACCTTATGTACCTAAATGTGTAAAACTTTAGATGTTCCCGCATATGTATGTTAAATCTTAAGTGAGTATGTAACATTACATTAGGTGCGTGTATGAAATTTTATGAGTAAAGGTGTGTTTGAACTCTTATGTGTTATTGCTTATAGGTGCGTATGAAACATTATGCATAGGTATAAAATATTATTAGGTACCTATTATGAAATTATATTATATCCTTAATCCTTCGTAATATTTTATTTAATGAATTATTTTTAATGTTTTTAATTTAAACTAGGTAGATATCGAAAACCCAGATGAGTGGATGAGTCAATCATACTAACAGGTTAAACTTTACAATATATAGTTAATTGTTAAACTTTAACAATAACAATAAAGCTAAACAATTAATATAACCCCCGGGGGTTATATTAATATGACCCCCCCCCCCCCCCCCCCCTATTCCTCTCCAACCTAGTACAAAAATATTATAAAAGGTATTATACCTTTTATATAATCATATATATAAAAAACCATTAAACAATTAAATTTAAAAAAATAATATCTACAATATGAAATACTATCATTCAAATATTTATAATGCGAAAATTGTTTTAAAATAGAGCCGAATGATTTTCTGATTGATTGTATTATATCTAAAGACAAAATGAAGTTGGGTCAAAGAGCAATCAATATTCTATATAGATTTAGTCCACAGGCCACCATAAGAAGTGAGTCGCTGATTGATAAAGTTTTCTTACCTTATGGAATCGCTTTTTTATGCCGTGTCCACCGATGAATTGGGTATATGGCAACTGGGGGCTGGGCCATTTCTTTTTTGTTGACATGCCAAACTTGCCCTTCTGCGGGAACATTGAAAAGAGATAGATAAAGTTTTGATTTTCACAGGATCGTTTAATTAAATTATTTCAAAAACAGTGGTAAAGGTGGCCACCGATACGAGTGGGCCGTTTTCTTTTCAACGTCCCCGCAGAGCGATATGTTTGGGGCGGTGGCCACCCCAAACGGCCCACTCTTATCGGTGGCCACGTGTACCACTGTTTTTGAAATAATTTAATTAAACGATCCTGTGAAAATCAAAACTTTATCTATCTCTTTTCAATGTTCCCGCAGAAGGGCAAGTTTGGCATGTCAACAAAAAAGAAATGGCCCAGCCCCCAGTTGCCATATACCCAATTCATCGGTGGACACGGCATAAATAAGCGATTCAATAAGGTAAGAAAACTTTATCAATCAGCGACTCACTTCTTATGGTGGCCTGTGGACTAATTTTAAAAAATTAAAAAAAAAAAAAAAAAAAAAAAAAAATCTTCCTTTATCATAAATTGATTTATTAATTAAAAAAAAATCAATAAATTTTCTTTAATAATTAATATTTTTGTTTAACGATTTGACATTTAAAGCAATTAAGGATTAAGAAAACTTTAGAGGTGGAACAACGGTGGTTTGACGATACAAAATCAAAAACTTTAAAGATATAAATGATGCCTATATTACCTACCTACTTGTTGCCGTCGGTAATATACAGAACCAAGGGTTATGCTAGTGCTTTGTTTACGTAGACATCATATAACCTGGATTTCAACTTTGTTTTGAATTTGTTTGTTATCAAACGTTTCTACTTAATGTGAAACCATGGGCGTAGCCAGGGTTGCCTTTAGGGGGGGGCTATTTTTTTTGTATATATATATATATATATATATATATATATATATATATATATATATATATATATATATATATATATATATATATATGTGTGTGTGTGTGTGTGTGTGTGTGTGTGTGGTGTATGTAAAACCAAAAAAGTGTTTTCCTTAAAAATGAATACGAGTCTAACAGTACCATTATTAATATTTTTAAAATGATTTATTTTAATTAAAAAAATACTCAATAGAACTATTAATTATAGGGGAAAAAATTGTTTATTTGAAATAGATTTTTTTAAGGAAAACTTGCTGTTTAAATCCACTCTTAATGTAAAATTGTTCACATTAAGATTGAACAGAGAGTATTTGAAGCGACGTTAGCGTTTCCTATGAGATATTGTCTGAACTACTACATCTCTAATTTTAAATTTTAAATAAATAGTAATTAATTGTTTTTTAAGAATCAAATTAGTCCAGTCAAATGGTAGTTTGAAGTGGAAAGTTCTGGTGTAATTGATTTTAGTGGTTTATTTTATGTTTTGCAGGGGGTGCTGAACACGAATCTGAAGTTGTCCAACAACATCCCCCCCCCCCCCCTCCAAATATGAGAAATCGTCAAACACAATTTATTTGTGGTTATCTACTTATAAATTGCAAAGCAATCAATTCACGCAAAAAGAGGTCCAGTAGTAAATGAGAAAATAACCTTCAATCTATGTCTATAACATTTTTTTGTAAGTCATATGGTTTTCACGGAAATGGGAGTTGAAACATCGGTAATTTATGAAAAACAAACAGTTATGCACCATGATTTAACGAGCCAATTTTCAAAGAAATCTACATATTATTGACTTATGATAATATACGAAAATTTTGGTTTAAAATTTGGATGAGTGTTAAAAATAATTTGGTACACAGGGGTACGGGGTACAAAAGACAAAATATTATATACCCTTCAAGATGCATGTCATTGGAAAGCTGTTTAAGAGTACACTTATTGTTGTTATGTGCACTTTTGTCATATTTTTATATTAGAGGGGGGTAAAATGGAAAAAAACATATTTTTATGCTATTATTGCGTTTTTTGCATTTTATATACATGACAAAATTGTATTTTATAATATGACAAAATTGTACATAACAACAATTACTGTACTCTTAAAGAGCTTTCCAATGACATGCATCTTGAAGGGTACATACTATTTTGTCTTTTGTACCCCGTACCCCTGTGTACCAAGTTATTTTTAACACTTATCCAAATTCTAAACTAAAATTTTCGTATATTATCATAAGCCAATAATACGTAGATTTCTTTGAAATTTGGCTCGTTAAATCATGGGGCTTAACTGGTCTTTTTTCATAAATTACCGATTTTCCCGATATTTCAACTCCCATTTCCGTGAAAACCATATGACGTACAAAAAAGTTATAGACATAAATTGAAGGTTATTTTCTCATATATATTTTACTACTATACCATTTTTTGCGTGAATGGATTGCTTTACAAGTTATAAGCGGAAAACCACAAAAAAGAAAAATGTTTTTAACGATTTCTCATATTTGCGGGGGGAAATTTGGTTGGACAACTTCAGATTCGTGTTCACCACCCCCAAAAACATAAAATAAACCACTAAAATCCATTACACCAGAACTTTCCACTTCGAGCCCATTTTGTGCACCATTTCTAATGACTGGACTAAATATGCAGAACCATACTGAGTTTTATTGCAAAACCATAGCCAAATAAAAATAGTAGGGTATCTAACAGTCCAATCAATAATTAAATAAAATAGTCTTCCTTGCGAAAGGTTGGGTATCTGTAATTTTTAAAATCTTATTCCACAATTGAACCCGTTTCCAAATTAATTAATATTAATTATTCGATAGTTAAAAACTATTCTAATGACTGCTACTAACTATTTTAATTAAATTTAATTCATATATTAAAGTAAAACTGTAGATTAAAACCCTAAAAACAAGAAAATATTTAATTAAAAACTTGATCTAAAATGTTTATATTGTAACCTTTCATTCAAAATAAACAATGGATAATAGTCAGGAAGAAATTCGTCCCACTAAAAAGTTCTGACCATGCGCAGTTGTAATTTTATGTAGATTTTTTTCCCAAGTTCTATAGACTATAGACGACACTTTTTTACCCAGGAGGTATATGTACTTAGAGCTCCATCCCTATTTTATAGATCCTTGACCTAAACGGATTGATAACTTTACTTACTTTAACGCCTAAAAAGGCCCCGGGCCCCCTGTGCCCCCCCCCCCCCCCCCCCCCCATAGGTTCGCCACTGGCTGAGAGAAGGGAAACACAATTATTTTCCAGCTTCTTTTCTTATCATAGGCATCTTTTTTATCAAAGCAATGCTAACCAAACCAGTGCAGCCACGCCACAGCTGTAGTAACTTGACAACTAAAACGAGATTTACATTTTTTTACCTGAAGACCCCCTCTAGCCATAAAATAAATTTGTATAATAATAATAATATATATATATATTATTATTATTATTATTATTATACAGAATTATTTTTACTTTTTATTTATTTATTTTTTATTTTAACCTGTATATGTATAATAATCGTAATTTTTTTAGAGAGTTGAGCCGGCCTAGGGGGGGGCCATGGCCCCCCCCTGCCCCCCCCTGGCTACGCCCATGTGTGAAACATTTACATATAGAGCGATTTTTTATTTATTATATTTATATTACGTCTGCGTCTGTATAGAGACCGCGAAGTCATAAAATAAACAGTGAGTTAAGTCCTTTTGTAACTCAGACTTTCAAGTATTTAAGCTAACTAAACAAGTCCTATTATAATAATAATAATGAAGTATATAACATTTAATACTATAGTTATTTACATTATGTTGTGTTACGCGTTACGTATATTATCTATGTTGTGTTTAGTTCAAAATTTTATGTTTTGTTACACATATTACGTTCACTACCTATGTGTTGTGTTATATGTTACATATTAGGTTTATTATCTATGTTGCGTTATGTTACGTTAATTACCTATATGTTGAGTTATGTGTTATAGGTTCATTACCTATTAATAGTTCACTACCTTATTATTTTAGTGTTTTTGCTATCTTTAATTATACCTATATGATTAACGTGAGGCCCCCACAATTTTGGTATGTATATAGAATCTATACATAATACCTATATATATAAACATATAGAACCTATACATAATACCTAATATATAAACATATAGGTATAGAACCTATACATAATACCTAATAATATGTAAACATATATATAGAACCTATACATAATACCTAATAATATGTAAACATATATATAGAATATAGAACCTATACATAATACCTAATATGTAAACATATAGAACCTATATATAATACCTATTAATATGTAGGTACAACATATATAGAACCTATACATAATACCTAATATGTAAATATATATAGAACCTATACATAATACCTTTTAATATGTACAACATATATATAGAACCTATACATAATACCTAATATGTAAACATATATAGAACCTATACATAATACCTATTAATATGTACAACATATATAGAACCTATATACATAATACCTAATATGTAAACATATATAGAACCTATACATTAATACCTAATATGTAAACATATATAGAACCTATTACATAATACCTAATATGTACAACATATATTATATAGAACAACTCGAAACATAACATAGGTAATAATTTAATAATTATATGTATATACTACCTAAGTAATGCATTAGCTTCAAGAACAATGCGATATAATTATTACTTAGCTAAGTACCTAGATAGGTAGGTATAGCGAAATTAATTGCAAGTAATTTTTATATGTAAATTAGATGAGGTTATCTTCTAAAATGAAAAAATAAAAATTTCATTTTATTACAATAAAAAAAATTAAATTAAGCATCAACCTCTTCTTAAAGATGAGAGAAGAAAAAAATCAATTTTTTTACTAATAGATTTTAATGATTAATTTATTATTATTATTTATTCATTATTTTTGTCTATATATCAGGTGTTATAAGAAGTTTGAGATATGAAGGTATTTGATTTATAGTCGCAGCTATCTGCATATTATTATTTTATTTACAATTTAAATTACGCTGGTACCTAACTTCTATATAAGGTATGTCATATATAAGAATTTAAATAAATTAAATTATAGATATTTTAAAAAAAAATCACAAATTAATTCAAAAGAAAAAAAAAAACATCACATTATTGTAATTATAATAAAATTTAAATGAATAATTAATTCAAATTAAATTATATTTATTATTATCACTAGTTTGAATTTTTAACAATATGAACATTTTTTAAAAATAAAAAAGTTTTTTGGTAAATTTTCACAAATTTAAGTAAAGAAATGAATCACATAAAAAATAACAAAATTGAATTACCTATATATATTGATTAATAGGTAACTTTATTGAACACTAGGTACCTACCTACAATTAAGAATTTTGTATTATACTTTATTAGGTTTTTGATTATGAACGTGTTTTAAGGTAAATTTATAAATCTCATACCTATATCTACATTAAAGTTATAGGTAATTGGATATTTAAATTACCTACAATTATAATGGGTTTAAATTAATTATATGCACCGTGAATTAGCATTAATTACACGTTCTGATTTCGTATTCATTGGTTTTTTAATTATTTGTGAACAACTTCCCAGTGGTTTTTTGTTAAATTTTTACTGATAAAATCAATTTAAATAATGAAAACAAATAGGTACATACAATTATAATTAATTTAATAATTGGCTTAGTGAATTATGATTAATTACTAGTTCGAATATCGTATTCCCGCAGTACGAACAACTTCCAAGAGGTTTTAGGTAAACTTTCACTAATAAAATTAAAGTTAAAAATAAAAATAAAAAGGATAGAAATGTAATAATTGAAATTGAAATTGGTTTTACGTACTTACCACCAATTTGATCCTCTGCCGCGGGGGGAGCGGGTCTTCTGCTGGGCCAGAGTAGAGAGCATAAGAACGGAACCGAGTAGAACGAGACGGGGCCACATGTCGGACGGAGCAACAAACCGCGTACTAAAGGGCCGGCCCCCGTACGTCGTCCTCCAACCACTCGCCACGCCCTCTAATAATCAAGACACGCCTACTCACCAATCCAACTTCATCCTCACTACAAGACCACGCCCACTCAACCCCCACTCTTCAACTCACCACAAATTATAGTTAGTTTTAAAAAGATATATAGATAGAAGGCCGTGATTTTTTTTTTTTTTTGTTTCGGTCGTGCGACTAATAAATACATACGAAGATGAAATATGTGTGTACGGATGTGTTAGTGTCTGCATATCTCTCGCCGTGACCTTTATATCGACCGGTCTTGTTTAGACTTGACTGAGAGAGATTCTAGACGCTCGCGATGTTTCCGTCGCATCTTAAACTATATTTAACTGATCTATGACAGACGAGCACCTAACTCGAACCTCTTCTTCGAACACACCAACTCGCCTCTTTGCTTCAATTTGTGTAACTTTATTAAATAAAACAACTTTCAACTTCCCTGTATAACATCGAAGTAGCGAGTTGGCGTTATAAACACGTAAAACTATCGCCTACAAACCAAGGTCATTTACCCACTCTTTAGTAGTGATTCGAATCCCAGAGGTGTAAGACATTTTTCAATCTCATTATCACATCTAAACGTGTAAAAACCACATCAGTAGAGGAGAGTCTTGAACCTTATGTCATTAACAATATGTTTTATTTAGGATGTTCCAAAATATCATGTTACATAGGCACGTTATGGAGTGCCGCAAGGATCAATTCTGGGCCCGCTTCTCTTTATCCTATATTATAAATGATCTTTTAAGTTTAGAAATGGATTTATTGGCATATTATGCTGATGACGCACTATAGCACCTCTAATAAAGGAGATAATTGGACAAGATTAGCTCATGATATGCCATCTAAATTAGATATTATATTATAGGTACTCTTGGTTATATCAAAATTGTCTTGCACTTAATATAGACAAATCTAAATCCATAGCATTTTGTAATTACAATCATTACAATGACTCGACTCCTTATGATATTGAAATAAAGATCAATGGACAAGCTATCAATAGAACTACAACATACAAGTATCTTGGTCTTATATATATGATTACAACATGAAATGCAGCATATACAAGTGGATAATATTATTAGCAAAACTAAATATTTAGTTAATGTTTTTTATAAACTAAAAAAATGAACTACTCAAGGACCGGTGAACAGGGGGAGGGGGGGCAGGGGGGCGGCCGCCACCTCACAGTAAACAGACGGGGGGGGGGGGGGGGGGGGGGGGGGTGCCCCTCCTCTGTTTACTGTTATATTAGCTAACTCTGTTAACTGGTATATATTACCTATGGGGTAATATATAATATGGGGTAATATATAACTGGTATATACACTATGGGCCCTCCCGCAATGCGGGCCCATAGTGACGCCACTGTGCAGGAGCTATATAAAGAAGAAAAAAACCTTCAGATTTCAACAGCCTGTAGATCGGTAATAAAGCAATTGCAGACCCATATTTATATGAATTTTTAGTCATGAAATATGCTCAAGAGTCGAGAATTATCCCCTTCCGTATGTACCTACCTATACATAATATTTAGGAACACCCTCTGTACTTACATAATACAGTGGCGTCGCCAGGACTTTTGTCAGCTGGTGCGCACAGTCATTTGTCAGCTGTTGCGCACAGTCATTTGTCAGCTGTTGCGCACAGTCATTTGTCAGCTGTTGCGCACAGTCATTTGTCAACTGGTAAGCAAAACGTAAATCTTAATAAGTTAAAAGTCTGTCAATTGAAGTTATGCTTTTACAAACCATTATTGCCTAATTTATTAGTTTTTCCCTAAACTTTCAATTTTGTACAAATTAAAAAAAAAGTGTCTCAATTTATAAAATAGTAAAAAACAATCTTTTATCTTGAACCATCCCCCATATTGGATTAGAGTGAAGGCATTTTATTTTTGTATTCTTCCCAGAAAAATCCTTTTATTTGATACCCATATCATGGGCGTTCTAAAAAAAAAAAGTAACTAGTCCGCCATATTGGATTTAGAATGACTTCACTTAGCTCACCATGACCATGAATTGTCAACCAAACTAAACCTGTATGAAAAATTTCAATTCAATCGGTTGAGGATAACTGCTTTAAAATTCGTAGTTGAAAGATCTGACCCGAACATACATACAAACATTGCAAGTTAAATAAAAGCTTGTAAAAAATTGAGCGAAGAGGGTTGAAATTATTATGGTATCATCTATGGGCTATATTAAAAAAATAATTCAAATTTATTGATTAAAGGATACGTAATTTTTAAGATATAATATGGGGTAATTAAAAAAACCAGCGCGCATGTCGGGAAGAAACCAATGAGTGCTAATGCTGACCTTTAAATTTCATAAAAATCGGACGAGTGGTTTTTTAGGTATTTGCAAAAACGTTGGGCAGACTGACAATGGATGAAAAATGTTCCCTGATGTCATAAAACGGATTTCAGTCTTGGATTTTTTTATTCCGAGTCATCAATATTTTTTGTTCGAACAAAAAATATTCCATTATACCTTCGGTAAGCTCAAAAGCACCCCCTGGGCGTTTGTAACAATGGATGACTAAAAAAAATCACAGGAAATTCTTGCATCCAAGTACATTTTAGGGTTTCGTAGGTTATTTTGCGCATATACGTTATTATAATATAATATAGGTATGCTGAAATAACATTTTAAAATTTCCCCATCCTGCTCTATATGAAATTTAAAAAAAAAGTATTTAAATGAATGACCCCAAAAAAAAATAGTCTCAATACTCATAATTTTGCATCGAACTTTCCTAATTCCAGGGAAGGCCCTCTGTCCCCCTTTTGTTCTTAAGGGGTATTCCATACTCCACTAACCCTCCGGTAAGGACGACCCAAAAGGTTCATGCGCGGGTAAAGATTTTGCTTTGAGATTAGGCTTTGTGGAGGTGGTTAAAGATGGCTATAGGTGGTAAAGAGGTATTTGGAGGTGGTTTTAATGGTTAGAGGTGGTTAGAGATGGTTAGAGGTAGTTAGAGATGGTTAAAGGTGTTTAGAGATGGTATAGAGGTGTTTGGAGGTGGTTAGTGGTGGTTAGAGGTGGTTAGTTGGGTTAGAGGTGGTTAGAGATGGTTAGAGGTGGTTAGATTTTGTTACAGGTGGTTAGAGATGGTTACAGGGTGTTAGAGGTGGTTAGAGATGGTTACAGGGTGTTAGAGGTGGTTAGAGATGGTTAAAGGGTGTTAGAGGTGGTTAGAGATGGTTACAGGGTGTTAGAGGTGGTTAGAGATGGTTACAGGGTGTTAGAGGTGGTTAGAGATGGTTATAGGTGGTATAGAGGTGGTTAGAGATGGGTATATTGATGGTTAGAGGTGGTTAGAGATGGTTACAGGGTGTTAGAGGTGGTTAGAGATGGTTATAGGTGGTATAGAGGTGGTTAGAGATGGGTATATTGATGGTTAGAGGTGGTTAGAGATGGTTATAGGGTGTTAGAGGTGGTTAGAGATGGTTATAGGTGGTATAGAGGTGGTTTGAGGTGATACCAAGCCTGGCAAACAGTAATAACTTTATTAAAGTAGGCCTGAGTCTGTCGGGCGGCCAGACCGGCTCCCCGTACAAATTGCGTTGTTACTGTTAGAGCCTGGATGGGGGTCCCGCGGACTCCGTATATCAGTTCCCACTCCATTATAACACGGCCGCAAAAAAAACCACACGGTGTTCGCTCCGCCCCGAATTAGCACTAATAACCCCAATATAAGTTAATTTCTTTTTCTGAAAAAAAGGAAAGACCACCCGGTTGCTCTTAACAGACCCCGGCGGTTATTTATTTTTTTGTGGGTGGAAATGAAGCTGAAGAAGAGAACGTAATATATAGGTTAATAATTGCAGAGTGTGGATGGTAGGTGCTAGATCGGACAGGTAAGGTGGCCAGGTATAGAAGCGGGTTCAGTAAACAGATCACTAATAGTGGTATTACTCCGAGTGGTTACAAAGTCCGGTCTAATACTTAGCTAAGAGCTTACTTCTAACTGTGAACCTCCACATTAGTCAAGCACCATTTCCCCAACCCAAAGCTTTTATTTACCTATCTCTCTGCAAATCCATCTCTCATTTCTTTTAGCAGATAAAAAAAACTGAAACTCTAACAATTTAAAGTCCTTTTTTAAAATGTGCTTAATAGTTTTCAATTTATTGTTTACCAGACTTTATCCTTCATGCTGGAAATCGAAAGATGCTATACTCGTATGTTTTACTTTAAGGTAAAAGTCTATGCACCAAAAAATATGTTTATGCACCAAAATATAGACTGTCAATTGGTGTGGCACATAGCTTCTTCGCAATTATACAATTTATTTAATTGTTTCCTCCGAGTTTTATCTGTCAAAATGGTTTTGCTTTTTTACATGAATCAAAGTAAGAATTTAGCAATAGTTAAAGAGCGCAGACGGTTCAAATTAATCTGGGGATATCTAAGGTTTACTTTCGATAGACTATAAAAGTTTCATACAAATCAGATAAGTACTTTTGAAGCTATAGGGGTAAATAATAATGTATGTTTGTGAGCATGTGGAAGAGAAACAAATAGGCGCAGAAGGTTGAAACTTATATGGGACCAACAATGGGCTACTCATGACCTAGCACCCAAATTTCATTAAAATTGGACGTTTTGTTTTCAAGATACGTTGGTTCGCAAAACTTGAACGACAGACCGACAGACAGACGTGGAACCAAAAATGATCCCTGATGTCTGAAACGGATTTCTGTCTTGGAATTTTTGAAATCGGAGACCTAAAAATGTTTGGTTCTTTAGAACGATCACATAGCTTCCGTTACCTTCGGTAAGCTCGGAAGCAAAATCAAATCGCTCCAGTATAGTTTAGTCTCCACGCCTCTGTACAGAATTAAAGACGATACACACAATGACACATTTAATAAATACACATACACCCTTTACATGTGGGACCAAGAACAACAATTAGATAATTATGATCTAACTAGACCTACCATACAAATTTCATTAAAATCGGACTTAAATGATCAATTTATAATAATTATAATTATATAAGAATTAATGTATTAATTTAGCAAAATTAAAAAAAAAAACGCAGACGGTTAAAATCAATCTGGGACGAACAATGGGCTAATTATGACCAACAATCTAAATTTTATTAAAATCGGACGAGAAGTTTTTAAGATATTATATTGGTTCACAAAAATTGAGCGAACACGGAACCAAAAATGTTCTCTGATGTCTGAAACGGATGCCTCGAAATTTGTTGATATCGGAGACAAGATATTTTTGTTTTTTTAAAACGATCAGATGGCTTCTGTTACCTTTCTGTAAGCTCGGAAGCAATAAAATTGGTAAATAAATAAGCCATTTATTGATCATACTTAGGGATTGTACCAATAAAATTGGTACACAACAATAGTTATTTATGTAACTATGCAGCAAAATGGAGTTTTGCTGACAAGTTTTTAAGTTTTAGTTCCGAGCCAAAGGGGGGGATAGGCAAAACAAATTTACTGCAGAGGCGAAGCCGAGGCAGGAAATTGACTATTTTACTGACAAGGCGAAGCCGAGTCAGGAAAATTACATGTTGACTGACGAGGCGAAGCCGAGGCAGGCAAATGTTAATTACCTGCGCTGAGGTGTAACCGAAGCAGGTAATCTTTAAACGAGTCAGGAATGTTTCCTTTGCTGCATAGTTACATACAATATTTTATCTATTAACGGCAGAAAAATTACACTAATTATTATATTCCCTTTTTAATATATAAAAGATTTAAAGAAATCAAATCAAAGGCAAAACAATTCAGGGTTGCCACTTTTTTATTAACAACTGTTTTCTATCTCAATTTTTAGTGATCTTTTAAAAATAATCATGGTAAAATAGTAAAATTTTTTTGTCACTATAATTATTTAAGTTATTTTCAAAAAAGATATAACTATTTAGCAGAATATTACGCTTAAATATATAAAAATAAACAATGTGGTAGTGTTTATAACCTGCGATGAAGTAACTTTTTTTTAGTAAAATTTTCTTACAATGTAACAGCATATTGTTATTTTGCTGACACTTTGAACTTTTGCTGACACTTTGAACTTTTGCTGACACTTTGAACTTTTGCTGACACTTTGATATTTTGCTGACACTTTATTCAAAAGAATCAAGAAAAATGACATTTTGCAGACTGAAAACAGTACAACAATGCTTAATTTTGCTGGCGTGAGTAGATAAAAATTATTTGTACTTATTGCTACCTTCATTTACTAAGTACCTAATGTTTTATTAGGTATAGATTCCACTAAAGTATAGTAAAACATGTTCCATGATAAACCTATTTGTGAAGTATCTTTAATTTTAACAAAATTTTAAAATGTTTAACATAATCTCGAGACCACTTCGTCTGCTCTAAGGTAAAAGTCAATAACTATTGAATACCAAATATTTATCGAAGTTTCAACATTTCAGTGAGTTTTATTTGGCACTAGGTGTGCAATGCAGTTGTCTGCTTGCAATATTGAGCTGAGCCTGTTTTAATCTTAAGCAATAATCATTTTTATTTATAAACAGCTGAAATCGAATCAAAAATAGTAATAATTCTACCCATTTTAAAAAAATTTTAGAAATCTTAATTGTAATAATTCTAATTTTTAATTAAAAAGCATTTTTTTCCTGTTTTACTATTTTACCCCTCTCTTATAAATGAAAATATGACAAAAGTGAACATAAGAACAATTACTGTACTCTTTAAAGGATCTGAAACACTGATAAATGAAAATGAAAAAAAAAATCGTTTCACATGCAATGATTCCGTTAACCTTCGGTAAGCTCGGAAAAATGAAAATCTTTGAAAATACATTTTTCCCAAGAAAATAACTTATATGGTTAACTTCTCATTTAAATGGACTAAATTTAAGATTTAAAAAAAAAAAAATCATCAGAATAACTATTGAAAAAAAAATTCTCACGAACTTTTCAGAATTCAAAATTTGAATTCATTTTTTTCTTTTCAAAAATAAAGTTTCATTAATACTTGTTTTGATTTGAATTTTTTTGTTTTGTTTTTTTACTAAAGTGGATGTTTTTCTTGTTCATGTGAAGATTAAAACAGTGTATGTAATGTTGGAAATTATACATTTTTTTTTTCTTAAGTTGGTTATTGACTGAGTTTTGGTTTTTATACGGAGAAGAGAATGCGGAGGGGAAGGGGCGAGGGTTTATGACGGGTCGAGGATTATAGGGCGACGACAGAGGCTGGACGGACCGACATACACTCAGGCAGGACCGTCATCCACCCGGGCCGGACAGACATCCAGGCTTTGTTTCAACAAGTTAATCTGATTATGGTATGACCGGCGCTCGTCCTAATCACGATTTATGTCGTATAATGTCGTTCTACTACTACCTTCACGGGACTTTATACGTTTAAAAACCCACACCAACAGCGAGATTATAAACAAAATTATAGTTTTTTGTCATTTGTTAGAGTCTGTATAAGAGGCGAGTTTAAGTAAGAGGCTGTTGATCCTCTGCCAGGTTCCTCCCGTCCCTGTTTAATGACTAAATCATAAACTAATGTTTTATTCTTTTCATTCTGTCTGCAGTCATAATATGTTTTATTTGGAAGTGTTGAATATTCTAATCCTGAGGAGGGTGCGCGGCTAAGTAAGCCGGTAATGGTTCTGGGAAGGCCTCGTCCACACACAGGCAGTTCTGCTTCTCCTCGCCCGGTCACCGTATTTCATCTTTAAACAGAAAAGTCAGGTTCGTCCTGTTAGTCGACCAGTTCCGTTTCCTCCACGTTCTGCAGTCACCGTTCTACTTGTCCCAATACACCGTCCAATTTTACATAAATATCAAACTTCAAACAATACAATTCAATTATGTAAACAATAGCCCTACGTTGGGCGCCAATAAATAAGTGGGTCTTACATCAAAAACGACCTAAAAATCCGAAATCCGGTTTTAATTAATCTAGGAATACCTAGCCCCCAATTAAATTCAGACGAATGAGGGATTAGTTCTTAAAAACTACCTTAATCAACCATACATAATACAAAAAATAAAATTAGAAAATTGTACTATTATCTCCAAAAATCACAGATCATTTACCTGGTAAATCCAAAAATAACACCAACCTAATTGTAATGACATGGATACGGGGTAAGCAATAATCCTATGGGGAAACTTATGTCCCCCCCCCCCTTCCCACCATTAACACAGCATATATTACACATTACCCGAGTTTAAATCGTTGCTAGAAGAAGCACGTAACTCACTTTTACTCGTATTCTTTTACAGGTAGGTAAATCTAAAAAATCTATCACTTAGACGAGTCTCGAAACACAAACTTGGTTTCACGATTTCCTTTCAACCAAGCTAATTTACTCTACCACGCCTAAACAAGTTTCACTTCAAAAAACTGGATTGCACAAAGTTGCTTCATTTTTTAAACAACGACAACTCATAAAACTCATTGACAGGATCACTATGTAAACGAGGCAAGTCTGTCACTGTCACTGCCGTCACTGTCACTCTATTATTGGCAGTAGAGAAAGATTCATTCTACAAGGTTCTATTATAGTTGTCCGAGAAATGGCGACACTTGTTTCGCGTACAAAATTCCAGTCCTGGAACTTGCTGAACGCACTAAACTAACCACCGAACGCCGAACCACCGAACCACCGAACGCACCGTGCAAATTATTTTATTACATATTTTTTATTTATTTTTTGGAACGAAGTCTCCTATGGCACGTTCTGGAGCCCGGGAGTGAATAAAAAAAATAAAACGACCAAAATCACCGTCACAAAATAACCGCCACAAAATCACCGTCACCCAAAAACCGTCACGAAATCTACCGATGACGATAACTTGAGTAAAAGATCACCGAGTTAGTTGAAATTTGGTACACATGTTCATTTTACCAATGCCCAGGCTGAGTTCGTTGGAAAACTTTATCCGCTCAAGCGTTCACGCGCAACGCTCGCGTAAACGTAAGCTTAAAAAAGATGGGAAAAAATGTTATTATGGAAGCCTGTTACTTGACTTGTTTATTTTTGTTATATGTCAAAATGTCACTTGGTTTTGTAAATATAGAAAATATAAGCACGGTCTTGTTAAAAGTAAAATTGACCTGTGCTGACGCTTATTTTAATATATTAGGTATATTATTATAATACTGCGTACTTAATCCAAGAAAAAATTCTAACTTCATCTATTTAATGAGACAAACAACATTTTTTTAGTAAAACGAACACCGACACTGTGATTTTTCATGATTTTTTCTTATATTCAATATATATTTATAGTAAGACGCTTGCTTTAATGATACAAATAATGATTTTCTTTTAATGTTTCCTTAATTCTTGCTGGGTACAAACAGTTAGTTACTTTTAATTTTTTCTCTTTTCTAACTCCATCATGTCTTCTAACACTGCCATGTATAAGTAGTTAGCAATGTTTACGTACTTAGCAGTGTGATTTTATCATTTATATTTAATGAAAAATGTAAGAAACTTCGTTCCTACCGGGTATCCCGCGACACCACACGTATTTTTAAATTCCGGGGGGCTTTTACACCCGAAGACGCAGGCCACTTTGGTGGGCCCATTGAACAAACCCGGGTTAGGGAAGGAAATCATCACACTCGTGTGAAGATATGGTCGTTAACCATGACTTCCCTCCTGGTTGTATTACAACCAGGTGTGTCATCATCATGGTTTCCAGGCCGAAATCTGGTGGTGCCACTCATTCGAGGAGCTTCCTATTTGTTTAAACAATGCTGGGTGGACATTGAGCGGGGGCCTGGTCCGGGAATCGAACCCAGAGCTGTGGTCTGAAGCGGTCACCCATCCATCTTCCGACCCTGCTCGAGGCTGCTTAACTTGCCTTACTGTAAGGCGAGCTCTCTAGCCTCCGAGCCACCCAGGCACCATTTTATGGTTAATGCGTAACGCAAGGAATCTTGCTTTACTGCTGTGCCCTATGCTATTGTATTTTTGTTTCTTTAGTTGTTTAATAAGTTACTAAAGGTATTTTCAAATGATATTGTTATACTATGTGTTGTCTGCTGGGAGGGATTAGTTTGCGGTTGTTAGTGGGATGACCTAAGTATCTAAAGCGAGGTATTACCGATGAAGAGGACAAAGTGTCCACTTTTAGAAGAGTTTGTATTTACAAGGGTTTTAATGCTAAGAGATATTTGTATCACTATATTGGCTAAGAAGAGAAGTAAGTGCGTATAATAAGTAAAATGGTTTCTTTACCTGAAACCGGGTCGGTTTCAAACTCTCTGTCGACATGTTTAACTGTACATCCTCACCTTAATATCGTTCCTTCTTTCTCACCTCTCTATCACCACAACCATAGAAACCTCTAATCACACGGGCGCCCAAACCTATGGGCAACCCCCCCCCCCCCCCCTAGCTCTCAGAAAAAGAGGGAAAAAAATGTCAAGTCAGGTGTTTTGCTTTCAAGAAAGAGATTTACGTATTGGTATAACATACACTAAAATTGTTTGTGTATGTAGGTTGGTTTGTAAGCTCAGAACCTTTGCTTCATATAATTAAAAAAAAAATTTTTTTCGGTGTTTACCGATTACTTTTATTATACATTAGGCCAGTCAAATTAGACATTAATAATAATGTAGTTCAGATTTTTTTTTATATGTTGTTCGGACCAGTGCAAACTTAGAGTAGTGTGATCCTAAGTTTGCAGCTTCGAAAAACTTGTGCTGGCAGCGTAATACGTGAAAAACTGAAAATAGTCGGTCTTTTTTAAGTTGTTACCATATATAACTCCTAAACTATATATATATGTGTTTTTCGATATTAGCGTTACTATTTTTAAAGTACAGTAAATTTGCTGCAGCATAAGCCAAACTGCAGCTCTGCACATCTATAATATGTTCCGAGTTATGACCGCAGTTAAAAATTGTCAGTTTTTCCAAAAAATGAAATTTTTTAGTATTGCTCTCGTTTCAGGCCGAATATCAGTATAAAACCGCTCACCTACAAAAGAAAAGAAAAGAAGTTGTAGTAAATATAATTTACTAGTTTCCTTTTAAGTACAAAACGAAGTCTGTAGGCCCAATAGTTCTGTTGCAATCGTAAAAACATAAGAATGGATTATGGAGGGGGGGGGGAATTTTACTTTTGGCATTGGCCCTAACAACATATCCAAAAATTGAAGTTACCCGACCTTTTGCAAGGAAGACTATATTTTTTTTGTACTTACTGACTGGACTGTTAAACCTAATACTATCAGCTAATTTCTTTTGAACTCAAAACATTTGGCGAACTTAATTTTTTTGTTAATTCACGTAACTAAAATATTTTTAAAATGTATCAATTTATTTTACTTGGTACTAAAATAAAACATTAATTTATATAATGTACAACTTTTAATAATAAAATATTTTTTAAATATAATTAATGATTAAATAAAATACCCAGGTCTTCATGTCAAGTTAATAAGAAACATCATTTTATTGGTATAAAATTACATTTTAGATGCTCTTGGAATAGTCTAAAAATACGTTTTCAAGTAATGTAAGCTACAAAAATTTTCCCTGGACCCCCCAGACCCCCCTAAAAGAAAGTCCAACCCCTTTCAAAATTGGCTGGATCCGCCCTTGTGTTCGGACCAGTTAGGCTATTGTGATCTTAAATATGCAGCTTCAAAAAACTTGTGCTAGCTGCGTAATATATGAAAAACTGAAAAAAATTATTTTTAGTTCTTCCTATATACCTCGTATAAACTGCGTGTCGTTTGCGATGTAATTTGTTCTAACTATTTTTACAGTACAATAAATTAACAACAATTTATGCGCAACTCTGTAGGGGAGAGTGGGGCATGTTGTCACAAATTTAACGATTTATTTTTTTTAATTTTTTCTATTCGGTACATTTTCAATTTCTAAGTACTATCGTTTATTTTAAACTTTCAGCTACATGTGGCACAATGGTTTCATTTATTTAGCATTAGTAGAAGTATTTTTATTTAATTTTTTTAAAAATTAAAGTTTTTTGTGACAACATGCCCCATCAAGGGGCAGGTTGTCACTTGGTATGAGGTAAGTTGTCACAAGATATAAATTAATTATCACCACTTTGATTTAACAAAATTTAAATACCTTAAGGTACAAGATTTGGCTAGTTAATATAATAATAATTATTATTTATGGGGCTATCAGTCTTGTACAGGCAAAATATTTTTCTTATAGGAATCATTTATGTTAATTTTACTGCAGTACCAATGCTAGGTTCTGTAATTTATTAAAAATGCAGCCTCTAAATTTTAGAACCCTAACCGCCTTCATGAGCACTCTTGGAGCATACCGTCCTCTAGTGGTGTTTGCCTTGTAATTGCTCACCATTTTGGCTAGAACAGAACAGCTTTGCTAAAATCGTTATTCCGTGCCTGTACCTAGCACCTAGCTAAGAGTACGGTAAGGGAATCAATCAGCTACCTCGGTAAGGGAATCAACACTGCGTTTTTAAGTATAAGGGTGGAGAGGGTCTGTTAAAAAATAAATTTTTATTTATTGTATTAAAAATAAAAGGGGAAAAGTGTATCATTTGTTTGATTTTTTATCAATAGTTCGCATATTTGTTTAACTTATTTTAACTGGCCATCCTTTTTTTTCTTTATCCGCTTTCCTTAATTCCTCTTCACTTTCCATTTCTATTTAAATATAGAAGAATACTCTTATGTAAATATAGCATTGGGGCAAGTAGTCACAAAAGGTATTGGATGTGACTACTTGCCCCTTTTACATTGTGACAACTAGCCCCAACGCGCCATTTTTAATTATAGTGAAATATTTTTTTCCTGCCGCAATAATATTGATTTAACGGTTTAGAAAAACAATGCCAAAACTACTACGTAATAATAATCATCGAATATAGCACCCTAGATAAAAAATACAAAACAGAAAACATAATTTAAAAACAAAAAAAAGCAGTGAGTGACTTGCCTAAAAAGTTTATGTTCCATAGATGACAGACGGTTTGCTACAGTGACACCATTTTTCGTAAAATTTGTCTACATAATGAAGCTTATCTTCAGTAGCCGCGCGAGCTTTCCCTTATCACTCTAACCCCTTAAAATTGACCCTGTGACTTCTTGCCCCACTCTCCCCTACTCTGTGCGTCTAATGTCTAATAATTTCCGAGATATGACACTAAAAATTGGATTTTTTTTCACAAAATGTAAGTTTTAAGTATTGCTCTCGATTTGGGGTGAATATCGGCGTAAAACTGTTAACCTACGAGAAAAGTCACACGAAATGAAGTATGAAGTTGTAGTAAATTTAATTGGCCTCCAGTTCATCGGCAACTCTGTACGTTCAATAGTTTCTGAGATATGACACTTCAAAAGTTGTCGGGAAATCATATCGGGATTATTTAAATGTATTATGAATCATTGTCAAATAAAATTAACATATTCTAAAAAATTAATACAACTTTATCATAACAATTTTAAATACATATCTAATGAAAATCAAATTAATTTTAATTATATTTATTACAATCTGGTTGGAATGGAAAATTTTGGTTTAGAATTTGCATGGGTGAAAAACAAAATTGGTACACAGGGGTACGGGGTACAAAAGTCAAAATAGTATTTACCCTTCAAGATGCATGTCGTTAGAAAGCTCTTTAAGAGTACAGTAATTGTTGTTATGTACACTTTTATCATATTTTCATATTAAAGGGGGGTAAAATGGAAAAAACACGTTATTATGCTATTTTTGACCCTAAATTGTAAAAATTTGACCCCTAAATGAACTCTGATATTATTGACATTTTAAAATTTGTTTGAAATTTTTAAATGCATCCTAAGGGGAGATATCGTCTGGAGTGACATATATATACATATACATACATACATATATACATACATACATATTATATACATACATACATAAAAAAAGGTTTTAATTTAAATCAAATTATTATTATTATTAACTACGGGATACAGACAGAGAAAAATACACTCCAGTGCCGGAGTGTATTTTTCTCTGTCTGTATCCTTAATAATAATTATTATTTGATTTAAATTAAAATTTAAACTTTCCGTAGTATGAAAACTACCAAAAAACGTAAAAATTGAATAAAAAAAAAAGTCCAGTCATGCACCATGACTTAATGAGCGAATTTTCAAAAAAATCTGCGTTTTATTGGCTTATGATAATATAGGAAAATTTTGGTTTAGAATTTGCTCGGGTGAAAAAAAAATTAATACACGCAGGGGTACGGGGTACAAAATTCAAAATAGTATTTACCCTTCAAGATGCATGTCGTTGGAAAGCTCTTTAAGAGTACATTAATTGTTGTTATTTACACTTATATCATATTTTCACATAAAAGGGGGGTAAAATGGAAAAAACACGTTTTTTGACCCTATATGGTCAAAATTTGACCCCTAAATGGACTCCAAAAATTCTGGCCAACGAACTCATCCTTTCTTTTGATAATATTGACATTTTAAAATTTTTAAGTGCATCCCAAGGGGAGATATCGTCTGGAGTGACACATATATACATTATATACATACATACATACAGTAGCGTACACAGAAAATTTTTTCGGGGGGGGCCCAACCTAATTTAACTTATATGCGGGTTTAGCATACCCCATAATTTATTTTAATTGTAATTTCTCCCCCTTTTCAACACTCTAATTTCAATTTCTAACCACATACCTCATATTTAATTAAATTAAAATCCTATGAGGTAACACCTCACTATATGTGATGTGATCGTTCTAAAGAACGATTATGTCTCCGATTCCAATAATTCCAAGACAGAAATCTGTTCCAGTTATCAGACATTTTTGATCCCGTTTCTGGCTGTTAGTCTGTTTCTCGCTCAATCATTGCGAACAATTCTTAAAAACTACTCTTTCGATTTTAATGAAATTCGGATGGCAGTTAATTAGCATATAAAAAGTCCATTGTTGGTCCTATATAAGGTCCAATCTTCTGGTCCCATTTCCCTCCACCACATTTCTCCACCTGCCACCATTTCTCTTCCACATGTGCACACACATACATTTATTTACACCTTATCTTCCAAAAATATTCATCTGATTTTATAAATCTTATGTGATAGAAGCTCACAGATTAATTTTAACTGTCTGCGCTGTTTAAATTTTGGTAAATTGATACTTTAAATCATGTAAAAATCAAACCAATTTTGACTAATTTAAAAAAGGAGGGAAAATTGAGTAAATTTAACATGAATAAAGTATCAATATAGCAATATTTTAAGAGCGCAGACGGTTGAAATTATTCTTGGGTTATCTGCGGGCTACTTTAAACAAACCATTAAAATTTCATAAAAATCAGATGAGTACTTTTGAAGATATAGGTGTAAATAAATGTATGTCTGTGCGAATGTGGAAGAGAAATAAATAGGTGCAGAAGATTGAAACTTATACGGGATCAGCAATGTTATAATCTGGCTAATTATGAGCTACCATAAAAATTTCAATAAAATTGGACGAATAGCTTTTAAAATATGTTGGTTCGCAAAAATTGAAGGACAGGCGGACTGTACCATGATGTTAAACAGATTTCTGTCTTGGAATTTTTGAAATCGGAGACATAAAAATTGTTCGTTCTTCAGAACTGTCACATATCTTCCGTTTCCTTTGGTAAGCTCGGAAGCAAAACGTGATCCATACTGCAAAAGCAATCGTGGATTTAGAGCACATACAAATTTCAAATTTTTATCTAGAAGAGAATACTTCTCTAAGAAAATTAAATACCTATTGCAAAACAAAAGAATCATTTGCTCATTCGCTGGGTAATTACATGATACATTTAACATCAAATGTTTTCTGAACGCTTTTTGAGTTATTAGATTTAAATTTACTATTACTATGTAATATGAATCAGTTTTTTTCACAAAATGATAAACCGATTTATTTATATTGCCTCTGTTTTCCCACTACATGTCGACGAACACTAGTCCGACCTGAGTCAGCAAGAGGGGAATGCCGCATAGACAAGAGGACCCGTTTAGCGTACTACACACAATCCTGGTCCAAAACAAAAATTTGCTACTAAAATCCACAACCATCATTTTCCCGTTTAAGCCAGTCTAGTGTGCATATTTTAATTCAATTAATTTAATTACATCGGCAAAAGTTCGAGTTGACTCGGGCCTCATTTAATTTAATGTGCTTAACACCTAGGCCGAGCCGGCAATCGGGTCTATTATTGAACGCATCCCAATTTATTTTGATGCATAATTTCCATCGACAAAATCGGGCCTACTAGCAATCAGGCCGATTCATTGTACTCATCCTAATCAATTCAATGCACTTAATTCTATAGCAAAAAATCCGGGCCTAGCTGTCAATCGGAGCAGTCTATTTTTACGAATCCAAATTCAATTCATTGCATTAGGATTCGTAATGAATTGAAGCTGTCCTATAATGCAACCTATGCTATTGAACTGGACTAAAACCACAAAACAATCATTGAATTCAATTGGCGAAAAATCGGGCCCAGCCGAAATCGGGTCGATCAAGTGTAATGTTTTTTTGTTCCACTGGCAAAAATCAAGGCCTAGTCGGCAAATGAGCCGATTTATTTCATGCATCCTAATTTAATTCAATAAATCTAATTCCATCAGCAAAAATCTCGGTCCAACCAAAATCGGGCCGCTATAGTGTTTAATAGTTTTAGTTTCATCGACAAAAATCCGGGCCCAGCCGACAGTCGGGCCGGTATAGTGTTTAATAAATTCAATTTCATCAGCAAAATCCGGGCCCAGCCGACAGTCGGGCCGGTATAGTGTTTAATAAATTTAATTCCATCCGCAAAATCCAGGCCAACCGAAAGTCGGGCCGCTATAGTGTTTAATAAATTCAATTCCATCGGCAAAATCCGGGCCCAGCCGACAGTCGGGCCGGTATAGTGTTTAATAAATTTAATTCCATCCGCAAAATCCGGGCCCAGCCGACAGTCGGGCCGGTATAGTGTTTAATAAATTCAATTCCATCGGCAAAATCCGGGCCCAGCCGACAGTCGGTCCGGTATAGTGTTTAATAAATTCAATTCCATCGGCAAAATCCGGGCCCAGCCGACAATCGGGCCGGTATAGTGTTGAATGAATTTAATTTTATCGGCAAATCCGGGCCCGAGCTTATTTGGGGTGATTAAGTGTATACACACCATAAGATAATACTTAATTAATTCCTTTTATCGGAAAATATTTACAGCCAATTCGAATGCATCTGTCATTACTATGTTTTTTTGGTTTCAAGTGTATGGCGGGTCTTAGGTATGTAATCATTTCGGGGGGGGCCAGGGCCCCTTGGGCCCCCCCCCCCCCCTGTGTACGCCACTGCATACATACATAAAAAAAGTGTTAAATTTCAGGAATCGATTCAGAATGGTCTAAAACGGATTTCCATGAAAAAATTCGCATTACAAAAATTTTGAAGCCATTGCAATAGCGTAATTTTCTTTGAAAATTCGCTAAAAGTGTTAAATTTTAGGAATCAATTCAGAATGGTCTAAAACGGATTTCCATGGAAAAAAATTTCAAAAATTCACATTACATAAATTTTGAAGCCATTGCAATAGTGTAATTTTCTTTGAAAATTCGCTAAAAGGAATTTTTCTAGTGAATAACTCTTCTTGAGGACCAAAATAAACACAATTTTTTTCTTCTTGAGTCACACCTGAAATATTTATATTTGTGCATGCAATGAATGAACTTCAGACCGGAAGGGACTCTTCACTCCTGGTTTAGATATTATTTAAGGACATTAGTAATAGCGTTTTATTTTTATTGACTGTTAGAAAGGCTGTAAGATTCATATGGAGGTATAGTTTCCTGAAGCGCCCTTACCTGAAGGTGGAGCCCTAGCGGAAGGACGAGACCTGCTTCTCGCCTTCTTGTTTACTCAATGGCGAAGCGAGGTGAGAAGTGGCCACCTTTCATTAGGACCCCTAATAAAATCATAAAATAAAACTACCGGTGGCCGGTAGCGCTTCTAGGGCGTGAGAACGCGCCGTGAATGAAATCCAGTGGCGCCACGGCGTCTACCCACATCAGAGGTGCAAAGCGCCGCCATTCACACGCACACCTGGTTTTACAAGGAAAAGCTTCACTTTTCTTCGGCTTATTTCAATCTATTTCACTCAAGCCGCTTCCTTTCACACTGTGAGTCAACCAACAACCTTTTTAGCGTTACTTTGTGAATTTTTTTACAAAAATAAAAAATTCAAATGCCAGGAAATAAAACGTAGAAAAGTAGGTAAAATTATTTTCTGAAGATTAGTCCAGTAACATTACTAAAATAAGTAAGTGACATTACTCATTTCCTTCAATAACCGAGCCGGTTAACAGTATAACATTATGATAAATTAACGTGCAAGAGCGCCACAAGTGGATCCCCAATTATTTGTTTTGTCTCAATAATTTCCATTTACTGATTTGTAAAATTGACGTGAAAAGCTCTAAAAAAGGAAAATCTATCTACTAATAGGGTTCTATGAATAGACTGCCAATTAGTGTGGCACATAGCTTCCTCGCAATCGCATCCTTTCCAGTACGTTATTGATTTTATAATTATAAAAGCCATATTATTGTCTATTTTTTTAATTGTTTTTAACTTTTATTTTTAATTTGTCAAAGTTGTTTTGATTTTTTTCACAAGTATCAATTTAGCGCAAAAGTTTGAAGAGCGTAGACGGTTCACATTAATCTGGGGCTATCTGCGGGTTACTTTCGATAAACTATAAAAGTTTTATACAAATCAAATAAGTACTTTTGAAGCTATAGATGTAAATAAATATTTGTTTGTGAGCATGAGATAGATAAACAAATGAACCCAGAAGGTTGAAATTTATATGGGACCAACAATAAACTAATTATACAACCACCATACAAGTTTCATTAAAATCGGACTTGTAGTGTTTAAGAAAATTGAGCGGCAGACAGAACTAAAAATATTCCCTGATGTATGAAACGGATTTCTGTCGGATTTTGTGATTCGGTGTTTGAATTTTTGAAATCGGAGATATAACGATCGCACATAGCTTCCATTACCTTCGGTAAAATTGGAAGCAAAAAATAAAAAAAATTGAAAAGATTTAAATTTTTTTGTTAATTACGGAAAATTGTCACTTTTTAAGTACCTGATGACCGTGCCTTAAGTGCCTTCTTCGTTCTTTGGTTCGTTGGACAACGTTATCCGCCAAAGCGTTCGCCTGCAATGCTCGCGTTAACGTGAACTTCAAATTTAAAATTGGAATTTTAGGTCGGGAAGAAAATCTAACTTCATCTATTTAATGAGACTAACATTTTTTACAAATACAATTTTTTAATAAAACCAACAGCGACACCGCTATGAAGAGTTAAAGATCGCTAAAACTATTAATAGTTTTTATTATGGAGAGAACTTGAGGAGGGAGATAGACAAGGGGAATAGGAGGTGGCTTGGTCCCCCAGCTCTCTCTTTGCCCTACCTCTTCAATAGCATAGTGAGCCTATGGACCTCGAGACCAGGCTTTATTGATGGGAAATTAAATAAATGAGACAATAATGGATTTTAAAAGCCTATCATCATTTAAGTATACGCGAGGAAGCTATGTGCCACTCTAATTGGCAGTGTATTTACAATGTTGAAGCATTATGCTAATTATTATTATTTATTGTAAATATAATTCTGTATTTATGAAGTATTGGAATCTTCCTTTTGAATTGTTTAAACTCCAAAATAACGAAATGCTTCATATAAAGACTAAATTTTCACAGTGAAATAAACGTCATACTTTTGGCTAAAACGTCATAAAACAACCGATTTTCTAAAATAGAGGTCATAAAACAGGAGAATAAAAGTCATAAAAGTCATAGAATAAAGGTCATGAAATGAAAAAATAAAAGTCATAAACGTCCCGTCTCTGTCAATAAGTTAGTATTTTACCAGTATTTTATTTATAAGTTGGTATTTTGTACCAGTATTTTAAATTTCACATTTCTAGCGTGAACTGTTCTGGGGATATAAACTAAAGTACGATGGACAAACAGACACATCACCCTCGGTATAAAGGTTTCGAGGATTATCTACGAAACCCTAAAAACAAACTGGTGGAGAGCAGAGGCGTAACTATGGGCCCGCACTGCGGGGGGCCCCACCGTCAGGGGGCCCCCAGTTCTAAACGCAAGAGGTTTTTGTTTTTGCTCATCAAGTTTGTTTGGCGAGGGGCCCCCAAAAAATTCTTGGGGGGGGGGGGGGGGCAATGCCTTAGCTACGCCACTGCACCTAGTGGTTTTTTTCCCTGACATAGTTTGGCAAGTCTGAGCTGTCAGATTTACAAAGTATAATGACATGAGTGTATGAAGGTGGGTTCATAGCTAGCGGATACGTAGGTAATTGCGGAGGCCGGAAGGGATTCATCTATAGCAACTCTTTTGCGGTGCCGCTACAAAACCTGTATGAAACCTTCACTTCGTCCTCTTCTTATTTCCTTTCTGTTTTATGTTAAAATTGTTTTATTATAATATATTTGTATCTGTTCATTTGTTCCTGCATTATTTTTTATTATAATCTGTGTTTAATCTACGTTTTTTTATCAGTGTTTTATCTTTATCTGTGAATTATGTCCGTGTTTTTTATATCGGTGCTTATTATTTATCTGTTCCTACATTACTTTTATTATATACCTATTTCTAATTTATATAATAATAAAAGTCCTTATCTATAATCTTATTATATGGGACAGAGTAGGGGAGTCTCAATTCCACCCTTATTATAAACTTTTAACTCCAGGGAGAGAACTCTTAAAAAATTATTTGAACAATTCAAATGACAGGTGGTCAACAAGTTTAATCTTTAAAGCCAGAGGAGAGCTCTTTCATCTTAATTACAGGCATGGAAGAGATCAGGCACAGCTCGATTGTAGTATGTGTAACTTGAGCTCAAAAGAAGATAACTTTCATTTCATAGCGATTTGCCCTGTCCTTAAAGAATTTAGACTAACTCACTTAGGAAAATCAATACTAAACATACAAGAGTATGTAAGTCTGTTAAATGAGACGGACGGCAATGCACTCATTAAGTATATAAGAAGAGCTCTTAATTATAGATCATTCCTTATCAGTCAATATAATACTTAATCCTGTAGTGACCCTGCTCACCCCTTGAAAGCTCCACCAATTTATGGGATTAATTATCTATTAGTTCGGGCCACCTCTACTAGGTCGCGCTAGTGTGCTAGAGTTTTAGCTTTGTTTACTCTTAAATGACAGATATGAGTCTAGTCTTGTCTTGATTCATATTAACGAATTTATTACATCAGCGCGTGTTTTATTTAACTATCAACTAAATATTATAAGTATTTTATTGTAAGGACTACCTCCCCTTCCAACCCCTATACCTTTTTACTTCTCTATCTCTGTTTTAGCCTGTCCTTTTTCAAGATCTTGCCCCTGCCAAAGTATTTGCATGGTTATTTAATAAGTATGTATGGAGGTGTTGGTGTTATGTAGGGGAGTCTGTAATATGAAATTCTTGGATTGAGAATCTAGGAATCTTAGGTTGCATACTCAACATTAAGAAAATAAAACTAACAAATCTTGTTGCCTCTACCACAAAAGCATAAAAAATATATATATGTGTGTTTATACAGGGTGATCCAAAAGTTCGGCAACGGCTTAATATCTCCGGTTATAATTGAGATATTAAGTTCCCCTTTGCGGGTATCTTTATCATTTGTAAAAAACTACTTTTTTTGGTGGCTAATAATTTTTTCCGCCATATTTGTTGCCGCCATATTGGATTCAACTTTGTAATTTTAAATTGGACCACCCATAAAGTGATACATTTTTGGAAAGCCCTTAAAAAAAGAAAACATTTGCTGCAAACCCGAGCGTTCTATCTACTCCCGTTCCAAAATGGCGGACACTCAAAGTTTAAAAATTGATTTTTTTTTTCAATAGTTTAGTTAGATATAAAAAAATTGGTCCGAGACAACTCAAACAAACTTTCTCATATAATCTCGGCCCCAGATCCCAGGAAACATGAATATAAAAGTAAATATTTATTGCATTAAGCTCGCTTCAATGATAAACCTACGTGATGCTTAGTTAATTTATTATTATTTAAAATGTGTGCAACAGGTGGTTGTTTACTTTTTGTTTTCGATTTTCAACCAAATGAGATTTATTTTTCATCAATATCTCGGAAACTATGACTTGATAACGATCTAGGTTTTCTGGGATCTGGGACAGAGATTATATGAGAAAGTTAGTCTGAGTTGTCTCGGACCGATTTTTTTATTTCTAACTAAACTATTGAGGATAAGAAAAAAAAGAGTGATTTTTTAACTTTGAGTGTCCGCCATTTTGAAACAGAAGTAGATAGAAAGCTCGGGTTTGCGGTAAATGTTTTCTATTTTCAAGACCTTTCCAAAAATGTATCACTTTATGGGTGTTCCAATTTAAAATTTCAAAGTTGAATCCAATATGGCGGTAACTAATATGGCGGAAAAAATGATTACCCACCAAAAAAGTAGTTTTTTACAAATGATTAAAATAAACGCAAACCGGAACTTAATATCTCAATTATAACCGGAGATATTAAGCCGTTGCCGAACTTTTGGATCACCCTGTATATCTCTACTAAATAATTATAAATAAACAAAATAAAAAACACAGATCAATTTTTATTTAAATTAGGATCTATTACTTATGTAAAATAAGAAAAAGAAACCTCCTCCTAACGGTAGATAGACCTACCCTGGAGTAGGCTCAAAGAAAAATGTTTTCTATTGTATTTTATATTATTTAAATAAAGCCAAATTATTATTATTATTATTATTATTATTATCTTATTATATAAGTTTTTTTAAGCAAGAGAACTAAATTCAAGTTGAAAAACGATGATATAATTGGCTTTGTTTATAACCTGACCGACCGAAACTCGAGGGGAGGGAAACAACGTCTCCGTCCTCTGTCTCGGCGGTTCTCCGAAGAATATATTGTTATCTATATAGCCCTCCGCAAATAAGTATCCGCTAGCTGTGAACCCACCTTGAAAAACAAGCTTAATTTCTTCAAAATGTTCATATTGTTTAAATGAAATCTAAAGTAGTACAAAAGGAAAATAGAATAAAAAACACTCGAGTTTAATAAAACTAATTTAAAATAATTATATTATCTATATTTGTTTTCAAAAATTTAACAGTGAATTAGAAAAACAAAACAAAAAGCAAAATATTCATAAAGTGAAAAAGAGCAAATAAATAAAAGAATAATCCAACTAAATGATACTTCTAAATCAAATTGGAATTATAAAATGGGTTTTAAATTTAACCCATTTATCTCCTTATAAATACCATCACATAAATAATATTTTTTGGAATAAAATTGAATGATAAATCAAAATACCAAAAACTCTTTGAATATTACAATAAATGAAACAGTTGTAAAACAAGTTTAAAAATAAAATAGAAAAACTACAATATTTGCAAAAAAAAAATATCCAATTTTACAATTAAAAATGTAATTCAGCAGTGGCGTAGCTAGGGAGTGCACGGGAGAACAGCTGTCACTGGGCGCAGCACAATGGGATTGCCAAACTGAACGTTTAGTTCAGTTTACAACTTCAATGGAAACTGACTTTGTCCGTTGGCTCTAAACCAGTGGCGTAACTATGGGCCCGCGCGGGCCTCCAGTGTTAGGGACCCCAATGCCTTAGCTACGCCACTGCGCCACCCTATCAATGCCTCTGCGATTAAGTAGTAGGAGAAACCAAGTTAGAGGACTTTGTTATAATAAATAATTATTGAATTTTAAACAATAATAATTCAGACTTTATCAAAATTGTCATATATCTGATGCCAAAAATGTTGGCAGAACAATTTGGCAAATTATTTTGTTATATTCAAATTTCCTAAATTCTTATAATGATTTAAACATAATAAATCTATGTTAAATAATTATAGTAGGATAAAGAACATAATTAATTCTGAGTGTGAAAAAAAAAAAAAAAAAAAAAAAAATGGAGGAGGGGTGGGTGGGGGCTAGATTGGACAACTGGAAGAGGGTAAATTAGACCTTCAAAGATTTTAACGAAAGCCAGCCAAACAAAAATGAACGAAAATCAAAACTAAAAAATCAAATATAAAAATGTATGTAATTTTATTTATTTAAAATTTATTTATTTAATTTTATTTTTTCAGAATGATCACAATGATTCAGATGTCAGATGAAGTTGGCGAATGCTTCAGAATTATTACAATGCTTCAGATGAAGTTGGATAATGCTTTATAATGATCACAATGCTTCAGATGAAGTTGGATAATGCTTCAGAATGATCACAATGCTTTCAGATGAAGTTGGACAACTGAAGCATTGTCCAACTTCATCTGAAAGCATTGTGATCGTTCTGAAGCATTCCCCAACTTCATCTGAAGCATTGTAATAATTCTGAAGCATTCGCCAACTTCATCTGACAACTGAATCATTGTGATCATCCTGAAGAACTGTAGTTTTAGAATTTATTGTAATGTCAGAGATGATATAATAGTATAATAGATAAAAAATAAAATAAAATTACACCTTGGTAATAATGAAAAACTAAAAACATTCAAATTAAGTCTTTCCTACATAATAAAAAAATAAATAAATAACAGTAGTTCCCAGGCCACCATAAGAAGTAAGTCGCTGATTGATAAAGTTTTCTTACCTTATGGAATCGCTTATTCATGCCGTGTCCACCGATGAATTGGGTATATGGCAACTGGGCGCTGGGCCATTTCTTTTGACATGCCAAACATGCCCTTCTGCGGGAACATTGAAAAGAGATAGATAAAGTTTTGATTTTCATAGGATCGTTTAATTAAATTATTTAAAAAACAGTAGTACGCGTGGCCACCGATAAGAGTGGGCCGTTTGGGGTGTCCACCGCCCCAAACATATCGCTCTGCGGGGACGTTGAAAAGAAAACGGCCCACTCGTATCGGTGGCCACCTTTACCACTGTTTTTGAAATAATTTAATTAAATGATCCTGTGAAAATCAAAACTTTATCTATCTCTTTTCAATGTTCCCGCAGAAGGGCAAGTTTGGCATGTCAACAAAAAAGAAATGGCCCAGCGCCCAGTTGCCATATACCCAATTCATCGGTGGAAACGGCATAAATAAGCGATTCCATAAGGTAAGAAAACTTTATCAATCAGCGACTCACTTCTTATGGTGGCCTGTGGACTACAGAGGACTATTAAAATAAAAATAAAGTCTACCCTTAATAATAATAAAAAAATAAATAAAAATAACCTAACATCATTAATATAAATAGATTAATAAAATAAAGTCTCTCCTTGATAATAAAGACAACTTAAGACCCATAATGTAACACCTTGGTAATGTTGAAAAAAAACTAACTTTAAAATAAAAAAAGTAACTCCTTGGTAATAAAATCAATAAACGCTAAAGGAAATTTAAAATTAAAAATAAAGTATCCCCTTGAATATTATTTATAAATAATTATTTGTTTATTTGTCCAATTTGGATATGGACTTTAATAATTGAAGGATATGGAAAGATCATATTAATGTGAGTGGACAGGAGACTTATCTTGGTCTTTTCCATTGATCAAATTTTCTATTGATCAACTTTTCTACTGATCAACATTTTTATTGATCAACTTTTTCATGGATCAACTTTTCTATTGAACAACTTTTTATATAATAAAAAAAAAGATACAAGTTTCTACGTTGATAGAAATCATTCATTTTTAGGCACATGTTTCAAAATATTTTCTTTAGTTGTAGAATGATTTCTTGTACTTAGGACTTGTTTATTAAATCGACTAAACCTTTAACACTAGAACTTACAAGTTAAACAACTAAACTATTTAACCAACGTAATCCTTCTCTTGGATCGTTTCTCTAAATTTGTTGTTTTATTAATTTTTTTTTTTAAATATTATATCGTATACATTATTAACTAGACGTACTCCTTAAAGACATTTTATTCATACTGAATATGCAACTCAAAACAGAAAAAAACTTGATCTCCTGAATATCACAATTAATAAATTTAGTTACTTATTGCACCTCAAAGTGTAGAAGGGTATAAAATAGTTAAGTATTTCAGACTTAATGTACTTAGGGTGTAGAGGCTACAAAATTGAGTTATTTATTCCTGATTTCCTCCACTTCAAGGTTTAACTGGCTTCAAAAATAAATAACTTAATAATAGATTTTTCTACTTTGCGTTATAGAGCGTTCAAATAGAATTACTTATTCCTAGATTTGTCTACCCTATAACATAAAGGCTTCCAAATAGTTGCTTATTCATGGATTTTTCTACCCCATAATGTAGAGAATTCAAAATAGAGTTACTTATACTTGGATTTTTCTACCCCCTAATGTAGAGGCTTTCAAATAGAGTAACTTATACTTGGATTTTTCTACCCCCTAATGTAGAGGCTTTCAAATAGAGTAACTTATTCTTGGATTTTTCTACCCCCTAATGTAGAGGCTTTCAAATAGAGTAACTTATACTTGGATTTTTCTACCCCCTAATGTAGAGGCTTTCAAATAGAGTAACTTATTCTTGGATTTTTCTACCCCCTAATGTAGAGGCTTTCAAATAGAGTAACTTATTCTTGGATTTTTCTACCCCCTAATGTAGAGGCTTTCAAATAGAGTAACTTATTCTTGGATTTTTCTACCCCCTAATGTAGAGGCTTTCAAATAGAGTAACTTATTCTTGGATTTTTCTACCCCCTAATGTAGAGGCTTTCAAATAGAGTAACTTATACTTGGATTTTTCTACCCCCTAATGTAGAGGCTTTCAAATAGAGTAACTTATTCTTGGATTTTTCTACCCCCTAATGTAGAGGCTTTCAAATAGAGTAACTTATTCTTGGATTTTTCTACCCCCTAATGTAGAGGCTTTCAAATAGAGTAACTTATACTTGGATTTTTCTACCCCCTAATGTAGAGGCATTCAAATAGAGTAACTTATTCTTGGATTTTTCTACCCCCTAATGTAGAGGCTTTCAAATAGAGTAACTTATACTTGGATTTTTCTACCCCCTAATGTAGAGGCTTTCAAATAGAGTAACTTATTCTTGGATTTTTCTACCCCCTAATGTAGAGGCTTTCAAATAGAGTAACTTATACTTGGATTTTTCTACCCCCTAATGTAGAGGCTTTCAAATAGAGTAACTTATTCTTGGATTTTTCTACCCCCTAATGTAGAGGCTTTCAAATAGAGTAGAACCTCTATAAGAAGTGTCTCAAGGGGATTAGGGAAACAGTCTTGATATCGAGGAGCTCATTTTGTTGAGGGTCATGTTATCAAGGTTATTTTGGCTATCAGTCGTGTTATCAAGGTTAATGGGCAGGGTTTTCAAGTCTAGACTTGTTCAAGGTCGACCCATTCCTGTATAGAGTCGCGTTATAGAGGTTGACTTCTCAAAACAACTTGTTATAGAGGTTCTGAGTTACGTTGGAAATTGGAATAAATCCGTGTTATTGAGGTTGTTTGGATAATAATAGTCGTGTTATAGAGGTTAATGTAACATTATGTGTTATGGCAATCTCAAGGGGATTTGAAAATTGCACTTGTAATTGAGGTTGTCGTGTTATTGAGGGTTGTGTAAGCGAGGTTCTACTGTAGTTACTTTTTCTTGGATTTTTCTACCCCATAATGTAGAAGCTTCCTAATAGAGTTACTTATTCTTAGCTTTTTCTACCCCATAATGTAAAGGCTTTCAAATAGTTACTTTTTCTTGGATTTTTCGAGTGTGGAAAGTAGCATTTTGCATGCGAGTGTGGAGTTTGCACCCGAGTGATAGCGAGGGTGGTAAAACCACACGAGCAATGCAAAATGCCGTTTTTGCACGAGTTGCATACCATACTTTATCTACGATTGTTAGATTTAAATAATAAATACAGAAAAAATTAACTTCCTGTATGCAAGTTCGTATTTCTCTTTTGGTAAAGATGACATTAATTCATTTGTTGTATTTTGTGCCGAATTAATTATTTCTGGAGGCGTATTATTCTCCTCATATTCATCATAATCATTTAAATCACTCATTGATTTTCACAAAAAACTCGATATAAACAGTTACTTTTATTAAACAAACAGCAAATTAGTTTTGTTAAATGTAAACAAACTCGCTAATCGTGCATAAAGGTGAAGAATTCTTCTTTTTTACCACCCTAGGGGGGTAAAGAAGAGGAATTCTTCAGAATTATGAGACGCTCATGCGCAATGAATACAAGTACGTAAAGAATCACTTCTTACGCATCTAAACAGAGATACAATGTTTATATTTCGTATCAATAGTAGATAAAATGAATTACTTATTCTTAGCATTTTCTACCCTATTATGTAAAGGCTTCAAACTAGTTACTTATTTTTGGCTTCTTGCATCTCATTGTGTGAGTGTAAAATTAAATTATTTATTCTGGCTTCTTACACCTCATTAGAGAAGAGGCTACAAATTTAGTGAAAAAAAAGTTTTTTTTTTGTTTTATTACAAAATAATAATAATCATAACTACTTTACCTCTTGTATTTGCAAGAATAGCAGGCCCAGATCTATAAATGGGCAGACTGGGTATTTGCCTAGGGCCAAATGCCAGGGCATCTGTTTAGGAGAGGCGCCAAAATTTTGTGAGATAGGGAAAAAAAGGAAGCAAAAATAGAATGTCAATTTGTATTCTTTTTTTATTTCATGTCTCATTGGCTCTTGAGACATCCAAAAACTACCTCCCTCCTCAGTCGAGCCCAAAAATTAGGCACCTGTAAAATCTTCGCCTAGGACACAAGGGACCTTAGATTGGAGCCTGAAGAATTGTTTATAATCATTAATATTATAACAAAGGAATATTGAAGAAAGAATTGTTTTGCAGCAATTCTTTGCTGCAGAGAGTAAGCTATGATGAAGAGTAAGCTATGATGAAATCCTTCAGTCTGTTACCCCCCTTACTTGATAAGGTAATCATCTGATGAGGTAACAGAAAGATTTTTATCATTATGGGTACAATGATAAAAATAATTGTAAATATATAATGTAAGACTTATACAACTAAAAAAATCGGTCCAAGACAACTCAGACAAACTTTCTCATATACGAGTTCATAATTACTTAGCCAAGTGTTTTCCATTTATTAGTTTTTGTATGTACATTTATTTATTACTGAACATTTCATCAAAATTTACCATAAAAATAACTTCTCCTTGGCGGGGAATCGAACCCGGGATCTCCCTGTCCGCGTTTTAAGCTTTTTTCTCAGGAACTAGATTTTTCCCGGGAAAACGGCTTATATCGTTAGATCCGTATTTAAATGGACTACATTTTAGAATTTTTTAATCAAAATCGTCGGAACCATTTTCGAGAAATAATTTTTATTCACGTTTTTTTTTAGAGGTTTTGGGGGGTAGCGCCCCCAAATTTGAAGCTAAAATTCATTTCTCGATTTTGCCTCGGGATATGATTTTTCTGAACATGAATGCCAAATTTTGTGAAAATCGGCCCAGTAGTTTCGGCTCCAGGCGTCTGCACAGACGACAGACGACAGACAGACATTTTTTAAAAACCACTTTTTTGGACTCAGGGGACCTCAAAACGTGTAAATCCATCAAAATCTCAAAATCGAATTTTCACGCCATCACAATACTTTCTCTTTATATGAGAAAGTAAAAAAGGATGAAACAGTGTTAGTGTGTGAGCCTATAAGCTGTAATGGTGATCATAAAACTAGTTGTACCACTTCTAAAATACTTGCAATACATCATATTTTACTTGCATCTAAATGAAAGTAATGATAAGAAAAAATTAACTGTTTTAGTTATGAAATTCAGTAAGAATAAAATGGCACAAAATCTTGGTCAATTTCTTTAATATTTATTTATATAATTATAATTATTTATTGTTTTTTTTTTTTACAAAATTGAATTTGACTAAATCCGATACATTATCAAGTATCTTTATATATTTATATATGATATAAGTACTTTAAAAACAAACATTTTATTTATTATTTATATATAGGTATATATATATTTATTTATATTTAAACATTTTTATTTTATTTTCTTTATAATAACAATTAAATATAATGATAATAGTTAATAATTATTCTATCCATATATACAGTAACATATTTTTTTTTTTCACTTTCTTTGGAGTGAATTTCTATTAAAGAAACAAAAAATGGCGGTAAATACAAAAAAGTAAAAGAAAATAAAAATAATTCTTTCTGATATGGTAACTTTACACGGAAAATATTCAACCATGTAACATAATAATATTATGGTAAAGTAAACGTCACAGAGAACTTTAATCCCAAAACCCAACCAAAAAAAATTAAATAAGTACTTTTTATTTTTCCATTAAATTTGATCCATTATTTTTTTTTTTAAATTCAAAACTTTAAAAAAAAAAAAAAAAAAAAATATCAAATCAAAGTACTACATTTCTAAGAAATTATAAAAAATTATTAAAACATAAATAAATCCACGAACAAGAGCATTTTATATAATTAAAAATACATTTTTTTATTTTTTTTTATTATTAATTTTAAAATTAAAAATGAAATGGTTCAGTTTTAAAAAATAAAATAATCATATCAACTTTAGTTATACTGTAACAAATATGAGAGAAAAAATAAAATACAATTTAATTTTTTTAATTTTTTTTTTTTTATATATAATTTAAAAAACTAACAACATTATTTAAACAGAGCTTTCTTGAGTGTTATATAAAATAATCTTGGCATGAAAATGTAATAAATGATTGATGAGTAAGGTAATCCTACCTTTTTTTAAAAATTATTTTATGAACTTTAACACAATTCTTGTAGACAAATCATTGTTTGAGAAACCAAAAAAAAAGCAATCCAAATTTTGTTATACATTAAATGATTATTTTTTTATCCTTTTGCAAAATAAAATTATAATTATTCTGGTTTATTTTGTTTAGGTCTATAGAGTTTTAATTTAACAGTTAATTTACAAATTAAATCTGTATTATTATAATTTGTATCATTAAATTGATAAACCAGGTTAAATAGATATTTTTGATAGCATATTTTATACATTTTCAAGGAAAATTAGTATTACTCTTGGTACATTCATACTTTGGTTTCATATTCATGGATATCAATGGTTTCATATTCATGGATATCAATGGTTTCATATTCATGGATATCAATGGTTTCATATTCATGGATATCAATGATTTCATATTCATGGATATCAATGGATTCACATTCATGGATATGAATTGTTTCATATTCATTTACATTAATGGTTTCAATATCATTACTTTTAGTTTTATTACCAACAAAATAAAAATGATCAAATTTGACTCATTTTGAGTATTACTCACAATGAGTAAAAGTTGGACAACTCAGTTAAAACTTTTTAATTTTATAAAAAAAAAAATCGTTTTTAATTAAACACCAACACTTTCCATGAAAACAGTTTAATTAAAACCCCCCTTTTAATTAAATAAAAAATTAATTATAACAAAAGAAAAGAAGATATTCTAAAATTTGAAAGATATTGATTTTCTTTATTAGACATGAATTATTTAGTTATCAACAAATAAAATATATATTTAACTTGCTTAGCCTTTAAATGTCTCTCTGTATGAGCTTTGGCAGTGACAAATTTTAATCAAGTAAAAGTACGCCCAAACAAATGACCTTTTAGTACACTGTACGGTACTAATTAACTTGGTTACTTACCCGCAGGGGGGTAACCAAGTAAATGAGGTGGCACGTGGCAAAAATTTAATTGGTTAACCATCCTATATTTGTTCACCAGGGATATTTAGTCCGTAAAACTTTGGGACAAAGGAATATCACTCTTCTGAATCTAAGGGGGGTGACACACTTCGCCACCCGGGTAGCGCTACCCGGTCGTCAATGAGAATAGATGGAACATGCCACACGAGGTGGCGCCACCTGCCGGGTGGCACTACACGGTCTAGCCGCCACCCACAGGTGGCGCCACCCGGTCAACCTATTGTTTTCAATTGAGCCTGTCACATGGTGCCACCCAAGTCCCTGCCACTCAGCCCCCACTCCTTCAATCAAATATAAGGGACTTACTGCATCCCTCATATAAGTGGGTGGTGCAAGTCAGCTGGCGGGAGCAAGTTGCATCAACCAGGTGGGTGCCACCCAGGTGGCGCTACCCGGGTGGCGAAGTGTGTCACTACCCTAAGGGTGATATTAACTAATAAGGCAAGGAAATATTTACACATTAAAGTAAATTGTTGGGGGAGGGTAACCAACTAAGTGAGCGCCCACTGAACAAAGTATAAATACAGTACGCATCTCAGTACAGTACGCAGTCTTATCTAGTAAAGAAAAAAACAATGAATAACTGCTTCAGGCCTCTATGTCCTCTAGTGGAGAGATAACCTTTTGTAGTGCTAAAATGTAAAATTTGAAATCATTACTTATAGAATTAGAGAAATTATGTACTAAATGTTCTTTTTGTATAAATATTATTATTCAATAAAGGTATATCTCTGGAAGAGTGTTAGATAGATATAACGAAAAACAAAGTAACAATCATAACCAACGCACTCATAGGACACCCCCCCCCCCTAGACACTTATACCTGTGGATTGCTGTAAAGATACCAGGACTTGAGAAACTTAAGTGAAAATTTGACAATACGTCAACAATTCCAAGACGGGAGGCAAGTTTCATAAAACTTTTTTTTTGTTACAAGGGTTAGATGTTGAAAGCAGGAGTCAAGTTACTGAACAAGTGCTGATATTTTCAGATCAATCGACATTGTTCTCCTTGTAATTAAAATAGAAGATGAGTAGTCAGGGCCAGCTTCGTCAAGGATAAATTGAAAATTTACTTCAAAAAGAAGGAAAATGGAGGTACGAGACGCTGCTGATCACTCATGAGGAGGCAAGAAGAACGGGAATCGTTTAATAACTTTTCTATCACGAGAAAGTAGAAAAGGAGATGCGGTATCAACAGGAATGGCAAGTTACTTGATTTGCTTTCATACTTGCATCAATCAAAGTACTTAAAAATATTATTATGCTGAAACCTCTGTGGTGTAAACATATTCATACATCAGAAAATTACAAAGAGGAATTGGATGGAGGCCGTCTTAACAGATTAATAGAACTCGTCCACAAATAATTTTAATTTTACATAATATAGAGTTTCTTTAAATCCCCTACAAACATCTACGGTTCAATTCCCAAGGGAAGGATTGTTTTTTTTATCTGTCATTCTCTCTTCCTCTTTATTTATAAAATAATTGTATAAACATGAAATTTATCATAAAAATTATTTTAGCAATAAATTAACTTCAACGAATTAATCTTTAAGTCGAAGAGCACATTAAAGAAAGTGGTTTCACTCATGCATGCACAATGAGGAGAACTCAATTCAGTAAATTTCACGATAAAAAAAAAATAGAACGAGAAAATTTGAAAGAATTCAGAGCACACAAACCGAAGACAAGTTCTGGTAACGTGAAACAGTTTCATGCAACTTTTTCTTTTCGAGTTTTTAATGAGATCCAGTTTCTTGCAACCTATGAAACTAGAGTTACATGAGTACAGAAACCTACGTTTTGGTAAAATAGTTTTATAAAACTAAACGCAACTAGGTTCCTTGCTTGATACACTTTGCCTCAGAGTTTTAAATCGGTTATCTAAACATCTCAATCTAGGTAAATGAATTATTAACCAATTTTAGGTTCTTAGCGGATCTTTTCTTATTCATTATAAAGATGTAGGTTGGACTACAACTCTACCGAGATGAAAGTGTACTAAATATAATATGGTAGTGGTCGGTATAGATTCAGTCTTGAGACGGGTTGGTGAGAGAAGAGGAACCGTAGGAGTGTGCCGAGGAACTTCTAGTGGACGTAGAGGAGTCCTCTGAGAACACGTTGAGGCCGGACGTGGTTTGTTCAAGTCCTGTATCAGCATGTGCTTCCTCTTCGTGTCCGTTCTCATGAACTTTCTGTTCATCTTCTTCAGGTGGTTGAGGAGGCTCCACCTCCTCATAGTCCGGAGGTTCTTGTTTGATTTCATCATCGATTTCCACCTCCTCTTCCCCCGTCTTCAAGTCGATGTAGATGCGTCCTCTCATCTCCGATGGAGGTGATGGCTTCGGCTCACCCTCCCATGGAGGCAAGAATCTAAAACAATAAAAAAAAAAAAAAAAAATAATACAGTAGAACCTCGCTTACAAGACCCTCAATAACACGACAACCTCAATTACAAGTGCAATTTTCAAATCCCCTTGAGATTGCCATAACACATAATGTTACATTAACCTCTATAACGTGACTATTATTATCCAAACAACCTCAATAACACGGATTTATTCCAATTTCCACGTAACTCAGAACCTCTATAACAAGTTGTTTTGAGAAGTCATTGTCTATAACGCGACTCTAAACGGGAATGGGTCGACCTTAAACAAGTCTAGACTTGAAAACCCTGCCCATTAACCTCGATAACATGGCTGATACCCAAAATAACCTTGATAACACCACCCTCAACAAAAAGAGCACCTCGATAACAAGACTGTTTCCTTAACAAGAAGTTAGTTTTACTGTATATAAGTTACTTTGTTTGTAAAATTCTAAATTGAAATGTAACGCTCCCATTAACCTCGATAACACGACTGATAGCCAAAATAACCTTGATACCACAACCCTCAACATAAAGAGATAGTCCTTCAAAAAAGGCCTAACAACGTAAATTTACTTTTGAATAATCCTTAAAAATGGCCTAATAACATAAATTTACATTTTTAAGTTTATCTTGTTTGGAGGCATAGTACTGCTCACGTAAATTTACGTAGTGTACCTAGCGCTTTCTGTTGACTATCTGGGGTACTAAGAACGTTCTATGAAGAGCAAAGTAGATAGAGGGGGGGTTGAGGGAAGAACAGAAAGCTGAAGCAAGATTTCGTCATGTAGAGCTTGTAGACCCCTGTTATGACCCCTGACCCCCAGTCTTAGGCGTTTTCCCCCTTTTTTTATAATCACTTAGCCAAAACGAACCCTTTTCTACCTGCTTTATAATAATATAATGTACACTCTACCAGCATTAATTATTCAAAACGTAAATTTACGTTGTTAGGGACGAAAGGGTTAAAGGATCCAATTTCTTTCATTAATAATTACTTCAGGGTACACCTTTCTCTACAATCACAGTTAAGATTGATATTTAATTGACTAAATTTCATAATATTTAATCTAAATCGTTCGAACCCTTTTCAAACAATAATTCTTTTTTTTATAGTTTTTGGAGTTAGCACACCCAAATTTGGAGCTAAAAATTTGTTACAGTTGATGTTACATTGTTACTACTACTATAAGGAGGAGTTACCTGTTATCAGGAGGCAGCATGTTTTCACCGGAATCCTTAAAGACAAGGAACTTGGAGTCGTTGGTCGCTACGTCTTCAGCCCAGATCTCCAGCTTGTCCACCTTCATGTAAGACTCGGGCTTCAAGTACTTCATAGGAGTGAAGTGAGTCTTCATGTGGTCTGTCAGAAACCTGCACAAAATAACGTTGTACAAAATTAACATCGTACATTTTCAAAACCAAATGTTATTAAACGATTGAACAAGACAACGACAACCTGCACATCAAAGACCTTCACAGAGTAAACGACCAGAACGCACCCCCCACTGAGACCGAGAGGACTAATGAGCCTCGGAGGGCATTCATCAGCGGAGTGTTGCAAACGCGATGATGAATTACTTTATTTATATATTTTTAAATTTATTTAAAAATAAAATTTTCATATAAATTTAATGATGAAGGGCCACATTTGTCGGAATACATTTTAGTTTTTATGTTAAATTTAAATGGTGTCTCAAAATTAAAGTATTTTATTAGAATTAATAAAATAAAATAGGTCCGAGACAACTCAGACAAACTTTCTCATATGCGAGTTCATAATTATTTAGCCAAGTGTTTTCCATTTATTAGTTTTCGCATGTACATTTAATTATTATTGAACATTTAATCGAAATGTATCATAAAAATAACTTCTCCTGGGCGGGGAATCGAACCCGGGCTCTCTCTGTCCGCGTTTTAAGCTTTTTTTATCAGTAACTAGATTTTTCCCGGGAAAACGGCTTATATCGTTAGATTTGTATTTAAATGGGCTACATTTTAGAATTTTTTAATCAAAATCGTCGGAACCGTTTTCGAGAAATAATTGTTTTTCAAGTTTTTTTCAGAGTTTTTGGGGGGTTGCGCTCCCAAATTTGGAAGCTAAAATTCATTTCTCGATTTCACCGTGGGGTATGATTTTTCTGAATATGAATGCCAAATTTCGTCAACTCGGCCCAGTAGTTTAGGCTCCAGGCGTCTGAACAGACAGACATACTACAGACAGACAGACCGACAAGACATTTTGTAAATCATTTCAACAACACATAATTTGCAATGTTTCAACTTATCTGGTCATTAACAAGCCTGTCAATGACATCAAAAATTAAATATAAACATAAGAAAACACCTGTTACAAATGGTATGTCCGATAAACATTATTTTACCATTCCAAAAAAAAAAGGGAAAATGTAAACAATAATTCTAACACTCTGTTTGTATTTCAACTACGAGTGAATCTAGTATTCCTCCTGACTCACATTATTAGAGTGGTAGTATAATGTTTTAATATTTGAAAACTGATAATTTCATAATGTATAAAAAAAGTAGCTTAGTTTACAGGCCTGAGCTAGCGTGGCTGTGTGGGTTAAACCCCGTCTGCTCAGCCATCAATGGATCAGGAGGTCGGGGTTCAATCCCTTGCCGTGATACTCTGATTTACATGGATCACTAATGATCACATCATACTCGCTTCAGCGATACAATGTACAGAGGTATGATGGTGTGAAGTGGCTGCAACTCTCTACCACAGGGCTAGTAAAAAGGGCCTGAATGAAGGCATAATTGCTAGGTTCGAACAAGTGGTTCATCCTACCCATAACTTACTACTACAAGCCTGAGGATGTTCTTTAAGAGACGGAATATAGCCAATTTCATGAAGTAGTTTCTACGCTTTCATTTCACCCCTAACTAACCCAACACATTACAATGCCAATATAACACCACAACATAATCTGATGGATACCAACATCTAATTTGGAGTTGAAATTATATCAAATCCAAAATGCAGTATAACCTCGCTTACACGACCCTCAATAACACGACAACCTCAATTACAAGTGCAGTTTTCAAATCTCCTTGAGATTGTCATAACACATAATGTTAAATTAACCTCTATAACGGGACTATTATTATCCAAATAACCTCAATAACACGGATTTTTATCCAATTCATAACGTAACTCAGAACCTCTATAACAAGTTGTTTTGAGAAGTCAACCTCTATAACGCGACTCTATACTGGAATGGGTCGACCTTGAACAAGTCTAGACTTGAAAACCCCGCCCATTAACCTCGATAACACGAGTGATAACCAAAATAACCTTGACAACACGACCCTCAACAAAAAGAGCACCTTGATAACAGGACTGTTTCCCTAATCCCCTTGAGACACTTCTTATTGAGGTTCTACTGTATCAACTTTTTATAGTTTAACAACAACTGAAGTTAAAGACAGGCTACAAGCGCAGCCTCATAACAAGCTTTCAATGTATAAACACAGAGTGGGTGATTTTAAAGTTACAGAATCAGCCCCCCCCCCCCCCCCCCCGTATATTTAATGATAATTAATCCAAGGAAATTGCAGAGAAATAGATTCAACAAGTATTGCATATATTGCAAGTAAAATAATGTTTGATGTATGGGAGTATTACCTGAGGTGCGGGACCTTGTAGTCACAGTAGAGACAGGAATAAGGGTTGGCACGAGAGGAAGGTGGAGAGTGACACTTCATATGACTGGTTACAGCATCTCTCCTCGGTGCGGTGTAAGGGCAGTAGGGACATCGGTGCACTGGATCAGTGCTGAACCTGGTGTCAGCTTCTCTCTGCCTCAGTAGTTCCAGAGCTTGTTCGTCCGCTAAACACATCCCCATAGACTTCCTCGCCACCTCCTCTATCACCTGTCAACATATCAGTCATACAATTAACTTCTTTCATTTTAAAATAACAATCAACACAAATATACTTATCGCTCCTCTGGTTGAACATCAACGTAACGGCATATAATGAAATTTTACATGAGAGCCCAAAAAAGTGAAAATAAATCTTTAGAATTAATATACCTTACAAAATAGTCTGGAAATTTCTGTGTCCCATAGCTTCCTTGCATATACTTAAATTAAGTATACACTTTTTCAACCCATTATTGCCTGATTTATTTAATTTTCCCACTGTTGCTTTCAAGTGAAGAACAAAAAAAAGTCTCTGAATTCAAAAATTCTGAGACAGAAGTTCATTTCAGACATCAGAGAACATTTTGATTGTCTGTACGTCAATCTGTCCAATATTTTTTGTGAACCAACATACTGTCCAAATTGTAGAGAGGAGTAGTGGACTTCTTCAGAATTTCAAACTCAGAAGAGGGTATTTATTTGGAATAAAAGTCCTTTTCAATAAATAGGTCAAGTGTGTGCTGGTCAGCACACAGCGAGGGTCCGTAGGACACACTATATAGTTTTTAACTGTAAAGTGTATAAACAGTGTTTTTTTAAAATGCTAAAAAGCTTACTTTGAACCATTCTAAGGGTCTGATATTCTCAAAACACACTCTGATAAAGTATTTTTTTGCCACTGAACCGGACTACAACCATATAAATACATCGAAAAGACCATAATTAAAAAAAAAACGTATTTTGTCAATAAAAAATAAAATAATATTTTTTTTCGAAATTTCCAAAAAGTGGTATCTTTACTTTTGGTCGAAGAATGTTCAGAAATTTTTTGCACTTCACATGAGCGAGATAGAGGGGGGGGGGGGGGACACGTTTCACACCCACTTCAAACTTGCCTACACTCGCCCTATCAAAGTTATATCCAAAGAATTATATATTTTTGTAATCAGCTCGACGTACCCTTTCATATGATACCCCTCACGGTGTCGAAAAAAAAAAAAAAAAAAATTTTAACCCTTAAGTTTTTTGAAAAATAATTTTTTTAAGTTGCTATATTTTTAAAATATGTGGGTAGGTACAAGACACATACATGCCAAATTTCAAAGTCATCAGACGAAAGGTGTAGCCGTGAGAGCACGCGAGAGGACGGACGGACAGACACACGCAGGAAAATATAAGGGTCCTTGGTTTTGCGTACGGACCCTAAAATATACTGGCTAAATATATAGATAAAATAAATAGAAAAAATATAGAGCCTCGTGTTTCGAATCCCGGCGCTGGAGTCTATTTTTCTCTGTCTGTCTCCCGTTGATAATAATAATTATAATTTGATTTAAATCTTTCTGTAGTATGAATACTACCAAAAAACTTAAAAATGAAATTCTAAAATCTAGTGTTTTATTTTATAAACTCTTGAAAAAAAATCAAGTAAAAGGTAAAAAAAAACAAGATGTTTGTAATTGAACTTGTCGTCTTCTCAATGCTTCATATAAATAGAAAAAACTAAAAACAATAAGTACAGTAGAGTCTCGCTAATCCGGGTCGGACTGAGCTCTGTCCAGATCATCAAAAGTCCAGATTAAACAGAATCAGCTTTAAAATGCCTTTAAATCTAGTATTAACTTGTTAAAACTATTAAAATCCATGTTTTTATCATAAAAATTACTGTTTAGTTTCAATGTAGCTCTATTTTTAGATCTAAAAAGTGATTTAAGATAAAAAAAAAAAGTATTATCTTATTGATATACATGGAAAATTTTTTGATAGTACAGTATTAAAGCACATCTGGATTAACCGGATGTCCGGACTAGCGAGGTCTGGATTAGCGAGACTCTGCTGTACTACTAAGTAAGAAGTGGTTAGTAAAGATGGGATGTGGTTGTTAGTACCGGAGCGTAGTTAAGAGATTTGGGACTGACCCTGAGGTCCTGGGAGTTGTTATGAGAGTGGTCATCGTTGGACGGGATGTCTTCAGTGAGACTTCCCTCGCTGCCTGACTTGCCTCCCGCTTCCTCGCTCAGCGAGTGTTTCTTCATGTGTTGGATGAAGTTAGCGTAGTACTTCACGCTGTAGTCACATTTCTCACAGCTATACCTACAATAGATAAGGTTTCATTCTGTCAATAATAATAACTCAATTGTAGCCACATAGATGGTTAGCTTATGGGAGGGCAGGACTGAAGGCTGCCCTGGGATTTAAGCAATCTAAAAGGCTCTTAACCTTTTCAAATAGAAATAGATTAACGATTATCTCATTCAGCAAACAGAAATCAAGGCTATTGACATGCCTCCTCACAGGTCACTGTCCTTTATTTAAGAGATATTCATCAGGATGATACCTGAAGTTCATGCCCTACAGCAGCAGAAAGTGTGGAACACATCTTGTGCAACTATGAAGCAGCTGCAAAGAAACGACTGCAAATTCTTAATAAGACTATCCATGTTAGGGTGGCCGTACGTTCCGTTTTGAACGGGACAGTCCACTAATTTCAAACTTTAAAAGGCGTAGGTTGTTCCATAGGTTTCCAAAAATGATCCGTTTTTTTTTTTTTTTTTTTTTTGAAGAAAGAGACATTTTTCAGAAGGCCTGTAAGAAAAACAGGTAAAATGAAAAACGTTTCCTATATGTATTGATTTGGAGACACAATCTTAAAAAATATTGTGTTATTTATTGTGAGGTTTTATACTAAACTAAACTAAGTATTGGTACAGATTAATTTAATAATTTCTTGACTAAAATTTTAATTACATTTCACGTATTTTATTACTTACTTTATTTTTGTGATATTTGATGTCAAAAGAGAAAATTTTATCTAAAAAATACATCAATTTACTTCAAAGTTCCCAAAAGTTTCCTGGGGGGTACAATAGCTAATTTTGGACAGAACTTTGTATGGCCGCACTAATTATGGTACCAACCAAAATACGAAAGACAAGCCCCAGAGATATCTTGGCTTTATCAAGAGCCTGATAATAGACTGGGAAGCAGTTAAATTACAAGATTTTGTTGCAGTGTTCAAGTGTTTCTTAATTGCTTGAAGAAAGTGTTTGTAAGTACCTTTGCTTGGCTCCGTGGAGCGCCATGTGAATCTTGTACTGGTCCCTCTTTTCAAATGCCGTCGGACATTTGTGACACTTGTACCTCTTCTCCTTTTTCTTGCCGTTCCTCATGGAAGTAGGATACACAAAGTCAGGGCTACCCTGGATGTCGGTACCGAACTCCGGGTCGATATACTGTTTCTTAGTCTGTTCCGGCGACCTCATGATCTTGGAGTGCTGGAGTTGAGTCAAACCGGAGATGTCGTCTTCGTCTACGTGAAGCATCTCGTGCTGGAGCAGCGAGTCGTACTGGAGTACGGTGTAGTCGCAGAACTTGCACTTGAACTTACCCGACCAGCCGTGAAACACAAAGTGCCTCTCGTAGGACTCCTTGTCGGAGAACTTTGCAGGACATTTGGGACATTCGAAGGTCTCGGACGGGTCCATTTCGGAGGTCACGACCCACTGAGGACCTGAACTGTCGACCTTCAGAGTGAGTTTGGGTCTGGGGTCGTCCAAAGACTCCGAGTAGGACAACAGCAATGTTTTGGTTCTCTCGTGGTAATCATTGGTATGAACCTGTCACAGAAAATCAAACAAACCATGTAGTCTCATTATAACAGCATCTCACTAGCACACTTTATTACATCTCTATACAGTTAAAGCTTCAGACAACAACCCTCTTCTCCCCGTTACTAATATCTGTAACACATCATAGGCCACTCTGCCATTTTGGTGTTTTTCACTTAAAAAACATCGCTTTCAACACTGAATGTATACATTAATATCTCTGTCATTCATCATCAGAATTAGAAAAAAATGTATAATGTTTGGTGAATCACAGAATATAACAAAAGAATGTGCAAGGAATTGTGTAAGGATGGAATTAGACAGGTGTGTGAAAAAATAAAATATACACTTTACGCCATATTAATTTCAAAACGTTTCGACCCTTTATAAGGGCATCTTCAGTCTGTTTTTGTTTTATTAATGGAATAACCAATTCTTAAATTAATTACAAAAATTATTACAAACAAATTTTCATAGTGACTTTCTCTCATTGAGTAATAATGTAATTTTAACTTCTAATTCTACTTTAATAAAACATAATCACTTAAGACATCACTAATGTAAGTTAAATTACCATACTACTACAATTATTGCTACGTCAATAATTTATCTTAATCATAAAAAATTAAAATAATGATTATATATTATAGAAGAGATTAATTTGGTCTATTTTCAGAGGATTGTAAGTAACAATTTGTTTGTAATAATTTTTGTAATTAATTTAAAAATTGGTTGTTGCAGTAATAAAACAGAAATAGACTGAACATGACATAACGAAGGGTCATAAATAGACTGAAATGTTTTGAAATTAATACGGCTTAAAGCGTATATTCCTTTTCATTTAAATGAAAAGGAAATAGTGGAAGTAGAAGATATTATATATTTATGTCAGTTAATTTCAAAAGAGGACAATACAAATAAGGAAATAACCAGAAGAATAGGAATGGGATGGCGATTTTACAATAAATATAGGCACCTTTTTAAATCAGATATAGGAATTAAAGATAAAGTTAAACTATGGAATAGTGTGATAAGACCAGTGATACTCTATGGATGTGAGAGTTGGAGTACCAACAAAAATAATCTAGAAAAACTCAGGGTCGCTGTAAGGAGAATGGAGAGGAGTATGTTAAATATAAGGTTGAACGACAGGAAAAGCAATAGGTGGATAAGGGAACAAACAGGCATCGAAGACGTAGCAAAAGCAGCTATAAAGAGAAAGTGGAAATGGGCAGGACACCTGGTTCGGACGACAGATGAGAGATGGGCCAAACGAGTAATAGAATGGACACCGCTTGAATATAAAAGAAAAAGGGGAAGACCTAGAACGCAATGGGATAAGGAAATGAGGACCTGCTGCGGAGGAAGCACATGGAGGAGAGTAGCTTGTGATAGAACAGAATGGAGGAGGATGGGAGAAATATATAGCGAGCAATGGTTGGATAGAAACCAAGCAAACTAAGTTTAAACTAAAAGCTAAAACTCTATTTATATTTTGTTGTTATAAGTATAAGTTGTTAAAAATTGTATATTTTTGTTTTATTTTGTTGTTATAAATTGTTGTTTATATGAAGCTGTATAATGTTATAATATGTTGTTATGCTAAAAAGAAGGTCAATATTATATTATGCTAATGTTATATTATGTTGTTATGCTAAAAAGAAGGTCAATATTGTTAGGGAATTTAAATGTATGCTGTTAAATGAATACAGCTTTATGTGCTAAGAATGTATGTTACTTTGTTGTTGCTCAATAAATTAATTATTATTGCATGAGAAATGCTGAACTAAAAAACCACAGCAATCAGCTGATTTAGAAATAATGTGAATTGTAGATAGAATACTATAGAATAGTGTTTAAATATTTCTAATGAATGGTATTTATTTATTTATAAAGCGTATATTCAATTTTTTCTCACACCTGTCAAATTCCATCCTTACACAAATGATCATAATTACAACAAGGTGTTGTTAAACTCTACGTTAAAATAAGATACATTTAATAAGATGCATAATGTTGCTTCAACGTACCAAAAGCTTGTCAGTATAAAGAAGAATATGAAAAACATGTTGGTCTTGCTTCTAAACTAAGTAAAGAAGGATAAAATGAAGTGTATGGAACTTTACCTTCTTGTGTATAAAGAGGTGCTGCCGTTGCCTAGCGGTGTAGGTGCACGTGTCACATTTGAACGGAAGTTTGAGAACGTGGAACCTCGAGTGAATGAGAAGTTCCTTGTGATACAGGAAACGTGCCGGGCACGTGGCACAGAAGTGAATCAGTCGCTCTACCCCTGCCGGCACAGCTTCACCAACTTGGCCGACAACAGCGTCACCCTGCAACAAAAACACACATGAGATCGTACTCACTCATAATCCACACCATCTTGATGTTTCACCAATTTATCCATATTTTTTAAAATAAAATGAGTTTGGGTTCCATATTGGTTACCTCAAGTAGTTATCGGATTTTATGTTTTTGTGATGTTTAAGTTTTATTAATTGTTAAATTTTAAACAAAAATCCCGTCAAGTACTTGCCAGAAAGCTACTAAAAGGGTATTTTTGGTCATAAAAACTCAGATTTCCTACATTATTTTATTATTATTTTTTAGGACCTCTCCTTATGGGGTAGCGGGGAGGGGGAGGGTATTTTTTTCTGGAGGGGGGGGGGGTTGTTTTGGTAATATATATAAACCAACTTGGGTGAATAAATGTGACTAAGTCTCCTCAAGATTAGGCATAAGGTCCCGGAGGGGGGTGAAATATAACCAGTGCAACAAGTTGACTTCAATCAATTTTTACCCTTTATCACCCAACAAAATGAGAAAAAGAATTATATAAGTTTGTATATTCAAAATACTAAGAGGGAAGCCTTTATTCAGGGACAAATTTAGATCACTATTTTGGGTGGGCAGCTTTTCCAAGTGTCCATTGTATTAAATTTTTCACTTAATTTAATCCTCATAAATAATTTTGGTTAGTTAATGAAGATTTTTTAAAACATAAAAATCCAGTGTTAAGCACAAGATAGCAGATTATTTATTGAGTTAGGTCTCTAATTTATAATCTAGGTATAAATCAAGTGAATGAGTAAACTACCTTGAGGTCAGAAATCTCGTCTTGTATCATCCTCTGCTTAACCTCCTCTATCTGTTCCTCGTCACTCCTCGAGGAGTCTGCTATGGCACACACTGTACCGTAGAACGCCTGGTGTACCTGCACACGTACATACGTTGTTACATTTCAATTTAGAATTTTACCAACAAAGTAACTTATATACAGTAGAACATCTTGTTAAGGAAACAGTCTTGTTATCGAGGTGCTCTTTTTGTTGAGGGTCGTGTTATCAAGGTTATATTGGCTATCAGTTGTGTTATCGAGGTTAATGGGCGGGGTTTTCAAGTCTAGACTTGTTCAAGGTCGACCCATTCCTGTATAGAGTCGCGTTATAGAGGTTGACTTCTCAAAACAACTTGTTATAGAGGTTCTGAGTTACTTTATGAATTGGAAAAATCTGTATTATAGAGGTTATTTGGATAATAATAGTCGCGTTATAGAGGTTAATTTAACATTAAGTGTTATGGCAATCTCAAGGGGATTTGAAAATTGCACTTGTAATTATTGAGGTTGTCGTGTTATTGAGGGTCGTGTAAGCGAGGTTCAACTGTATTATGAGGTCATTCATATTGAAAAGGACTAAATTTACAAATTTATAAATTAATTTAATAAAATAACTCTGTTTTTATTGATTTGTAGGTATTACATGTTGATCTTTATTTAGATATTTTTTGTTTGTTACAATTTATTCCTCTTAATTTAGTTATGATTTATTGATCTTTATTTAATTATGCCTTGTTTGTGATTAAATAAGCTGACTTATTATGTTTACTCAGTAGTATTAAAAACCCCTTGATTCTCCACCCTGATAATAACCTTAAAAATTACTATATTTCAGAAAGGCAGATAACACACACAGACTTAAAACATATAGCTTACACCAACAACAAAACTTTGCCCCTTACTTAATAGGATAACCTCATTTTTTAAAGACGGTCAAAACTCTCAACATTATTCTAATCAAAGATTCATAAATCCCATCCTTCAACTGTAAAGGGCCAACAATTTTCATGGTATCTAATTTGATAAAGAATAATACCTTGACGTGTGAGGCGAGGTTGCCGGCATTTGTGCATATATAGGAGCAGAGGTTGCAGCGGTGCGAGCTGACGGCCAGCTTGGCCGGGCTTCTCTCGGAATGCATCCGCTCGTGATCCAGTATCACGGGCTTCCTGATGTTTACATGAGGACAGTGTCGGCACTTGAACATCTTGGATATCCTGGAGCCCTTACACACCCAGACCAGCGGTATTTCGGGGAAATGAGATGTGTCTGTCGATGTGATGTCGGCATACGACGATACCGGCATCGAAGGTGAAGGTTTCGGAGGCACTAGTGGTCTCGGCTGAGCATGCTTCGACTCCCCGTCACCTGTAAACCAGCCAGAATTCAAATAACTAAACTATGTCAAAATAATTAAAAACATACACAGAAAACAGTCTCAGGCTTCTTTGGGGAGTAATGCCCCAAATTTGGAGCTAAAATTAAATTCTCAATTTTGCCTTGAAGTATAATTTTTCTGAACATGTATGCCAAATTTCATCAAAATCGACCCAGTAGTTTATGCTCCACAGACTGCACAGATGACAGTTGGCAGACAGACGACTGACAAACTTTTTTTAAAAACTATTTTTTTGGACTCAGGGGAACCTCAATACATGTAAATCCATCAAAATTGCAAAAAATCAAATTGTCACGCCATCACAATACTTTCTCTTTATATTTATGTGAGAAAGTAAAAATATTTTGTCAGATAAGTCATAAATAACCAGTCTGACATGTTCTACAATACAAAATGTAAGAAAATGTAGTAATTATTCAGAACTGTTTTAAGGTGGAACTTTCTCTAAAGAGGGCCAAACAAATGGTGAGTTAACCCTAATTAACCCTCGGGTGTGAGCGGTCTAATACAGACTCGAGGAGGCGCGGACCCCTGATAGGACTTAATCTGTTTTTTATGCCCACACAACAGGTAAAATAAATATAAACTTGAAATCATTTTAGCAAAATATTATGAAACATAATTAAATTGGGTTTATTGTTTTATTATTTTCTTAATTTATAAAAAAAAAAAACGTTGTTTAGTCTCATATTGTATAAGCACAAAATTAGTCAGTCTCAATTATAATTTTCAAATTTTTAATTTTTCTGCATATTTTTATTATTTTATTTTTAAATTCAGGTACCATATTAATTTATTTTGCATTATATGTATAAATTTCACTAAAATTAGCGTAATATTAAAATTTAAGTGAAAGTGGCGCGGGTCCCCTGTTAGGACAATATGGGCACAGAATTGAAGTATAATCACCTATGATGTCAAACAGTGACTGATTCTCTTGATCAAAGCAAAAAATGTAACTTTAAAAATCCCTATCTTCCAATCGCACCCACATCTATCTCAATTTCACTGTTATATCTCAGATTTAGGCCTCACTGGACCCGGTGTTCCCAAGGGTTAAACCTCTAGCCGCTAGCCCGTTAATTAAGATAATGAAGTAGGAAATACGTACCCTGGTGCTGTGAGGTGTGTCTATGTAGGCGCACGTGAAGCGCTAGTATAGTGTTGGTAGGAGCTGCGTAGGAACACTTCAACTTGGGACACGTGTGAAGTCCGTCCTTGCGTTTACCACTGTGCCACTTCTTGTGGTACGTGAGCTGCGTCCGCTTCTTAGCAAAGTACGGACACTTCAAGCACGCAAAGATCACACTTTTCATTTCCTAAAATCATAGATAAACATTTAACAAAACTTAAGTAATAGAAAGTTATCATGCAGTAGTCAAGTCTATTTTTAACTCTGGGGTTTACAGAAATTCAGAAAACCATAAGGCATAGATAGATCACATAGCAGGAAACCCTAATGGATCACAGTTTAATAACAGGCATGGATCACATCCTGATTAATAAATTATAACAATTTGTACTACTCAATACTTTTGTGAATGAATTATCAGTTTATCGGAGAAGAAAGTGTAAGTTTTACTCTTTATAGCTTTTCTAACAGGTTCTGCGATATTTCTCCGTTGCAGTTTGTTAAACACGAATAATTACAACTTAAAATGAAATAGAATTAAAGGATAAATGAAGTTTAGTGTTTTACCATGGACTCGTCTGGCTCCTCGTGCAGCTTCGAGTGCTTCTCAAGATCCCTAGAAAAAATAAAAACCAAATACAATTATTTTTGTCTACAAACAATAATATATCATGACAAATATGACACATTATGTATTAAAAAAAAAAATCACCGCCATCGGAACACCGTAACGTTGGAGTAAAAAGGTTAATTATTTTACATAATAATAAAGTATTATGCATAATTACTTACAAATTAAATTAATTATTAAATAGAGAGTAATTTTGTTGCTAACCCATAATGGGTTATTGGAACTTAAATTATTACATTATCTAATTCATAACAAATCATAAATTAATAATAATAGCTCAAAATAAATATGGAATGATAAATACTAAAGAATTAAACTGGAGTGACAATACCGAAAGTGTGGAAGGGGTACAAGGTGGTAGGGAGGCGAATATTTGGGGACTTGAGATGGGAACTCTGAATACCAAAAAATTCGGAGGGGGAACCATCTACAACACTAGATGTTTTGCGAATTGGAGGGAGGCACTCGGTATTTCCCGCATGTGTACATCGGCCTTTATAACCGAAACAAGGTGGTTTGAGGGTGAGGCAGATATGATTTAATGGGCGTAGGCTTCTGGGGTTGGTAAAAAAAAAATCTGAATGGTCTATTTGCTAGGCCAGACCTCTACACAAGAAAATAAAAATAAATTAGCCGATGTTTAGAAATCAAAATAATTTAAAATCTAAATATACCCATCATAAAGTCGTTAAATTTTAGTGTTTCTACTCTACATTTACTGCTTAGCACCCTTTAGAGTGAGCACTTTACACTCTGCAGCAGAAAATTATTAACTGCCCCCCAGTCCTACAATAGGACAACCATGTTAAGTGTTTTATAACACTTGATCTTCTGGAAAAGTGAAAATAAAGCAAGAATAGATAAGGAAAAGAAATCTTACTGAGAGGAATCTGCGTAGTACGGACATTCCTTGCACTTGTTGGCTGTTCCGTGAGTTACAAAGTGTTTCTCTGCATGCTGCTCAAGTGCAGCCAGAGTCTCACACTCATACGGACATGTCTCACACATGTATTCAGAACCTACAACAGAAACATGCACCACTATCAATACACATGTACATAACAAACACATTTAAATAGAATAAGGATATCTACAAATTTGGTGTTTTAGTCAAAATAAGCAGAAAATAATTATCTTTTAACCTAGTGTACCCCTAATCAGGGGGCCCCTCCCTCTGTTGTTCCGCTGAGTTTACACTGCAGAATATTTACAGCGTTTCCACTGAGTTTACATAGTTAAATACTTACATGGTTCAGAATCTTCTGCCTCAGCGTCTGACTGGTGAGTACTGCTAGCATCACTACCAACCTGTCAACAAACAGCAACTTGTAAGAAATACATTATCATTATAAGTATTATTATTATTATTATTAACGCAGACCAAACTAGAAGAGGAGAGTTATATTATTTTTATTTTATTTTTTTTTTTTCTGAAATATATTCAATTCTACAATAAATATTCAGATGGCTGTGATAAAAAGAAAGCTTAAAAAAAATATAAATCTTCATATATATCAATAATTATGAAGCATTAGTTAAGTCCAGGTTTTTACATGTTCAAATTGCACAATACATTTTCAAACTTGTTATTTTTTAACATATTGAATAATAAAATAAGTTAAAATAGAACAATTTTTAAGTTTTTGGTAGTATTCATACTACGGAACGTTTAAATTTTAATTTAAAACAAATTATAATTACTATTTACAAGGGGAGACAGACAGAGAAAAATAGACTTCAGCGCCGGGACTCGAACCACAGACCTCCCCATATATCCAGTGCAGGTGCTCTAGCCAATTAAGCTACACTGAAGAATAATTCCCTCTGTCGATAACAATACCTAGTCCCGAATTAAGCTTTCAAATTTTTCTACAAGTCTAGAAGTGAACATTAACAACTTTAGAACTAGATCGAGACTATTGTCGTTAATGTTGACTTCTAGACTTGTAGAAAAATTTGAAAGCTTAATTACGGACTAGTTATCGTTATCGACAGAGGAAATTATTCTTCAGTGTAGCTTAATTGGCTAGAGCACCAGAGAGCCAGCGTGGCCGTGTGGGTTAAACCACGTCTGCTCGGCCATCACTCAATCATGAGTGGAACGAGATGGGGTTCGATTCTTCGCCGTGACACTCTGATTTATATGGCTCACTATTGATCACATCATACTCGCTTCGGCGGTACATTGTACAGGTATGATGTGTGAAGTGGCTGGAACTATCTACCCCGGGGCGTAAAAAGGGCCTAAGTGATGGCCTAATTGCAAGGTTCGAACAAGTGGTTCGTCCTACCCGTTCTAGTAGAAAGTACTAGACTACTACTACTACTACTTGGCTAGAGCACCTGTACTGGAAATATGAGGAGGTCCGTGGTTCGAGTCCCGGCGCGCTGAAATCTATTTTTCTCTGTCTGTCTCCCCTTGTAAATAGTAATTATAATTTGATTAAAATAATATTATTTATAATATTGCAATAAACCAAACACTGTGTGTCAGGGTGACGCAAACGGTGGGTCATGCCCTTTAAATATAAAGGATAAATTGTCCTTTCTGTGGCTGCATGACATACATGGTGCGTCATAATTTCTTTTATGCTTATTAACAGTAAACATTAGAAAAAGGATTCTGGTGCAATTTTATGCATATGAGTCCAGACTAATATAAATAAATGAGAAAGAAAATCCGTTCCAAGGAAGTACATATTTCTCTTTTCTATGCCGTAAAGGGTAAATGGTTTGTTATTGCTTCTTCTGGACAATTAAAAAAAAAAACTATTGTTACAAGTTGACAGGTGCGTTACAATACGTGAGTATACGTACGGGGTTAGTATCGTGGTACGAAGAAGCCAGAGCCTGTTTGAGAGGAGAGAGGGATGCGTGGTCAGTCGATTCAGTGGTCGAGACAACGGGCTGAGCTGTGTCTTGAACACCTGCGCCCGACTCCGGCAGACCTTCAGCAGGTTGTACATCACACTGACCTGTGTCAGACTTACCGTCTTCTGGATAGTAGTGAGCTCTCACATGGGCCAGTACCACTTGCCTGTCACTATTCCTATCAACATTACAACAACTTCAAAATTAGAAAACAATCATTTCTAACACACTGAATTTTACCTTTATCCACTAAACAACTTAACATTCATTTTTCTTTTTTCTGCGGTCTTAAGGGATATGTAATAAAAAAAAATTAAAAAATTAATTATATTAATTTATTGGCAATATTTCGCCCGATCCTAGGCATCATCAGGCCTTATGTCTGCAGTCAATATGCAGGTTATAAATAATGATAAACAAGGTCGAAAAAGCAGTGTCGCCAACCTGATTACAACAACTTCATTACATTAGCCTTTCATTCTCTACTATTTATAAAATAATTAAGTTGGCAATCCTTCTATTTCTACCTACTTTTATTTTTTCTCCCTACTTTTGAGTTCAGGGAAGAAAAGACTTACTTCAGTCCCTCTAAACTAATCCAAAATCATAACTTTTTCTCCCTACTGGAGATAAATCATTTTTACAATACACAGAGTTCAACGGTTACTAAAGCTGCTTATTTACAGTTGTTATTTTTGAGGAATTAAATGAATAATAATTTAATGCCAACACCTTATTAATTTAAAGTATAGCATCTATTTGATGGATGTTGAGGAGTAAAACAATGTTATCTTAAAGCAGAACAACTATTTCATCTTGACACGTTTCCACCCATAAGCAGAGTCATCTTCAGTCAACTTTATTTTCTAAACATAAATTACTGACCGACCATCTAAATTTCATTATAATCAGACAAGTAGTTTTAGAGTTTCGAATTCATCCTAGAAAACCTTATGCTTTTGGTAGTTTGTCTGTCCGTCTGTATTATCTTAGATCATATCCCCCGACCTGACATTTGAAATTTGGTACACAAGTTAAACTTTTCTCTCTGTAGTTGACAAAGAGTAAGTAGGATTGTAGAGTTTGAAAGATTTGATTTACCTGTACTGGCACTTCTTGCATTTCCACAACTTCTTTGTGTTGAAGAGTCTTTGTTTCTTGGGTAAGGACTGTTCCTGTGAGTCCCCGGATCGTTTCTTGGCGGAGTTGTCGAGCCTGGGTAGTATAGGCCGGACAGGCTTGGTAGAATTGTTCTGAGCGGCTGCCTGGGCCACTGCCGTGTTATTTTCCACCTTGATGAGTGCCAGGTACCTGAGTAGTACACACACAGTATGTTATCACACGTGTTCACAAAATACAAGAGTGAACTAAAAACCACCATGCTAGCGTTTCATGCAAAAACCCCTCAACTACACCAGCTTGCATCTTTCTTCTAACTTATCTCATGAGTACATACTTTACTTTCTTAGCTTTTAACTCGTTTATTTGATTCTTGGTAGGTGGTGGACTCATTTGTGGTGCAACAGCCACTGGAAGGCGTACGCCTATTTGAAGGTGAAGGCCAAATGGAAGGCGTAGACCTACTGGAAGGCGTAGGCCTACTGGATGGCATAGGTCTGCCTAAAGGCTTATACAACTACCTAAACAGGGTGACTGGCGATATATGTGAAAAAATGAAGTAGGTTGTTTTACACCTCAAGGGCTACAAAAAACACTATATAAGCCATGGGTCAAATCTTAACCGTTCTCCCATAAAATCAAATTTCATGATTTTTTTAAGATTACATACCTTTACTCATAAAAATGCTTATTGCACCAAAAGTATAAAATGTTTGGCACTGTTGTAAAGGTGACAAAATTTCCTATAAGAAAAATGTAATTTTAATTTTCATGCCTTCAAATTATATGACAAAAATGTTATACCAATTTTATTTTTAAGAAAATAACTTTAAATTTTTTTTTTTTGAGGTCCCATATCTTGGTAAAGAACCGAGCTCAAACTTTTCGGACATCAGGAAAAACGTCCTTATTGACTAATGTTTCGATCAATATTAATAATATTACCCATTCATAAGGCGGAATTTTTAGTAAACTTCGTTGAAAGTGAAAAAGAAACATGTTTATTGTTGCTATTGTTGACACAAAGATGAGTATACTAAACCAACCTTGCTTGTTTTGAATCATTTACCCCCCTGTAAGTCAAGAATTGCAACAATAAACACGTTTATTTTTTACTTCCAGCGAAGTTTAATAGAAATTCCGCCCAATGAATAGATATTAATATTAATATCGATCGAAACGTAAGTAAATAAGGAAGTTTTTCCTGAAGTCCGAAAAATGTTTAAGCTCGGTTCTTTAACAAGTTATAGAACCGCAAAGCAATTTATTTTTTAATTTTTTTCTTAAATATAAAATTTGTATACATTATTTGTCATGTAATTTGAAGGCATGAAAATTAAAATTACACTTTTCTTATTGGAAAATTTGTCAGCTTTACAACGATACCGAACATTTTGTTCTAGCTTTTATACTTTTGGAGCAATAAGTGTTTTTATAAGAAAAGGTATGCGATCTAAAAAATCATAAAATTTGACCTTACGGGAAAGTGGTTAAGATTTGACCCATGGTTTACATAGCATTTTTTGTGGCCCATAAGACGTAGAACAACCTCCTTCATTTTGTCACATATAACGCCAGTCACCCTGTATATGAGATACCAAGGGGTAGGAGTGTGCTACATTAACTGAATAAGTCTTATAATTTTCATTTGCAACTAAATGCATTTAAAAAGTCAGGTTAATTTGGGGTAAAAAAGTGTTAAATTTAAAAATATTTAACTATTTAAGAAGATTTAACTAATACAATTATATTTTGTCAACAAGGGAGATCTTCAGGCCTGTTATTGCCTAGCATTCCTCACACTGCTATGGAATAAAGACATCAATTTTCTTCTTAAAACTTCTATATTTATGACTGCCACGATAAACTCAATTAAAACATAAATACAGTTATTATTTGCTGACGTTGTAGTTTCCAGTAGGCTTGGGAAAGTAAACATTTGCTTTTTTGTTCAACAAAAATTTGACAAAGAAGTTAATACAGGAAACACACCACTACACACATATAATTATTAAAATTTAAAATTGTTACAAGGCAATTAGATTTTATAGTTATAATTGAATTACATCAAATATATAAACTAATCTAGAGTATCATTACAAAGTACTAATTTATTTAACGTAGTTGAATAGAATTGTAAACTCCAATTACCTCCTTACAATTAGTTCAATGAATTTTAGTGGTATGTATTCAGTATTAACTTCTTTATTGATTATTAATTTAAATATGGAAACATAGTAATCTCATCTTGCCAAACTAGTTGAATAATCACTGATTTTCCACAAACATACATTTTACGTAGATGCAAGCTTTGCTTAAAAAAAGAAACTAACTATAAGCTAATTTCTACGTTAGTAAAAGTTACAAGAAAAAATTAGTGAAAAAAAAAATATATATATATACAAAAGGTGAAAAACATGCAACCACATCCAGGATGAAACAAAGTTACCTGAGATACGTGCAACTAGTACGGCGTGCAACGCAACTATTAAATATCGCTTTTTAGCTTACAACCCTCCACGCTTCACTAAAATACTAAACATAATCTTAGTTTTCTAACTTTACATAATCTGTCATATTTAAAATTATGTCAGCATAACAATAATAATTCTTTTCTTCAATTTTTTTAGAAATTACAAAAATAATAGTAACAAAATCAGTCTGGACATTTAGAGATGTGGCTGATCTGTTGCAGTAAATAAATATATGACAGATTACAGTAAAGCCAGAAAGCTGTTTTATAACACTTAAAAGCTAAACTACAAACTAGGGCCCTAACTGCAGGTAACAGGGGTGTCGGGGAGGGCAAAACAAACGTACGCCCATCTCAAAGGGCTTCTTATTCCCATCAAATTTTAAAAAAACGACAACCAAAAAAAAAAAAAAAACAACAAAGGAAGAAAGAATCAAGAAAACAAATCTAAAAATAGAACTTTTTTAAAAGGTTGGCCAATTCAGTACACAAACACAAAGTGGTGTCTAAGTCTGTAGGCATTTAACAAAACAGACAAGTTCATTAACAGGCATAAATGCCTTAGCTATTTCAACATTGCTGTTTCAGTTTTAACTATAAAATAACGACGAATCAAAACATCCTAACACAACAAAACTAACGTCAAGTCTCTAGCTACAAATGTTTTCAAAGTATGATTATTAAGAAATCATTTTAGGGCTGGGGGACATTCTCAAGATAAATTTATTAAACATTTTTGGATTTTTTTTAGATGTTGACAAAAAATAACTGGTTTTTTTTTTTGTTAAAAAACTAGTGATAGTGCAGGAGATAGCGTGCAAAAAAGTGTCTGACTAACATCAAGCTAGAAGTTTGTATACAAGTCAATCTTTTAGCACCTTTTAAGAATATGTGGTCGGCTTAGTTCGTCTGCGGGGCATAGCTTGGCAATAGGCGTTTGAAAAAAACAAACCGTTGGAGAGCGGCCATTTCTCACCAATTATGGTGGACAATGTGATTTTCATGATCCTGAGTACAGGATTAGTTAGTAGACCAAAAATCAAGTCGATGTTATTTTCACACTTGATTGGTTAGTTATTCAAGTATTACTAAAAATCAACGTTGTCACCTGTCAAAGGACAAACTAACATCAACTTGAATTTCGGTCTACTAACTAATTCTGTACTCAGAATCATGAAAATCACATTGTCCACCATAATTGGTGAGACATGGCCGCTCTCCACCGGTTTGTTTTTTTCAAACGCCTATTGCCAAGCTATGTCCCGCAGATGAAGTTAGCCGACCACATATTCTTAAAAGACGCTAAAAGATTGACTTGTATACAAATTTCTAGCTTGATGTTAGTCAGACATTTTTTTGCACGCTATCTCCTGGAGTATGAGGAGAATACCAGAAATTCAATTTTTCAGAATACACAGTGAAAAGATAAATTAAGAACAAACAAATTAAGTGCATACCCCTCCTTCACTTAACACCTTTACCATATGACGCATTTCAGCTAAAAACAATTAAAACAAAAACAGCGAAGGGCGTAATAAAAAACACATGTGGTACAACAACTATTAAGATAATATTCAACACACTGATGATGGCCTTACGAAGGCTGATTTGTTTAATAAACTAGTTTCAGTTTACGAGGACAATTTATGTTACTTCTTTAATATGACCTCCATAGACGCTCCCATATCAAACAAAACTAGCCAGAGAAGATGTTACAAACAAACAACTCTGGTGGAAGAGCGGATAAAATCTAATAGGTGAGACTGTTACTATGGTTGATGGATAATAAGGTGTGAAAAAGAACGAATTAATCCATTTATTTTTCTCGAGACGTTTCGACCCCAGAAAATTCTAATTTTTAGTCATAGAATCCAAATCCAGTCTTAAAAAAGAATTCATTATTGATATTTTTTTTTTTTTTACTTTTTGAGCCCTGCTAACACCTTTTTTTTAAGGCAAAAAACAGTTAAGCCTAGTCTACACCAGTAGACACGTTGCGAGACATTTCTGTAGACGGTCTCATAGACCGTCTACAGAAATGTCTTGCAACGTGTCTATAGACATCTTCTGAGACTGTCTATGGTCTAGGTCTAGCGTCCACACTTGTAGACACGTTGCACAACATGCCTAACGTTGCACCATGTCTACCATTTAGAATGGAAAACCATAAACATGCGATTTTGGTCTAGCAACGAGACCGTAGACGCCGTTTGTCTCAGCCGATGTCTATAGACAAATCGCTAGACATGTCTCTGAGACCAAAATCGCGCAACATGTCTACTAGTGTGGACAAGGCTTTACATATAAGGTATGAATTTTAGATTGGATTTGGATTCTATGACAAAAAAAAATACGAGTTTTTGTTCTCTTGAATTTTTTTATTATTATTTAGTTTAGCTGTAAAATGGACTGGAAATTTCAATTTTAGCACGTTCAGGGCTCTCCAGAAGGCAAACTAATGCTTGGAGAAAAAAAAATACATTTTTAGCCACAGAATCCAAATCCAGTCTTAAAAATTTGGCTTCCTACACACTTTTTTTTTAATTATGTAGATTTCACACACTTCTGCTGAGCATATGTTCTCGAAGGACCTTTTTAGCCTTTATCGAGCCCTGAAAACCGCATCTTTCTATCTATCATGGTTCCGGAGATATTTATATTTCGCTGTTCCATATTAGCTGGGACACCCTGTATATTCGTTCTTTTTTACACCTTATTATCCACCACAGTAACAATTCAACTTAAACAGATGTTTTTATAGGTGAGACTTGTTAAATGAAGGAATTTATGATTGAATCGGACAATACTTCAAAGGACTGAAAACAACATCAGTCGACATCGGAACCCTAAGAGGAAAATAAAACCTGCCCGACCCAAAACAACTAGGAGGAGGACAGTAGAGAAGCAAATAAAACCAAAAGATAAGACCAGAATTTAATCACAGGACATATTTTTTGTTGCAGACCTACGCCTTTCAAGGGATTACTACAAATATGTCAATAGAGAAATGGTAGCAAATCAGGTGAACTATTTTGTTGCAACCCTACGTCTCTCTAGGGATTATGGAAATTCAATGTAAGAAAAGGGGTAGCGAATGAGATGGAACTCTTTCGTCACAGCCCTAAGTCCCTTAAGGGATTAATAGAAATTCCATTGAGAAAAAAGAAAGGGGTAGGTGAACCACCTGTTGGAGCCTAACCTAGACACATGGACACACCAATGTGCTGCTGAAGCAAGTATGGTGAGATCAAATAGTGAGCCATATTATAAATTAAAGTGCCTAGGCACATAATTGAACATATATGGAAGTGATAAGTGCCTTGTTCATGAATGCTGCTCGTAACTAGGGTTGGGACATCGATAGGCAAAAATCGATGTTTTCGATACATCGACATCGAAAGAACAAACATCGATGTTAGCCAAAACATCGAAAGAAAACATCGATGTTTTCGATACATTGACATCGAAAGAACAAACATCCATGTTAGCCAAAACATCGAAAGAAAACATCGATGTTTTCGATACATTGACATCGAAAGAACAAACATCCATGTTAGCCAAAACATCGAAAGAAAACATCGATGTTTTCGATACATCGACATCGGTCCTCCAAGCTGAAGAGAAAAAAAAAAAAAAAAAAAAAAAAGGTCACCACTTTCAAAAAATCTCTCCTTTTCGTACCCGATAGGCTGCGATGGATCGATAACATCAGTCTTTTCGATGTTTCGGGAAAACATCGATGTTCACCGATACATCAAAAGATCAACATCGATGTTTTAAAGTCTGATACATCGATGTTTTCGATGCATCGACATCGATGTCCCAACCCTACTCTTAACCCCTCAAGTAACAACAAATTCAACCAAAAAAACAATTTACATTTTAAAAAATATATAAACATCCACATTTTATAAGGTCAATAATAAATGAATGCTTAAAATCACATTAAAGATAAATTAAAAAAAAAAAATTGGACATGGAACTTCTCAGAACATTTGCTCAACAAACATAAACTTAATAATGACATCAGATTTTTTTTATATTATGTTGTAGTGAGGTTTCTAAAAATATAAACACACTTTCATATATAAAAAAATCAAAAGTAGATATTTTTATTTTTATCAAAATAGCAGCAGAAAATAAAATATGGAGGACTTATTTATCTTATAGAAAGGTCAATCATTGGTGGAAATTTCAGCTCAATCCGCAAAAAAAAGTTTCAAAGTTCAAAAAGTTGATATTTTCAAAGTGGCGATAGATATCATTACGAAATTTAGTGGAAATGTTTTACTTATCAAGAGGTATAATTAGTGTACAACTCAAATAAGGATGGATTCTTGTACCAAGTTTGAACTCTCTAGCTTGAAAAAATGTGGGAGTTATGCGTGACACAGACAGACAGACATCCAGCTAAAAACCACTCAAATCATCTTACAAATATTGAAAACTGATAATCTCAGTTTCAGATTTTTGAGTGAAAACAATACTTTTCCATATCAGGTTCTACCTTCAGAGAAAGTGAGAAATTGTAAAAAACTAACTTGAATATTGGCTAAAAAGTAATGGCTTAATATTACTATACCTATTAATAATTACCATGCCATCAATGTTATATCCCCAAATAGTTGAATAATTAAATTAACAAATTGTTTACCCTATTAATTACAAATGAATAAATTGATCTCTATTTCTTACATAGTTAAGAAGTCTAAAAGTAGTGAAATTGCCAGATGGTGGAGTAGCAAGACATTTTTTAATATTTATGAGTTTTTTTTTTTAACTGATCACTGTCTTGAAAATAAGTAAAATCATATAAAATGCTTTTTTTTAAAATTTAACCTTCGAGCGCTCGCGTGGGCGGCATTTACACGGCCTTTTTGAAATCATTGCTATCTTATCATATGTGTGAATCTTCAGTTTACCAAACCTTTAATTATTCCTTAGTTGGTTATTTTGACACAAGAGTTCGGTATTCTGTTTTACCCCGGAGGTACATGGCCTTATCTAGGCAGTGTCAAAGAAGACGTTATCAAGGTCAGATACTTTTTTGGTGTTTATTATACGCTACATTATTATTATTATTTAATTTCATTTTAAATTGTTTAACGTATAATTATTTTATTTTTGATTATAATAAATAAGAAATCATTGAAATTTATAATTTATATAAATAATAAAAATAAATTTTAATTAATGTTAAAAATGTCGTCAGTTTAATTTTTAATAATTATATCTCAATTTTTTAATTAAGTTTTGATTAATTTACCCCCTTAATAGCAATGCAGAAGACTGTAACAATATTAAAAAACTGATGGCGGTGTAAATGCCGCCACGCGAGTGTTCTTGTATGTACAAAAGGCGCGAGCGCTCGAAGGTTATACTATTTCTTCAAAACAAAAAAACAAACTAGAAATTGTATCTAATGATTATAGTCTTGAAAATAAGTAAAATATTTTATTTTATAGAGCAAACATTTTCTTCAGATCCAAACAATGCTAATGTTTGGAATAAAAGCAGAATCAAATTGTAAAATTATTTCAGACAAAAAAAAAAAATTTAAAAATGATAAAAAATAAAGTATTAAATATTTATTGTTAACAAATAAATTTAAATAAAAATATCAATATAAAAATATATTTATGTAAAAATAAATAAAAGCCCATGTAAATTTAAATATTCCCAAAAATCAAACCAAACGAAAAAAATTTTCAATTCCAAAATGAATAACCCAAGAAAACATGAAGGAAAAAAACAGACAACATATTAATGAAAATCCCAAACAAGAACAACAACAACAAACAGAATATTTTTAAAATTTCCCCAATAGAAACATAAAAACAAAAAAAAGAGCAACTCGGAACGAATCGTCGAATTTCCCGGACAGAATGGTAATGTTATCTGCTTCACTGTCAAGGTTTCAATTTAGATGAAATTGTAAAGTTTTGACTGAAAACTTGGCAGAGAAACTGATAACATTATGACTCAACCAAATTCAAAACTTCATGGCATAACTATAAACCTGATAGTCCAGGAGATAGCGTGCAGAAAAGTGTGTGACCAGGGCCGGCGCGACCGTATAGGTGAACTAGGCGACCGCTTAGGGTGCCGCAAAATACTTGCCCACCAAGAGCTCAATGTTTTTACAAAGAAAGATAGATGAAAAATTTACATTAGGAGAGATCTCAGAGGCGGATCTATAAAATTTGGGTGAACATTTCTTATGTTTTATTATTTTTCATAACCATTTAAAACTAATAATATATAATAATTATTTAGCTATAAATGATTATTTTTTATGGAGCAATAGTCAAGTTGATATTAACATGTAAAACTGGGATTCCCACTTACAAATTTATGTGGGATACAAACATTAACTTATTTTGTGTTTGTTTATTTCCATACCTTAATGGTTGTTTGTTTATATACTCAGTTGAGTGTGTATCTACAAGTTCAGTTGCTGTATAGGACGTTGTGAAGGTATTTCATAATGAATCAGAAAGAATTAATAACATAGTATAGCGTTAAAAGTAAAAACTATTTATTTTAGTCTAAAACCCGATTTAGTTTATAAATGTTTTAAAATTCTGCTGAAAAAATTCTAAACAAACTTTTAGGTGATTGATTATTTTGCTGAAAAAGATCTAAAATATAACCAAAATTCACCTTTTTTTACCTAATTTTCTAATTTCTAAAATTTAAACCCCGGTCCCCCCTTGGGCTGGGGTCATGTCATGTATGACGGAAGAGAGATTAGTAGGACTGTCAACTATTTCAACTGAACAGGATAAATTGTATTATAATTGTTTTGTTCTTATATTTCCTAAAAGTGAGTGGCTGAATCGAATGATGGATGGGGGGGAGGCGCCTTATAATAGTTTTGCCTAGGGCGCCAAAACCTCTTGTGCCGGCCCTGTGTGTGACTAAAATCAAGCTAGAATTTTGTTAAAAAGTAAATCTTGTGGTGCCTTTTAAGAATATGTGGTTGGCTACATTCGTCTGTGGGAGTAGCTTGACAATAAACAAGTTTTGAAAAAAAAACACAATCCAGAGAAGAGCGAATATGACCAATATGAGGCAAATAATAGCCCGCCTTATTTTTAGAGGACAATGTGATTTTCATGATCCCGAGTTCAAAAATTTGAATGTAGACCAAAAATCAAGTTGATGGTAGTATGTCACTTGATTGGTGACCACTTGGATTTGGAGTAATATTTGAATAACTAGCTCATCAAGTGACAAACTAGCATCAACTTGAATTTTGGTTTACTAACTAATTTTATACTCAGGATCATGAAAATCACGTTGTCCACCATAAAGGGCGGGACAAGGTCGCTCTCCTGTCGCTGTTTATTTCAAATGCCAATTTAAACTTAGCCGACCAGATATTCCTAAAAGGCATCAAAATATGGTACTTCTTTAGATTGTTACTTCCCTATGTTTATTTTAGAATATAAATGACTGACTAAACAACTATTAAGAAAGGGATGATTAGTCCAATGAACTTCGAGACAAAGAAATAACACACTTCTGTGTTTATAAGAGGAGTAACAGTCTGAAGAAGAACATTCTGCACACTAGGGTGGGCCGAAAAAAAATTAATTTTGAATTTGAAAAAGTCCAACCTCGTAAAACTTGTGTATGCATTAGAAACTATCATACGTAAAATTTTGATCCGATCAAATGACACTTAGGTGGTGCACTATCGCTTCAAAGCTTTAAAAAACACTTTTTAAAAATATTTTGATATTTTAATTTTTTATAAATATTTTAGTTATTTTTATTCACTTATTAGCACCCATTTGCTCTTTGCTGGAACATTATTTGATTGCAGGAAGAAAAAAAAAATTAAAACAAGTTAATTATAGATTGAGATAAGTCGGTACATACATAATACATATGAGTACTATTGAGTTATTTCAAGGTATTATTAGGAGCTGCGTAACACTAATTTCTTTATTATCTTTGGAATAACTCAATGGTACTCATATGTATTATGTATGTACCGACTTATCTCAATCTACAATTAACTTGTTTTAATTTTTTTTCTTCCTGCAATCAAATAATATGCCATCAAAGAGCAAATAGATGCTAATAAGTGAATATAAATAACTAAAAAAATTTTAAAAAATTAAAATATCAAAAATTTCTTAAAAAGTGTTTTTAAAGCTTTGAAGCGATAGTGCACCACCTAAGTGTTATTCGATCGGGCCAAAATTTTCCGTATGATAGTTTCTACTGCATACACAAGTTTTACGAGGTTGGACTTTTTCAAATTCAAAATTAATTTTTTTTTTCGGCCCACCCTACTGTACACCTTCTTTAGATTGTTACTCCCCTCTGTTTTTTTACAAGGGGAGATACAATCTGAAGAAGTGCCCAAAAGATTTACTTAAACACAAAATTCTAGCTTGATGTTAGTCAGATACTTTTTTGCATATCTATCTCCTCAATTATGAATTCTGTGGAACTTAATCATGCTAAATAAAAACAAAGATTAAAGAGACACATTTAATTTGATCAGCAGGCTGTTGCTAATTTTCAATACAGACTGGTTTCAACTTCTTAGTTGGATCTTATTCAGAGAACTCATTAAGATTCGATCTTAACTGATGGTACAGCCGAGTATGATCAACGTTACTTTCCGTTCAGTTAATTAGAAACAAATGCCAATTTTATTAGTCTACTTTTGAAGAGGTAAAAACTAGTGTGCTGTGCGAATGTACCAATTTGGAATATTTGATCGATTTTATTTGACTTTTCTTAATAATTAATTATCAAAGAAAAAGTAACATGTTTCTAAATGTCGCACTACATTTCCATCTTAACTTTATTACTTTTTTTATATTATACAAATGACACACTTTCAGTTTGGTACGCCCCAAATTTGACATGACCTGGATGAGTATGAAAATTAAACAAAGGAATATAAACTCTCCTGTAAATAGAAATACTAAAATATCCCTTAGTCTAATTATCTATTAAGACAAAGAGATATTTAGTGCAAAATTCTTTGGGACAAAGAAAAATCACACTTTTGTACAAAAAAGTGACCATATCCCTTAGTCTTAATAGTAAATTAGACAAAGGGATATTGTTACTTTTATATACAAAGAAGTGTGAAATTCCTCCACTAAACTTTTGTCTCATATTTTACCTTGTTACGCCCCCTTTTTGTCTCTTTCTGAACTAGTCCCTGTTAATAGCGAAATTATTTTTAATTTGTCAAGAGGTCTAATTTATTAGGCAGGAGTAAGATTTCACGTAGTTATCACGCAGATCAACCAGTTAAACTTATACAAAATACAATTAGTGGTAGAGAATTAAACAGCACATCCAAAGGGCCAGGTTCAAATCCCCGTCAGGATAGTGTATTTTTCTTTTCTGTTTTCCTTCTATTAGTCCCCAGGCCACCATAAGAAGTGAGTCGCTGATTGATAAAGTTTTCTTACCTTATGGAATCGCTTATTTATGCCTTGTCCACTGATGAATTGGGTATATGGCATCTGGGCGCTGGGCCATTTCTTTTTTGTTGACATGCCAAACTTGCCCTTCTGCAGGAACATTGAAAAGAGATAGATAAAGTTTTGATTTTCACAGGATCGTTTAATTAAATTATTTCAAAAACAGTGGTAAAGGTGGCCACTGATACGAGTGGACCGTTTTCTTTTTAACGTCCCCGCAGAGCAATATGTTTGGGGCGGTGGACACCCCAAACGGCCCACTCTTATCGGTGGCCACGTGTACTACTGTTTTTTAAATAATTTAATTAAACGATCCTGTGAAAATCAAAACTTTATCTATCTCTTTTCAATGTTCCCGCAGAGGGGAAAGTTTTGCATGTCAACAAAAAAGAAATGGCCCAGCGCCCAGTTGCCATATACCCAATTCATCGGTGGACACGGCATAAATAAGCGATTCTATAAGGTAAGAAAACTTTATCAATCAGCGACTCACTTCTTATGGTGGCCTGTGGACTATATATAATTTATTACTAAAGTCAATTGTTTTAATGACAAATATATATTTTTTAGTTCACAGTGGGCGGAATGAATTAGCGACACTGTATTCCAATATTTAACTATTGAGTTTTGACAACATACTGATCAATCTTTGAATTTTTATAACTTATGATTTAGTTCCACAAAATATCAATTCGAAAAAAAACAAATGAAATAATTAAGCCACAAAATTTTTACAAAAAAATTAAAAACCACATTAAAACAATGACAACTAAAACATAAACACAACATATAAAAACCTCAGATGATGACGAAAATACTTCAAAAGTAAAAGGAAAATGAAATGAAATATCTAAAACAAATTTAAATTGATGTAAAAAAAAAATGAAAATGATGATAAAAACAAAACAAATAAAAAAATAAAAACAAAACAAAAAGCACCTAATCAACGTCACAACATGGCAATGCAACATTCAACATAAAAAAAACAACTCTGACAACAAACAAGAGAAAATTGGGCGCTGAACAGAGCCATCGGCTGCCGTTCGCTTTAGTACCTACTGGGAGCAGGGCTGCTCTACACTCTCAAATTAATCAAAAATTAATTATTAAAACAATGTAAAAAGTGATTAAAACTCACAGAGATGACTTACCAAAGTTATAAATAAATAAATCAAAAAGCATGCAGACAAAACATATCCCAACACAAAATAAAAACACAAAAGTTGAATAAGATAATAACAAACGAGTTGTTATAAAGTAAGATAATGTAACTGCTTTGATACTTTGACGTTTTAACAACTGTAAAAGCGTCAGTTCGACAATAATATTACTGCAGGTAATAGTATTGATTGAGATTTTATGGTATTTATTCAATATGGAGGTAAAAAAGTAAAGTTATAATTTAGATCAAATTATAATTATTATTAACACTGGGAGACAGACAGAGAAAAATAGACTCCAGCGCTGGGACTTGAATCAAGGGCCTCTACATTTCCAGTGTAGCGCTCTTTCCAACTAAGCTACGCAGGAGAATGATTTTCTCTGCCGTAACCGATAACTAGTCCCAAATCCAAGCTTTCAATATTTCCACAAGTTTAGCAAGTCAATATTTATGACATTAGAACTAGACCGTGAAGAGCGCTACACTGGAAATGTAGAAGCCCGTGGTTCAAGTCATCAGAGTGTGTTTTGAGAATATCAGACCCTTAGAATGGTTCAAAGTAAGCTTTTTAGGATTTTAAAAGAACACTGTTTATACACTTTACAGTTAAACACTATATAGTGTGGCCTACGGACCCTCGCTGTGTGCTGACTAGCACACACTTAACCTGTTTATTAGTATTATAATGTCTGAATGAAGCACAAGTTCAGAAAACTAATACCCTAATGAATAAAAATGTTCACGTGCATCAAGTTGTGTTCATTTAAACGAGTTTTTTTTTCTGTACATTCTTATTTTTACGCAGTCAACAAATTAAATTTATAATTAAAAAAAAAAATGTAAAAAAATAAGGAGTCACATTTAAAGTAGTTGTAAAAAGCTTGCAAATTGTAATAAACCAAAATAGTGAGAAAAAAAAAAAACTGTCAGAGAACACGTTATGACAGCAGGAAAAGGTCTGGAGGAGCTAGATATATCTCCAACCTTTACAGCACAAAATGACATGGGAAGTCTTGCCTCCAACCTTAAAGCCTCGTCAAGACTGCTGAACCGAACAGAGGAAATGAGCAGAACATTGGCGTCTGCACATGCCCAGTCTAAAGTAGGCCTGCGCATCTTACTCTGGGAATGCGTAGATACCAATGTTCACATAGTTTCCTCTGTTCGGTTCGGCAGTCAGGAAGAGGCTTAAGAACGCACTATGACAGCTGTCAATAGTGGAAGATGTTAGTGGTTGATATCTTTCCAATATCAAACCTTATTCAATCAGCTGGTTTGCTAAAGCTATCATGGCATTTTGCTTGCACTAATTGAATGCACATTCACAAGTGTTTACAAATATAACGCTAATTTCAAGCAAATAACAAACATTAAGACATTTCAAACAAATTACAATCCGTGTCTTGGAGATTAAATTAAATTTATAATTAATTGAAAAGGAGAAAAACAGAATAAAAATGTATCTGTCCACCAGGAATAGAAACACAGTCCTCTGGGTTTAGGCTACAATGCTGTAACCGGCACTTCTTTAGATTGTTACTATCCTTATAAAGTAAACAGAAGGGAGTAACAATCTAAAGAAGGTGTACGGAATGTTCTTCTTTAGTCTGTTACTCCTCTTATAAAAGCTGAAGTGTGATATTCCTTTATCCCAAAGTACATTGCGCTAAACATCACTTTGTCTTAATAGTTATTTTGTTTAAGTCATTTATTTTCTAATAACACATAGGGGAGTAACAATCTAAAGAAGTACCCTGTAACCACTAAACTACACCTGAAGAATTACTCATCATTCCTTCATTCCAACTCAGTGGTTAAAAAATGGTGGTGTAAACTCCAAGATAAGTGGTTCAATGCCTAGCTACAAGCCGCAATTTTTATTCGGTCTTTCTCTCTTTCTCAACCATGATCAATCAATTGAGTTTATTACGGCTCAGAATTAACATCCCACAATAAGCTGTCAGCGGTCACAGCAAAAACATTTGACTTCATATTCACAACAAAAATGTTAATTGTTAAAATAAAAAATTTGCAAAATTTTTACAACGAAGCTCTTGATAAAAAAATAAAATAAACCAAGTCAGAGTCAGAAGTAAAGTATGTAAAATAACAACAGTCAAAATAAATACACATAGTGAGGAGGAGTGCAAGTGACAGAAAACATGAAAATGTTCAGAGCGAATCATGAAAAAATCAGAGCGAAAACATGAAAATGTCTCACTGTCTTGCGGACTCGTATGCAAGAAGTATTTTTTTATTTTTGATATAATCACCCCATACCGGTAGGGGACACTAATTTAGTCTGTTCTGAACAGCTGTTCAATAAAATTGCTAGACTAGCCACAGTGGTATCGTCAGCTGAAACTTTGAACCAATATTTTGTAACAAAATGGTGGTAGTTTGATCAATTAAAAAAATCATAAACTTCGGTTCTGTTTACGTCTTCGGTTAAATTACAGGATGGAAAATATTTTCAATCTGTGGAGCTCATTTAAGCCAACCAGGTCCCTATACAGTGTAATTTTAATTTAATGTGTTGAGGCCATTTGACCTCTTTGAATGCAGGATATGTTGATCCCTTGGCATACCGAGATGCAATGGAAGCACATGTGTGCATTAGAGCTCCATTTTTATTACAATAACCTAAACGTAATTTTAGTATAGTTTGATATTTTAATAGCCTTAGAGTTAAGAAAAGTTGATATAGTGTTGAAATAGCACATCTAAGTCAGTTTGGTTTAAATCGGAGTTATGCGAGAATTATTCCACCTCCAGTTCTTCTTCTAGTCAGTCACGTTAAAAAACAGTCAATAAACAACATAAAAACAAAACAAAAAAAAAACATAGGTTAAACACAGGGTAAGTCATCTCTGTATAATAATTTATAATTTGGCTTCAAATTCAGCCTCAAGGGCAGAGATGTTTAATGCATCTTAGTCAACTGAGGAGAGAGTGGAAAGCAGCCGATCCTATCCTGCTTGAACCAAAAATTACCGGTTATACTTTGCATAGTCGCGCATGCCGGCTTCATCTGTCAGCAGGACTCGTGCCCCCGTGTGCTCCGGGTCTCGGAACGTCTTCAGCCTGATGTGCTTGGTGATGTCCCACCTCCAGTTGGAAGAGTACTGGCACAGCGAGCATCTGAACGGTCTCTTGTTCAGGTGACCGACAAAGTGAACGTGGAACCTCGATGCCGTAGACGCCCAGAAATCACAGTGGGGACATTTGTACGCCTGAAAAATCGATAGTATGATCAGTAATAGTATATTATGTTACTAGGCTGTGAAGTGAGTTTTATCTTTACCGCGGCAATTACATTTACTGTCGAGCGAAGCGAGACAGTAAATATTGCCAAGTTAAAGAAAAAACACTTCACAGTCGTGTAGCATATGCTATTTTTTCCGAGGTAACAGACAATGAAAAACATTAAATATTAATCAATAAAATAATAACAAATTAGTTCATACTTAAGATTTTTAAAAAAAAAAACCTTAAAAAAAGGTTACACTATAAGAAAAGATAAATAAAACGCATTGACATCTAGCGGATTTTAATCGTACTAAGAAGCACGTAACGCTTAAAGTACTATTTAAGTCCACGTAATGAAAAAATGGATTTTAGCTATGTTTTTTAGGCTCTAAAGTTACTATTTCACAGCCTACCATGGAAAAAATATATTATTAAGTTGGAGAAGCATAGGGTCTCTAGTACCTGTCTCGAAAACTACAGCCCTCTTGACCAGCCATGTTGGAACCAAACCCATGGCAGGATAAAAAAAGTCTAATAAATGTGGCTCAAAGCTTCCTCACATCCTACTTTATAAATGTTTCATGATTTTATGCTTTAAACTTAATATTATCCAATTAATTGCATTTTTCCCCCGTTTGTTATATCTGTCAAAATTGTTTTGATTTTTTACATGTATTTAAGTATCAATTTAGCAAAATTTAAAGAGCGCAGACAGTTGAAATTAATCTAAGGCTATCTGTGGGCTACTTTCGACAAACCATCAAAATGACATAAAAATCAGATAAGTACAGGGTGGAGCGCGGCAGACGTATGAATTTGAAAATGTAATAAAACATAGAATGTTACAAAATAACTTATTTTTTTAAATTTTATCCTGATTTAATAACATGGTAAATTTAAATTTACCTAGATTTAAACATAGTATCGGATAAGTGGTTCCCCTCACACTCCAAACACTGATTAAGCCGTTTCTCGAAGTTCTTGTGCACTCTTTTGATCATTTCCACAGGAATTTTGGCAATTTTGGCTTGAATGTTGTTCTTACGCCCTTAAGAACAACATTCGAGCCAAATTTGCCGGAATTGGAAGCCCTTTCAGGGTTCTGGGACAATTGCTGTACACCAAGGGTTTAAGGTATCCCCACAAAAAAAAATCACAAGGAGCCAAATCAGGCGATCTTGCTGGCCAGTATAAATCGCCTAAGAGAGATAAGACACCTGGGAAATCTGTCTTGCAATAAGTCTGAACGGACCACTCCATTATAGCAACTGAACCCACGTGGAACATAAACTTCCCGTCCCCCCTCTTTCAAATGACCCTACTCTCAATCGTCTAGGACCAATAGGAAGGGAGCAATCCCCTCTTCAAATTCATACGTCTGCCCCGCTTCACCCTGTACTTTTGAAGATATTGGTGTAAAATAAATGTATGATTGTGGGCATTTGGAAGAGAAACAAATGGATATATAAGGTTGAAAATTATATGGGACCAACAATGGACTAATTATGACCCACCATCCAAATTTCAATAAAATCAGACATGTAGTTTTTAAGATTTGTTCGTTTGCAAAAAAATTAGCGACAGACAGACAGATATAGAACTAAAAATGTTCCCTGATGTCAGAAACGGAAATTCAGAATGACCACACATAGCTTCCGTTACCTTTGGTAAGTTCGGAAGCAAAAAAAAAAAAGGGAGAAATACATTAAAAAAATTACAGTACACTCCACATCAATGTTTCAACTGTTGGTTAAACTCTAAAAGACAGGTGACGATAGATATCTACACTTAACAGTGGAAAAACATATCCTTTATCTTTATACCAGGTCAGAAAGCTCGGAGATATTAGTTTAGGCGATTCAATATGAATCAGTCTAATTTATTAATATATTAAACAAGTTCCTATTGAATAATTTAGTGATGTGTTTTTAAAAAAATTAAAAGGAACTCATTTTAGAGTTGATTGTAAATTGGAAACAAGACATTTAGCACTGATACACAACCATTCTATGTATATTTCCCTTATCTTACCTGTGAGAAAACTTATCAGATCTAACTGCTAGTTATTTCTTTATACTCTATAGTTAACCCTAATTTGAGAGCCGGTGTGGCCATGAGAGTTAAATTACATACCACATCTGCTTGGCCATCACAGAATTAAAGGCGGTACGAGATCATGGGTTCAATCCCTCGCAGTGATACTCTTGATTTATATGGCTAATGATCACATCATACTTGCTTCGGGGGTACAATGTACAGAGGTATGATGTGAGAAGTGGCTGCAACTCTCTATCACAGGGATAGTAAAATGGACCTAAGAGACGGCCTAATTACTAGGTTCCAACAAGTGGTTCATCCTGCTTGTCTAGTACTAGCACCTTACTACTACTAGTAACCCTAATTTCTTAATATATTTTATTTTATAAAAAATAAATTAAATAAAATAAAATGGTTAAAATAGGAGTGGAGTAAGAGACTGCAGAGTTAATACCTTTCTCAGATGAGTGCTTTTCTTGATGGATGGGTCAGTAGCAGGGTCTATGATGCAGGCCGTACCATACCCCGGTTTGATTTCAGTTCCCATGTATATGTTCTGGTCCTCGACTTTATCGTGCATCTCCGGATAATCGAGAGGGTGTTCATCGAGAGGCTGGTCGAGAGCGCTCGGAGGCTGGAACGTGTTCCACACAAACACTCTGTTCTCCATAGGATGCTTTTCCGGAGTGTTCTTCGTTCCTGTCAGTCCTAAATCCGGATTAGTCTTCGGCTCGGGTGTGGATCGACACGTGGCAACGTGTTCCTTATGCTCTGCTGTGCTACTGCAGACAAGACCGCACAAATTGCACGTGTTCGCCTCAGCAGCTTCTTCCTCTGGATGTAGAGTTTCCCTGTGCTTCACTAGCTCACTTAAGCATTTAGCTTGGTGACCTGAAAAAAATAAAATATAATAAATAAATAATGATAATTATTATTACTAGATACGTTAAACATTGTACAGTGTGATTCAAAAAGACCAAACAAGTTTTAAAAAATTGTTTTTTGACTTGTTAGAACAAAAAAAGCTACAAAAACCCACTTAAGTATCTAGTGTTTTGGTTTAACCTTGGAAAGTTCATAATTTAGTTGTTTGTACTGCTTTGAGTGTCACGAACTCTATTAAGACGATATTCCACCTCGTCTCACACCCTGCTAAGCTTGTCTGGTGATATCATCTTACAGCTGCAGTGATTGGTGCAGCAGCAACTATCAAGGTATCGGCAGATGAATAGACTCCGGAGAGATGGAGCTCCGTCCTGTTGGAAAATTGAATCTTAGGGAAGGTCTTCGAACTGAGTAAACAGCCTGTTTGTTAACATATCGAGACATGAGATGCTGGTTACAATTTTTTCTACTGAAACAGCTCAAAAAACATTCACCTTGGACTAATCACGATGGTGTTACAGCGTTGCATGTGGATTTTCTTCACCCCATGTGCGAATATTAGGCCGATTAACAGTTAGGAAAGTGGCTTCTTAACTGATAATTAACCTGTTCAGTTTTCGTCATTCTTGGAACTTTATCGTGGGCAGTAAGAGCTTGGACTCAGGAGGGTGTTACGTCCGGCGACCACAGGAGCCAGAAGTGCAGTCTGACAGTCTGACAGGCCTCATTGCCAGGCGCTTTCTCAATACTCTCCATCTAAATCTAAGCTTCCACGATGCGTATATTTGCGAGGACTTGGAACAAAAGATTGTCTGACTCCTCCGACATCTTCCGCGAGCTTTTCCCTTTGTATGAACAACTACCGGGGAGTTGCCACCCAATATTCCACTGAAAGGAGCGTCACTGTTATATCGACGACGGAATTTAAGCTGAACCATATTAGAGGAGTACTTTTCACGAAATGTAAACAAAGAACAAAGCTATAGGTATCTATGCTATAGGTTATGGCGTCGACAACGCGAAAAATAATTGAACAGCTGATTTATTTATTTTTTATTAGATAACGATAACTTTCTTATCACACAGACACTTCTTTCTGTCTTGGTCGGAAACTAAATGAAACTGGATTGGATGATGCAAGATGCACTGTACTCTACTCAAGCTCAAGCTGTAGGTAGATTTTTAATAATATAATATTATTTTTGAATTATGTATGTTCTCTGATCTCCGAAAGTAATGCAAAATGCTATGACAGTGTACCAGGATTGAGTACTGAAGAGAAAACATTTGATTATTTGTGAGTGTGAGTTTTTTGAGAAGAGTAATTCTTTATAAAAACTCCCGCTTGTTCTTAAAAAATGCTATTATTTTCATCATTAGTTCTCTTTTAATTACATGGGATTTAATTTTTTGAAAATTTTAAATAATGACCAAGATTAAATTGCCTTATTGTTGTCTGTATCAAAAAATATTATTAAGAAATGTACTTGAGAAATACAAAAACAACTTGTATACAAGTACATAAATATATGAATACATATCTCATATATACATATCTACATATATATTATACATATCTCTTTCTTTAGATTATTCTGAATTAGATCAGTCGATCTAAAATTTATTTATCTAAACGTAGACTTATGTAGTAATCTAATTGTTTTCTTTTTTAGATAATTAAAAGGAGCAGTTTTTTGTAATTAAATAAAAACAAAGCTCAAATAATATTACGTACCTATAGGATTATAACAAGAAATATTTTGAATTTAAGATAATAAATAGATAATTTGTTTGTAAGTGTACACTTGAATACAAAGCAGGTAACTTAACCAGGGCCGTATTTCTAAATAGGCCGAGTAGGCCACGGCCTAGAGCGGCAAATTTTTAAGGGGCGGCAAAATTTACAATCTAAACTTTTGTGCGAAATTCATATAATAATTTGCGATGCAAAAGTTAGGCCTCGGGTACGATAAGAGCGGCTAGTCGGAGAGTTGAGCGACGAGTGGTGTGAGCAGCACCACTCTGTTTTCGCAACCTTCTGCTTGCAAACCTAAAATGCGGTTGCTACGATTGCTCCTAACGGCGGGCATAAGAGAGGGGCGCTGCTTACTTCCGCCTATGGGAGGTTAGAACACTTCTCCCGAGGCCTTACAAACTGTCAGGGTATTTATTATAATGAGTAGTAAACCACATGGATACTAAATAGATAATAGACACAAAATTAAGGCGGAGATAAAAGCTCGTAGTATTTCAATATGTTGTTTTTTTAACATAAAGATGGTGACGAAAATATAACTTCTCATGGGCGGGGAATCGAACCCGGGCTCCCTCCGTCCGCGTTTTAAGCTATTTTCTCAGGAACTAGATTTTTCCCGGGAAAATGGCTTTTATCGTTAGATTCGTATTGTGTAAATGGACTACACATTTGAATTTTTTAATCAAAATCGTCGGAACCGTTTTCGAGAAATAATTTTGCTTCCGAACTTACCGAAGATAACGGAAGCTATGTGATCGTTCAGAAGAACAAAAAAGTTTTAAGTCTGCGATTTCAAAAATTCCAAAACAGAAATCCGTTTCAGAGATCAGGGATAATTTTTGATTCCGTGTCTGTCTGTCGTTCAATTTTTGCGAACCAACATATCTTAAAAACTGTAAGTCCAATTTTAATGAAATTTGGGTGGTATGTCATGAGCAACCCATTGTTGGTCCCATATAAGTGTCAACCTTCTGCGTTCATTTGTTTCTCTTCCACATGCGCACAAACATACATTAATTTACACTTATAGCTTCAAAAGTACTTATCTGATTTGTATGAAACTTTTTATAGTTTATCAAAAGTACTGCGCAGATAGCCCCAGATTAATTTTAACCGTATGCGCTCTTTAACTTTTGCTTAATTGATAATTTAATTCAAGTAAAAATCAAAGCAATTTTGACAGATTAAAAAAACGGGGAAACAATTAAACAAATTAGAAAATATGTAAAACCATAAAATCAATTAAGTACGTGATAGGATGCGAGGAAGCTTTGTGCCACACCAATTGGCAGTCTATTTTTTCACGTTTTTTCAGAGTTTTGGGGGGTAACACCTCCAAATTTGGAGCTAAAATTCATTTCTTGATTTCGCCTCGGGGTATGATTTTTCTAAACATGTATGCCAAATTTCGTCAAAATCGGTCCAGTGTTTAGGCTCCAGGCGTCTGCACAGACGACAGACAGACGACAGACGTCAGACGACAGACAGACAGACAGACATTTTTTTAAAAACCACTTTTTTGGACTCAGGGTACCTCAAAACGTGTAAATCCTTCAAAATCTTTTACTTTCATACATTACTTTCTCTCTATATGAGAAAGTAATAATGTTAATATGAAAATAATTGTTGGTGTTCTGTGTACTCCTCTACAAGATTGCCTGAGCAACTAGAGGAGTCTAATCTTATTTATTTATTCATTTTATTTATTTATAGGACCTCTCCAGTGTAGAAAAATTGTTCCAAGACAACTCTGAAAAACGTTCAGACGACAGACATAATTATTTAACATACGAGTTCAAAATTACCTAGCCCAGTGTGTTCCATTTATTAGTTTTCGTATGTGCATTAATTATTTTTGACCATTTCATCAAATTTTATAATAAAAATAACTTCTCCCACGCGGGGAATCGAACCTGGGTTCTCTCCATCCGCGTTTTTAGCTATTTTCACAGGAACTAGATTTTTCCCGGGAAAACGGCTTATATCGTTTGATTCGTATTTAAATGGACTAAATTTTAGAATTTTTTAATCAAAATCGTCGGAACCATTTCGATAAATAATTTTTTTTCACGTCATTTCAGAGTTTTTGGGGGATAGCGCCCCTAAATTTGGAGCTAAAATTCATTTCTCGATTTCGCCTCGGGGTATGCTTTTTCTAAACATGTATGCAAAATTTTATCTAAATCGGGCCAGTAGTTAAGGCTCTAGGCATCTGCACAGACAGACGACGGACAGACATTTTAATAACCACTTTTTTGGACTCAGGGGACCTCAAAACGTGTAAATCCAATCAAAATCGAATTTGACGACATCATAATACTTTCTCTTTATGTGTCATTTAATAAATATTAGAATTTCTTTTAAATTATTGGGTGTAGGAATGTAGGAATCTAATTTTAAGAATCTTCATAAATCTTCTAAATTTTGCGGGGCCCCGGACCCCCGCTTGTTGCGATGATTTGCAAATAAGTCATGCTTCACCCCCTCCCTACCGGGGGCATACAATGGCTCAGCCCCCCCCCCTCGCCCGTGCTATAATAGGGGCGGCAAATTGATCCTAGCCTACAGGCGGCAAAAGCCTAAATCCGGCTCTGAACTTAACACTAAGATACAAACTAACAATAGGAAATAAAACCGTTTTCACTGAAGATAAAAAAGATTAGATTTAGTTGGTAACGCAGTTTTTAGATGGCAGATTGTAAACTACATGTTGTCTGTAATCTACCTCCATACTGTCAATAAATTTACCAATACCAATCAAGATACTTCAATTTTATTTTCAAACTGTATATCAATATTGCAATACAGCTCCCTAATTAATATATTCGCTCGCTTCAATTAACATAAAACATGTAAGGTTTGAGCTGTATCCACATCATCTGATAATAGTTTTAAACAATAAACTCGTTAAATTTGCTGTTTCAGTTATATTTCAAGCATGTAAACAACGTCTTTGAATGAAACTTGATTCTGCTGAATACCTTCTGTAAAATGGAACCCTTAAACAAGCTGTTACGAGCTATATATTTATTCCACGTACCTAAATAATTGTAATCATTATTGAGGGTACAAGAAGCCATAGGGTACAAGTGACCAGAATTTTGAGAAATCCCAGTCAAATTGCTCGCTATACAGAACAGCTGATTCTTGAAGTTGTTGATTTTCATGCATTTCATAGTTGATCACTGCACATGATAGAAAGTGACTTGTATAATTTTGCCATCAATATTTCATACAATATGTGAGCTATACATTCCTATTCCTGAACTTCTATACAATAAAAATGTCGCTTGCACCTTTTGGCTTATCATCCCCTCAATCCCAAAAATAAAATACAAGAGATAGTATGACTGAGGATGTTGAAGACTCACCACAGAGGGAACAGAGTAGATCTGCACTAGTCGTTCCTGTCATGAGTTTTTCTTGCAACTTGTCGAAAAACGAAGAGGTTTTCTTTTTGGCTTCCCTCTTGGTGGAGTCGAGAGAGTCCGGGGTGGAAGACCTCGTATCCGTTAGCGCGGGTTTCACGGATTTATGGATAGGGTTGGACGAGGGCTCGTCGCCGACGAAGGCGTTGTCGTCTCCGATAAGGGAGGCGAAATCCTTGAGGGACGAGTTCCTCGAGGAAAGGTCGGTGAGCGAAGACGCTCCTACGGGGTTCAAGGCAGGAGTCGGTTTCTTGGCGGGAGGAGGACCTATCGGTATGAGGCCCGGAGGCGGTCTGGGAGTCTTCTTGGACTTCTCTTGCTGGACGTCGACAGCAGGTTTTGGTAAAGAGGACAGCGGCTCCTGCTTGATCTGGTCGAGGAGCGGGAGCTCCGGGGCGGCGCCGTGGACAGCCGTCTCGTGAGCTCGGACCGCGTCCAAAGACTCGTGGCTGAAGATGCAGGACCTGCATTTGATCCTGACCTGCCCACCCTCTCCTCCTCTCAGCAGCGTCTCCTGCAGCTTGTGAAGTTTACGAAGCTTCAAATTGTTCTTCCTCGCGGCTATCCTCTCCGCCTAAACACAAGAAAAAACAACAAACATTAATTTAAAATTAAAAAAAAAAACAATCCGATTAAAAAAGAACATTGATCACTCATGGGCCCTCCAATAAAGGTGGAATATGGACAAAACATCAAACCATTTCCTCTCATCTGTCCAATCAAAACGACTTCACAGTGATGTTTAGAGACGGACAAAGGCATTCATTTCATTGGACGTATGATAAAAGGACAATGCACTAAAAGGATCCGGTCAATAATATCGTTCAACGTTCTTTCTTCAGATCGATAACTTTGAATTCCAACCGATAAAGTTCAAATAAGTAATTCAATTCAACAAAGTATTAATTCCAGATTCCAGATCCTACTCCCTTCCCACAGGATTACGTCGTTCAATAGTCGTCCACTCTTCTAAATTATTATGTTTTAATAACAGTAAAATGATCAATTATAATTGTATTTACAATCAATCCACGAATTTAGAGCCTCCAAAGGTGATAAAGTCAGTGAATTTGTGAATGGCAACGTTTCGAACCTATACAAGAATCATTCTTCAGGGAATTTGCTCACGATGAGAGTGATTTGCAACTAATCTCCCAAATTAATTCTATAGCAAAGGAAATCTACGCTGTAGAATTACAAACAACTGGTTTACTTTAGCAAACAAAACATCAATAACAGCAACAGCAACAGCACGTGGGGGTTTTATGCCAACTCAAGAACTTATACAACAATATTTGTAATGGATGGCACACGGTTGGGGTGTCATTATCAGCTATACAAACCATATAATTGAAATTCTAAAACCGGATGGACATCACCTTCACTTAACTAGCTGCCCGTTTATATCGAGATGGAACACCAAGCGTCGGAGTCATGGAATCGAACCCATAACTTCTAATTTCGAAAGCACGGATAAATGAGCTACCAGGTGTTGAGTTGGCAATGCCTTATTTATGACATAATAGATGACACTAGTGTTTGAATTTTGATTTTGTCGAGTGTTTGTATTAGGTTTGTTCCAATCCACCTATTTGTACCGTCCTTTGTATCGTCCCGCGGATCGTTCGGGAATTGTTTAGGACAGGTTTTATACGCATGCGCTAACACTGTACTGTAATAAAATCATGTCAGGTTGGCACGGAATTAGGACTATAATTCGCACTGTATTAAAAACATTCAAGGAAACCTAACATTAGGGAACCTTCCTGTTGATATTTGTGACTATTGACATAACTGCGCATGTCATACAAACCAGTACATGGTATTGTCTGAGGATCGTTGGGACCATACAGTGAACGGTTCGCAAACGATCCCTGCCCAGGTTGGTACAGTTTCATGGACGGTACGAAACACTATCACAAGTCGGCATGGAACGGCTTTTATCCATTGCGCATGCCCGTGACGATCCCACAGACGGTACAATGCTTGGTTGGAACAAACCTATTGTCGGAGTTGATAATGTAATAACAACTGACTTATTCAAACTCCTCATTAGTTTATACAAACGATTACTACCAGGGACCCCGACATCAAAAATCAATAACTAAATTAATTATTGGTTAGGGAATTGATAATTAATAAAATGTTAATACAATTAATTATTAAAGTTGGAAGGCTGCTGCGATTGGGAATTATCATGAAGTGCTAGGTCTTCATGTGATTACCACGTTTCCAAGGGTGTGAGTCATTTTGATGTTATCATTTATACCCGTGCTAGAAGCCGAACAATGCACCAGCTGAACAATGCACCAGCTGAACAAGAAGAAGAGGAAAACACCGAGTATTGCACAACTTGTCTGATCAGCATTCCTTATAAATAATACGAAACAATCTTGTATAACAAAATCCTCTTAGTATTTCCTTATTTTCCCGAACATGTGACTCATCAGTGAAAATACAGCTGTTCAATGAAAATAGTATTCTCAAGACGACTTCTTGATCAATATAATAATACATCGTTTCAAATATAATTAACCCAAATAAAAGGGGGAAAATTTACTAAAGGGGAAACCTGTATGTAATTTAACCTTAATATATTAAGGTTTACTACGTATTATATATTTGTAAATTCCAGGTTCCCTCAACTAAACCTAACAAAATAAATTTAATTAAAACAAATTGTTGCAACAAATTTAAAAAGTTTTTTAAGAAATGGTTGTTTACTTGTTGACTTTTGGATTTTCAGTTACTTGTTGTTTTATCGGATTCAGTTACTTGTTGTTTTGTCGATTTTCAGTTACTTGTTGTTTTATCGGATTCAGTTACTTGTTGTTTTTTCGATTTTCAGTTACTTGTTGTTTTATCGGATTCAGTTACTTGTTGTTTTTTCGATTTTCAGTTACTTGTTGTTTTATCGGACTCAGTTACTTGTTGTTTTTTCGATTTTCAGTTACTTGTTGTTTTATCGGATTCAGTTACTTGTTGTTTTTTCGATTTTCAGTTACTTGTTGTTTTGTCGGATTCAGTTACTTGTTGTTTTTTTCGATTTTCAGTTACTTGTTGTTTTATCGGATTCAGTTACTTGTTGTTTTTTTGATTTTCAGTTACTTGTTGTTTTATCGGATTCAGTTACTTGTTGTTTTTTCGATTTTCAGTCACTTGTTGTTTTTGAAACAAATTTATTTTCATCAATATCTGGGAAACTAGACTTTCCCCAGGAAAACTAAATATATGGTTAGATTCGTATTTAAATGGACTACAGATTAGATGTTTTTCAAATCAAAATCAGCGGAACAGTTTTCAAGAAATAATTTTTTAGTTTTTAAGAGGATTTAAAGCTCAAATTAATTTCTCAATTTTGCCTTGTGGTATGGTTTTTATGAACACCTCACTTCATCAAAATCGGCCAAATAGTTTGGTCTCCACGCGTCTGTATAGGTTACAGAGAGACATTTTATAACATTTTTTTTTTGGGCTGAGGGAACCTCAAAACGCATGAATCCATCAAAATCTCAAAATCGAATTTATGAATTATTAAGAATATTTATTTATTAAAAAGAAAAACAGATTAAGGAGGAAAATGTTTTTGGTAATTTCGTCATGTCTGAGCTGATGAAAGCCTTAAGGGGTTGAGCTGTTCTGGTGTCGTACTATTACAAGCTCAATGTTCATATAAATATGAACAAGACGCGAGTGGCATGATTTCACTAAACTCACTGCAGAGGCTCTAATGACCAGGGTGTGGCCCCTTGCATGGCCCTGCCTTACTGACTTCACTGTAATCCTTAATATTCTTCCTCTGCCAACATTGACGTATAAAGAACAGGGTGTGGCCCCTGCATCGTCCTCCCAGCCTTACTGACTTCACTGTAATCCTTAATCTTCTTCCTCTGCCAACATTGACGTACAAAGAACAGGGTGTGGCCCCTGCATCGTCCTCCCAGCCTTACTGAATCACTGTAATCCTTAATATTCTTCCTCTGCCAACATTGACGTACAAAGAACAGGGTGTGGCCCCTGCATCGTCCTCCCAGCCTTACTGAATCACTGTAATCCTTAATCTTCTTCCTCTGCCAACATTGACGTACAAAGAACAGGGTGTGGCCCCTGCATCGTCCTCCCAGCCTTACTGACTTCACTGTAATCCTTAATCTTCTTCCTCTGCCAACATTAACGTACAAAGAACAGGGTGTGGCCCCTGCATCGTCCTCCCAGCCTTACTGAATCACTGTAATCCTTAATCTTCTTCCTCTGCCAACATTGACGTACAAAGAACAGGGTGTGGCCCCTGCATCGTCCTCCCAGCCTTACTAACTTCACTGTAATCCTTAATCTTCTTCCTCTGCCAACATTAACGTACAAAGAACAGGGTGTGGCCCCTGCATCGTCCTCCCAGCCTTACTGACTTCACTGTAATCCTTAATCTTCTTCCTCTGCCAACATTGACGTACAAAGAACAGGGTGTGGTCCCTGCATCGTCCTCCCAGCCTTACTGAATCACTGTAATCCTTAATCTTCTTCCTCTGCCAACATTGACGTACAAAGAACAGGGTGTGGCCCCTGCATCGTCCTCCCAGCCTTACTGAATCACTGTAATCCTTAATCTTCTTCCTCTGCCAACATTGACGTACAAAGAACAGGGTGTGGCCCCTGCATCGTCCTCCCAGCCTTACTGACTTCACTGTAATCCTTAATCTTCTTCCTCTGCCAACATTAACGTACAAAGAACAGGGTGTGGCCCCTGCATCGTCCTCCCAGCCTTACTGAATAACTGTAATCCTTAATCTTCTTCCTCTGCCAACATTGACGTACAAAGAACAGGGTGTGGCCCCTGCATCGTCCTCCCAGCCTTACTAACTTCACTGTAATCCTTAATCTTCTTCCTCTGCCAACATTAACGTACAAAGAACAGGGTGTGGCCCCTGCATCGTCCTCCCAGCCTTACTGAATCACTGTAATCCTTAATCTTCTTCCTCTGCCAACATTGACGTACAAAGAACAGGGTGTGGCCCCTGCATCGTCCTCCCAGCCTTACTGACTTCACTGTAATCCTTAATCTTCTTCCTCTGCCAACATTAACGTACAAAGAACAGGGTGTGGCCCCTGCATCGTCCTCCCAGCCTTACTGACTTCACTGCAATCCTTAATCTTCTTCCTCTGCCAACATTGACGTACAAAGAACAGGGTGTGGCCCCTGCATCGTCCTCCCAGCCTTACTGACTTCACTGTAATCCGTCATCTTCTCCCTCTGCCAACTTACCACACTGACATACAAAGGAGAATTGATTAACACCCGTATCACTCAACAAACAGAATTAGAAGCAGGTGCTTTGAAGATGCCCTGTGTTCCATGAGGGACTACAGCATTTAATGATGATATATCCTCTTTTTACTTTGTAAAAACTACAAATTATTCGTAGGAAATGTATTTTGAGGACGCAAAAATAGATTTTGGTGGATTTACATGTTTTAAGATCCCCTGAGTCCAAAAAAAAGTTCAGTGGTTTTTACTTTCTCATATTGTTAGTGTATATACAGAGAGGAAGTAATGTTTAATATGTCTGTCGACATTGCAGACGTGAGGGGCTTAATCTATTGGTCCGATGTCGATGAAATTCTTATCCAGAATCGAGATAAATTTTAGCTCGAAAAAAAATTCTTGAAAACGCTTTCCTACGATTTTGATTTGAAAAATCCTAAATGTCGTCCATTTAAACTAGAATTTATCCATATAAGTTATTTGCTCAGAATAAATCCAGTTTCTTAGATATTGATAAAAAAAAAAAAAAAATATATTTGCAAAGGGCTGGATCGGGTTCGATCTCCACCAAGGATAAATTATTTTTGTAGTAAATTTTGAACAATAAATAAATTAACCTTGTAAACCTAAAACAACTAACATATTATGGAAAACATACTGGACCAAGAATTTATGTAAATAAGGAAGTTATCTGTATGGAACAGATTTTTTTAAATATTGTTGTTTATAATATGCGAGTTGTTGTGTAAGGCCCGAAGGTTCATTATGGAAGGAAGTGTTGCCAGCATATTCACTAGACAACATAAATATGGCTCAGTTTCAGAATTACACTTGGGTTGCCAGCACTGCTTGATGGCTCACGGCTTTAACAACTCATGTCCAAAAAATCTATTCATAAATAAAACGATTTAAAAAAAAAATCGAATCTTAATTTAAAAATTGATTAATCGAGTTATTTGATACAATCCAATAATTGAGTTACTTCATATAATCGATTTATACAGTTACTTGGTATAATCGATTAATAGAGTTAGTTGATAAAATCGATACTAACAGAATAACCCGTACTCGCCCATCATAATAACTAGATTTAAACCTTCATTGTAATATCTGCAATAATGCTTTCAATGAGAGAGGCTTCTTTATCAATTAATGTTACAGGTACACTCTTATCACTATTACATATTCTATTCTGTGTTACTGTTACTCTGTTCTCCGTAACACATTCTCTGTTGAAGTTTCATTTAGTTTGACTTGCGTTTGGATTTGCTTCTCATGGATAGTTTTGGAGAGGATTTGAAGACGGGTGAAAGGACCTCTCCGGGCGCTGCAGAGAGAGGATTATATCGACTCAAGGGTCCGGAGAGGTTTAGGTCTCTTCAGAGAGACCTCTGCTCTAAAGAGCCTTCGTGTGGAGTGAGAGGCAAGTCGGCACCGCATCGATCATAGCGCCGCCGCGTCCTCCAAACCCGATATCACCCGATAGCGATAGTAAACCTGCCGGCCTCAGAGCACCTTCCACCCCTCGGATAATCCTCATACCTTCCCAACAATACCGTTCACGTTTCTCTCCACTACAGCCGTCGTGCCGAGTTCCGAATATCAGACATCCCAAGTGGAACGGAACCCGCACCACTTGTCCAACTCAACTGCCGTTATCCTTCAAGTATCGCACTTCACTTTGCCAAATCGATTCCGTCGAAACGACATATTTTTTTAATGCGAATCTTTCCGTTTGGGAGGTTCAATACCCCAGGGACGTAGCGACCTACAAAGAAAGCCCTCCGACCACACTCCATCGTGGCTTCCACCAAAACCTGTCTCCCGCTAAAACTAACATTTTTCTCTTTAACCAATTTATTTTTCAAGTACAGAAGGCCATAAAGCCATATATATATATATATATATATATATATATATATATATATATATATATATATATATATATATATATATATATATATATATTGATATAATCATATATTGGGAGCTCGGGAATCTAAAGGGCTCCACCCACGATGCAACATGGAGAACAACTAAGTTGGGTTGTACAACATGTTAACGTGTTTCTCGAACTAAGATTCAGGTTGGACAAACATTGTTTATAAAATCAAAGCGTGGTAACTTGCGTTTGTACACTGTTAAACTGTATATTATTATATTAACATGATGTTGGAGTTGGAACATGTCTGAACATGCATAACTGGATGGCTAATTTAGCTAATTAAGTTATGCAAACTAGATTTGAATACAGCTGAGTGATAGTCCCGGAGCAATCAAACTTTTCGTTTAGAGAACAATATAAAATAATAATAATTATTATTTTATTTTGTTTTTCTCTTTAGCTATATACTTAGCGTTATTATTGGAAGCTGATTAAAGATGATTAAATGGTAATAGGTTTGTTGTGAAGTAAATTGGTTGGATGCAGGTTTGTTGTGAAGTAAATTGGTTGGATGCAGGTTTGTTGTGAAGTAAATTGGTTGGATGCAGGTTTGTTGTGAAGTAAATTGGTTGGATGCAGGTTTGTTGTGAAGTCAATTGGTTGGATGCAGGTTTGTTGTAAAGTAAATTGGTTGGATGCAGGTTTGTTGTGAAGTAAATTGGTTGGATGCAGGTTTGTTGTAAAGTAAATTGGTTGGATGCAGGTTTGTTGTTTGTCGCCTTCATTGTTTTTCTTACAAAGCAAGCTCGGTTGGAAGGAACAAGGCTGTAGCACCAGATGTGGGATCGAGGACGGTAATAGCTGTTTAGAGGGTGTGTGGAGGGATTGTGAGTGGTAGCAGCGAGGTCGAGTTGTCGAAGGAGAGCGGCCCGGTGCGACACGCTAGACAGGATGTTACGCTCGGTCCGACATGGACGGACGGTCTCCCCTCCGAGTGTCTGGCCGAGGACTCGGTGGAAACTCTACCCGGGAGGGGTCCGGGGCCGGTGAGCTTCTCCGAGAGTGGGGTCCAACCACATGCCGCTCCACGGCCATGTTTGGGCTTCGCCTTTTTTTCTAACCTCGCTTGCCAGAAGCTTCGGGACCCCTCGGATGCAACCTCCACGTCGTGAACAGGAACCCTCTCGCTGACGAAACCCAGAGGGTCCGTTTGTTAACCGACACGAGGGAAAGCAACAACAACCTTCCTTAATGGACTCACGTCATCCCAACAAAAGTCTTCGTCAGATCGAGCTCTGAGTGACTAAAAACATCATAACTTGCTCACTACCCACTCACATTGAGCTCCTTCATATAATCAGAAACAAAACAATAAACAACTTGACTTTCCTCGCAACTAACTAACAGTTAACTTCATAACTTTAACTTGAATCAAGTCTCAGGTTGGGAAATACCAACTAGAATGACGTCACGTCCTTTGTCTTCTTTAAACATCCTTCTGCTGCACAGCTGTTTCCTTCCAACTCAAAAAAGCTGAACATTACAACGCTGTACACCAAACTAAAGTACATCCTTCAATGTTTCACATTGTTTTTTCTTTACAACTTTTCTTTTAAGTGCCGATCAAAACAACATTAGGTTGTTAACAGGACGGGATATTGGCGACTTTTCTCATCTATTCTATGTACATCAGTGTGACCTCTTTAACATTTTAATCATCTCATGATAAATACCGATCTTTGGAATTTTTGATTTGAGAAGAATAGCGAATGTAATGAACTTGGCTACACCAATCTTCTTGTATCCACAGCAAAATACAAAAGCAAGATGTAACTCCAAAAAAATATAGTCTGTTTAAAACTATTTATTTTTAAAGATTCTCAAACGTCAGAGTCACAAGTAGGGCGCCCTCTTACAAGGATTAACACTAAACCAATACCAACTCCTCAGAAATGACAGTGATTAGATGTTTTGGATGAGATGCAACTGCATCAAACACTCGGCTACGCGCTATTAACAATATAGATTCCTCACACAAACCAAAACCAATAAGGCTTGTAATAAAAAAAAACAACGTAGTATGGTAAATTCACCTATTGTTTACACCCATAAGATCAAATTTTATCTGAAATTTTTTTGTAATTAATACATTTGTTAACATCAACATTTTATGCCTATTGGTTCTTCCTCATCCGCATTTTTTTTTTTTTTCTTATTGAGACCTATCTTTAAAAATACTTATCTGAATATTAAGAAATTTTGGCTGGTTTGTCGAATGTAGTCACGAAAAACATTTGCGTACATTTAAAATTGTTCCAATATAAGTTACTATACGTTATTTAGTTATTACATTCTGAAATAATATTTATTATTTCCTCATCCCACCCTATATGATAGTAAACAAATATAAGCAAGGAGTAGAGTAGAGGTCCCTGGTTCGATCCCCCGGAGAGTCACAATGTTTTTTTATCGTTAATAACGAAAAGGTAAATTAATTTTTCCTCCGGAAAATCATAAAACATACATAAAAAACATCATAAAACTCATAAAATGTAATAAATGTTTGTAATCTAATCTTCAGTAGCTTTAATTTGATACCCCTCTCAAAAATTAAAAATGTTGAGCTTAGCACAATTTTGCACCTTGCGCATGAGCATATAAAATGTTTAACTTCTCATTATTTTTCCTATGTGTGGGTCAAAAAGTTACGCCATTATTTCAAATTTCAACTCTCTAGTGTGAACGGTTCGGGGGATATGAACTAAAGTACGACGGACAGACAGACACATCATCCTCGGCATAAGGGTTTCCAGGATCATCTATGAAACCCTAAAAAAGGGGAAAAATTAAATAAATCAGACAATAATAGGATGTAGGGTTGGGACATCGATGTCGATGTATCGAAAACATCGATATATCGGACTCTAAAACATCGATATTGATCTTTCGATGTATCGGACAACATCGATGTTTGCCTGAAACATCGAAAAGATCGATGTCAACGATGTATTGGACTCCAAAAAAAACGGCGACAACGAATATCGGGAGCGAAAACGAGGGGTGTTTTTGATTTTTTTTGAAATCGGTGACCTTTTTTTTTTTTTTTTTTTTTTTTCCTCGTCGGGTTGGAGGTCCGATGTTTAGCTATCGATGTCCCAACCCTAATAGGATGTAGAAGCATCACATCGTTAAATTAAGCGAGCAAGGATTGTGCCATACTAATTGGCAGACTATTTTTTATAAGAAAACACAAGTTTATTTTATGAGGATAAAAATTAGAAATTAACTTAAAGAACTAGCTTGAGACAGTTGTAGGCTAGCTTTAGTCCAGTAAAGTTTAAATTCAAAGTAAAAGTATGTTTGTTTAATGGATCTTAGTAAGATGGGAGGAGGTGATTAGAGCTATAATTATCTGTAATGTTGCTGGTCCATATTCATAACCAGAACTGATTGACATCTTCATGGAGTGTTGCAGTGCACTCTATCAATAAACTACTATAACACACGTTTCAAACAAGGATCAAGCATCAATGCTACGTCAATAAACCTGCTATAACTTTGTGTTATTATTTTAAGAAAAGCATGCTAGGGTCCCAACAACTGACTATAAATGCCAATAATTGCCTAGTTCACCTTTCATATTTTAAAAATCTAAAAGGAAAGACATTTTTGGATAGTTTAGTTGGACTGGATGAACAAAGGACATGTTGTGAGACGAATGAACGAATGAACTGTGAAAGCGAAGTAATGAAGAATGGTAGGAAACTGAAGTAGGATTGTCAAAGTGAAGTCGAGGCTGGAAGCTAATGAAGGCAAGGCTTCACAACTCCGTCTCCCCTGTAGAGAAGACTTACAAACACCCCAAAAAACAACATCATTACCCTCACACTTGGCTTCAAATCTCTTTCAACTTGTCTAAACCAGTACAAAACAACGCAAAACAAACTATGACCAAAGTAATGTTTTGCTTCCGATCTTACAGTTTGATATTTGACAGAGCGGGAAAATCTGAAAAATTAAGGTGGGGAGCCAATGAGAAGTCAGAATTTAGAATTCAAGAAGGTCGGGCCAACTAGGCAAGCAAAAATGTCACTGGTCCCACCCTTCCTACAGGCCTAGTGACTTTATTTCTTTTTTCCTCATTTAGGTTGGCCAATCTGAGTGTCAGAAGTCACAACTCGTAACGCGTATACTGTACACAAGGTAACGGAAGCAATGGCATTAATCTGAACAAGGCAATGATTTTATCTCTTCAAATTGAAAACATTCTAGACAGAAATCAAAAAGAAAACATTTTTAACGAACCACTAAATGTTGAAAACTAAACTCGTCTAATTTTAATGATATTTGGATGGTATGTCATAATTAGTCCATTGTTGATCCCATAATAATTTTCAATTTTCTAGGCCCATCCATTCCTTCCGTTACATGTTACATGCAAACATTTGTTTTTCTAAACAACTATATATATATTAAAAGCACTTTGGATAGTTTGTCGCTAGTAGCACAAAGATGGTCCCATATTAATTATAAACGACTGCGCACATTTAATATTTAATAAAAGTTAGTATGGCAGCAATGGGCATCGAAACAACTTTGTTTATATTAACATCTATATCTTCAAAAGAACCTACTCATGCTATTTTAAAGATTTTTTGGATGTTTCTTCGAAAGTAATCTACAGATGGTTCCATATTAATTACAACCGTATGCATGAATTTAATATTGCGCTTAAAAATAAGTGTGTCCACATTTGAAATCGAAACTGATTCAAATATGATGTCACCATTCGTCCAATAATAGGACACGAAGAAGCTATGTGCCACACTAATCAGCTGATTATTTTAGCAGTTGATTAAAATATGCACTTGCACCGATGTTTTGATAACGATTAGGATGTTGTGCGAAGTCTTGTAATGTCTGGTTTCTTGTAACCTTCTTTTAGACGGAATCGATAGAACGAAGAGGAGTGGTTGGTTAGAACCATGGTCCAATAAAGAGAGAACTAGGCTCTCTTCGAGGAAGACGGAGAAAGAGAAGGTTTTTTTTGAGAAAATAGAATGAATGCCGCCTGCAGGTCGGGTTGCCGTGTCAGCTAGGAGACAGTACGGCGAACAGGCGGCTGAACAGAGTCGCTTGCGTGACCCTCAGAGCCGCTGCCCTCGGGATTGATTGGTGCGGAGCCTGCGCCGCCGTTCCGTCCGGATCATTACCCTCCCATCAGGAGCTGCCTCCTCCGAGAGGGGGGTTAGCGGTCGCTAAAGAACTCCCTGAGTGTCCGTGACCTGGAAACTTGGGCTTTCCACCGACGTGTCGGAGCTCCTTCAACCATCGACCAAAATAGCCGGAGAGTCCCTCCCTTTACCCTTATCTAACTTCCAACACATGGATTCTATCCGGGCTCCAGGCTTGTAAAGGAGCTCTTCCATTATCACACACACCCACATCCACCCTACATTCCCAACAAGTCGACTTATTAACTAGCAGTAGTAGTAGTGGAGAACCCGACCACAATTCAGTTCACTTAATTTTGTCACAAGAGCTCCCCTTTACAAACTGTACACCCAATTCTAACCATGTTACAATATTGCTAAACTGCAACAGTTCTTCAAATTGAGATTAGTAAGAGACATTAGTTGGCAAGGGGAAGGGGGTAAAAGTAAGAGCAGAATATTTACAAATTTTATTAAAAATACGTAGGACTCTTCAGATTACTCGCAATGCTAAGTTAAACAGTTTTCAGACCGAATTAAAATTCAGTAATAATTGTATTTCCTTTGTGTTTTTGTAAGAACAGCTGGTTATCGGAACTTATTGAAGCTTGCGAAGGAATCGGAGCGAACTGTGGGGCGCCCACAGGTGGTGAAAGCCCGGAGGTCGTGCGTCAGCGGTACGAGCTGTCGGTAGGGCCAAGTTTCCGGTCGAGGCCGCTAACGAGGAGGGAGGGAGCCGGGCGTCATGTGGGCCGAGGCCGGGCAGTCACGTGTCGCTCTTCTGTCGTCCATATTTAGCTTCCTCTCGGCTCTTTCCGTCCGGCTCTTGAGGGCGTACTTGCCTCGTACCACGGTCGATACCAAGCCTCGAGGTATCGATACCGGCTCGGGGGGCGAGGTATCGACGAGTCCAGGATTAATAGACCGACCGGTGGAGGACGTTCTTCCTCGCGATTTAGGACAGAAGAAGGTCACACCGTCGCAATATATTTTCATCGAGACCAAGGGCACGGGTGTTCTAATGCAATCTCCAAGTCTACCGACTCTCCTCGAACCAAAAAAATCACGGATTTTTGCAACAACAAAAAATACATCGATAACATTTTCTAATGGTGGGTGTGAACCTGACATTTCCTTCAAACGACATCTAAACATGTTGAAGCCATATAACAAAACAACTTTTTAATAATTTTATTAGTTACAACAGAATGTCATAGATAGAGAGATAGATGCAGCTTCAACAGAACGCCATTTATAGAAAGATAGATGGATCTATTATACACACACACTAATATACATTAGATTAATTTACGTGCGAGTAAATCTACCTCATCATCGCGTGGAGAATAAAGAAAATGCCCATAACAGGAACAAGAATGAATCAAACCTCCCTCAAAGTCAACAAAATAACCAAAAGAAAAACCTGCACAGTTTACAATACACAACTAGGAAAACGGGAAACCGGCTTATATCGTTAGATCTGTATAATTGATAAAAGATTAAATTTCTCCTTCACCAAGGCTTATTGTTTTCCTAGTTGTTTCTACTCTTTATTGAATTTTGCTCCTAGAATTTTTAAAGTAATAAAATATCTTTTTAAAAAAGTTCTCATAAAAACCTAGAAAGCTGAAAATGAATCCCAAAAAATGGTCCAAGACTAACTCAGACATATTTTTCTCATATGCGAGATCATAATTACTTAGCCTAGTGTTTTCCATTTATTAGTTTTTGCCTTTTCGTAGGTACATTAAATTATTATTGAACATTTCATCAAAATGTATCATAAAAATAACTTCTCCTCGGCGGGGAATCGAACACGCGCAGGACTGCAGTACTCTTTGCGTCCACATTTAAATTTTCTCAGGGACTAGCTTTTATCCGGGAAAACGGCTTACATCCTTAGATTCGTATTTAAATGGACTATATTTTAGAATTTTTTAATGAAAATCGTCGGAACCGTTTACGAGAAATATATTTTTTATTTTTTTTTCAAGATTATTCAGAGTTCTTGGGGGTAGCGTCCCCAAATTAGGAGCTAAAATGAATTTCTCAATTTCATCTCGGGCTATGATTTTTTTCTGAATGTGTATGCCAAAATTCGTGAAAATCGGTCTAATAGTTTAGTCTTCACGTGTCTGCACAGACGACGACAAACATTTTTTTTTTTAAATTAAATTTTGGACTCAGGGGATCACAAAACGTGTAAATCCCTCCAAATCTCCAAATCAAATGTTGCGCTATCACAATACTTTCCCTTTATATATATGTATATATTTTGATTCCGAGCTTACCAAAGGTAACGGAAGCTATGTTATCGTTTGAGGTATACCAACAACTTTTTTGTCTCTAGGTACCAACTCTTTTAAAAAGGGGGGGGGGGACAATTACATAAATTAGACAGACAATATTGTGTTGGAAAAGCATAACATATATAACATACTTGATGGGATGCGAGGAAGTTATGTGCCACACTAATTGGCAGACTATTCCCCCCCCCCCCCCCCGGGCTGATTTGGACGAATCTTGTTAATCTAGTTCCTGTATACTCGAATGTAGTCTTTTTTGCAATCTGTCATTTTCTGCATTGTTTTCATACATGGTATATAAGGGTGATTCTGTAACAACCGTGGCTGTCCTTAAGTCAGTTGTTCTTATTCACTTCACTCTAGCTCATACACTTATAATTTTATTCAAAACATTATTGGATAATTTTGAAGTAGGGTTCTACCAGGAGATTAAAATATGTGTCAGTTATTCAAAATAATAAATTATTACTAAACGGAACTTCAAGTTAAAGTTTGTCCTTTAAAAAAATGTAATTACCATGGCATTATTTAACTGTGGCCCTACTCTGGTTGTTGCAGGGAGATTTTAAGTGGCGAGAGATTTTTGCAATACCGCAACACTGGTTTTCTAGCAACAGTTGATAGGGGATGAGCTGAACCCTTCAGTTGGAAGCTAGCGCTAATTCCGATTGTTCTTCCAGTTACGTACCCTTTTAAACGTAATTACCGTGCATGTTATTAAAGTCTATTTTCAAAAACTTTTTAGGTTAAGTTATAGTTCATTGTTTAGGCTTTTAAGAGTGCTATTTAATGGTGTATTAAAATTGGATTTTTATTTTAAACCACTGACCAAACTATTTTCTTAAAGTGTGAAATGTAACAACCGTGCATGAAAATGTGTGATTCACTTGCCTTAATTGCCATGTTTCAAATAAACTTAATTCCGGCCTAAAAATTTAAAAAATTAGTTCCTATCTGTCCCGAATGCTGCAATATATCTGAAATTAGTCTGAGAACATTCTATAATTTTTCCTGAATTTTTTTACAAAGTCAAAATTTTCAGTCTAAGTCCAATTTTAGATTCCAAAATAGCACTTTAAATTGGAATCACCCATAATATCATGACATATTAATAATTATCATACTAATTATGTATAATGTAGTGTACATCGTGTACGAGAAAGTAACCTATAGTCCGACTAAAGCTTTATTTTCCTAGACGCGACTCCAGCGATAGACGCTGAGCTACAGTCACTGAGCGTTAGTCGCTAGCACAAAATTATAAGAGTTTTCATGCTAAGAGTCGCTCAGCTAGGAAAACGGTAAAATGCTAACTCAGAAGAGGAGTCCTCAGCGATAGTCTCTGGGCGACTATCGCTTTAGCGTCTATCGCTGAAGTCGCGTCTAGGAAAATGAAGCTTAAAGGGAAAAGTCACTAAGTGAATTTTTTATTTTAAGATAAGATAGTAGTAAACTTGGTTATTAAGAGATGCGGTGTTATTATTTCCTTTCTTTATATCATTATTTAAAAGGATATTATTTAAAGGATATAGTTATTTGAAAGGATATACATAGATCAAAATGGCGTATATTGAGGATTACAAGAGCTTTGATAGAAGGTTAAATCGAACCACGGTTAGCAATACTATTGGCACCCAACGTGGGGCTCATTAAAAGTGTAGGCTTATTTTAATACTTAATACTATTGTTTAATTACGTCATCGCTGTATTCAATACTATTATTATTTCTTAATTTTTTTAAAAATACAAATTGAATAAGCTTTAAAGATGGTATTCATGGTGTTCAATTTAAATTTAAAGCAAAATAAGTATTTAACTAGCTAGTTTAAATTTGAGGTTTGTACTGGATTATTATTATCAGATGTTGGACAGAGCCGACTCGACGCAGCCCTTCTGTATTGAATAGGTCTTTTAAAGGTTAGCTTGGCATTTGAGTCTCACCATTTATGATTCCCGATTGTTAATCCAGAAGTCTTTATATAGCTTTTAGTTGAACTACTATGTCTGCCACGCATCTGTTTACTGTTTTCTCAGCAATAGTGAGTTATTATTTATGTTTCTGTAAGACCTAATTTTCCGGTTAAGGTTGGGAAATGCTTTGGGTAGCGACGTTATAAGGTAGAGAGGAAAAAAAATGGAGAAAAGAAAGGGTGGTTGAAAGGACGTGTATTTTCTGCTCTTGTTATAGAAGGGCCCGGGTAGAAGACGGTGCTGTCAGGTCGTCTGCAGTCTCCCTTGAGAGCCCGCAGCCCTTATCGAGCGAAGTCCCTAGTCCCTGGCAGCCTGCTCGAGGAGGATGAGGGGAAACCCTTGGCCGCCTCCGGAGGCCCGATTTTCCCCGTTTCCAGGCGAGGGCTCAAAGGAACGAGAACACGTTCCCACACTCACACAGACTCGGCTGAAAATCCGGCCTCTCCTGAACAAGCCTCCCACCACACACTGCAATCTTCCGCCGCCTCGTTCACACGCAACTGTTTCCTTTGTAACGATTCATCCTTTCCTAACACCATTCTCAAGTAAATCACACAGTACATAATAATAGAAGCAACATATTAAGGAGATTTAATGCATTTAAGAGTCTTTCTCACTCAAATTGGGCATTTCGATGTGCCCACCAATTCGGAAGATTTCGGAGAGGAAAAGACTACAGTTACAATGGATCCGTATTCGGACGAACAATCAAATACATCAAATGTTTTGAGAGGGGATTACTTCGCCTACAAAAGTGGTTGCCGCGTGGTCAAAATACACACAAACACGCCCAACCCAAACGTTATAAGAGTGGTTACTTTGGCTGCAGACGCGTCATCCAAATACGTACAAAACACGTGCGACCAAATCGTTTCAATTTTACTTACGTGTTCTGACGACCCTTTCTTCTAATTATAATATTGTTTAGTTAAAATCATTCGATGAGTTACTCCTGCGTTAAGGCATGATTTATGCCTTAACTATGGTCTTTTCGATGTATTATATGGTTGTACTCCGGTTCAGTGGCAAAATAAATACTTTATCGGAAGTTTGTTTATGTGTTGTGAGAATATCAGACCCATAGGATAGTTCAAAGTAAGCTTTTTAGCATTTTAAAAAACACCATCAATACTACTTAAACAATACAGGGTTGCCTACGGACCCTCGCTGTGTGCTGACTAGCACACACTTGACCTGTTTATTATGTTTTGCAACCTGATAGCTTATTTAGTTTTGTGGTACTTACATAGCTTTCTTGTGTCTTATCATTGGAAGAATGGTCACATAGAAATACTTTTGTTATTAAAAATTTGTAATGCGATCCTGCTGGAAATTGAAAATGTTGTTTGGACTTGTTTCGATCCCCAGCTGGGTGACATTTTTTTTTGTTTGGGAAGCGGAGTTAAGGTTGATGTATTAGAAGCCGTGGAAGGGTGGGGTTCCGGTGACAGTTGGTTGAGAAAGGGACTAGGGCCGACGTGGAGAGGCCCCGGGTAGACACGTCCTGTTCTTAAGGGCAGACACAGGAACACGCCGGCACAATGTGAAGCACTTTTTCAACAGGACTTGCCCCTTATCGTCTTTGTCACTTACATCGACGAACCCTCCCAACCTTCCATCCTAGGCATTTCCACTTCTATCCTCTGAATTATTACAGCGTTGGGCCTCCTCACTATCCCTAGACTCCTAGACTTGCTCTAATAACAACTAACACGACGAAACTCCAAGACAAGACACTAGTTTATGCTTATTCCTAAATTAACTTAATCATAAACACGACTAAATCGTATTGAATCAAATAGAAACTAAACAGTCCCCCGATAGATCTACAACATGAAGTAAACTCAACCGTCTCTAATTACATTATCAATAACTTAGCTCTAATTCTTCTGTAATCAACAAGATATACTCTGTAACAAAATATACATATTGTATTCTGCAAAACAAAATACATATCGACTGTGTACCTGCAAAACCTCGTAACCCCAAAAACTAAATTTTTCAGGAGGAGCAAAAAACGTTGTTTTAAAAAGTTTATTTTACTACTTTTTTATTAGCTTGCTTTCTTGTTTGTTTGTTTGTTTGTCCAGTACAAATCTTGCAATCGATTTTTAACTAACTTACCGAGTAGCTAAACATTTGGAACTTTTAGAATAGCTCAGAATACGATGACAATGCATTATTTTAATACATTTAGCCATCTTTCAGCAGAATTTAATTAGTTTTCAGCAAATTTTGCTGTATGGAAAGTTAGTTCGGAATAAATCCGCAAATTATTTTGTTTGTTTTGACATATCCAATAGTATTTATAATCTTCATTTTGACGGGTTTCAAATTTGTGATTTTTTTTTAAGAGGTAAACATTGAATGACAGCAAAAAGTAAACAAAGAAATAAATTAATTGACGTGTGACACCCAGGTTAGTTTACACTTGTATCCTAGGTATAGGTTTAATTTTTCTGTATATGTACTTCTTTACGTGTACACATTTTTCTTCTCTTACTGTCCCTACACGAAGGCATATCGATGGCGCGGTTTAGATTCGGTGTTGGGAGATCCGTTGTAAAACGATTTGTCCTTTCATAGGTTTAAGATCAGCTCTCTAAATAACTTCGGAACTATGTATTTTTTTTTTTTTTTTTTTTTTTTTTTTTTTTTTTTTTTTTTTTTTTCCCACAATTCCTTGTCGTATATGAGGTTGTTTTGTACACTTTAGTTAAATGATGGCTAACTGCTTTTGCACACAGGTAGATATTAATAATATATTTAAAAATTCCAATAAAAAAAAATCTCGATTTTGAGGGTTACGAGGTATTGCAGGTACACAGTCGATATTATATTCTGCAAAACAAAATACATATTATATTCTGCAAAAACAAAATACACATATTATATAATTATATTCTCCAAAACAAAACATGTACATATTATATTCTGCAAAAACAAAATACACATATTATATTCTGAAAAACAAAATATGTACATATTATATTCAGCAAAAACAAAATACACATATTATATTCTGCAAAACAAAATGCTTATTATATTTTGCTAAAACAATATAATATGTATGTACAATATTCTTCAAAATAATATATACTCGTAAGTTGCAAGAAAAATATATGTTTCTATATAAAATATATTCTTCAAAACGTTGAGATTAACACCTTTCTATTTAATTAATTTATTTTAAATTAATTCATGACAGAAGGAGAATAATTGTTAAGCATTACACCTAATTCCATTCATCAACAAAATTAAATAAAGATATATTCTTCTACTCGAAATAAGATTGGCTAGAATGACTTTTAGAAAATATCAAACAGTTCAAGAGGAGTATAGAGGGAGCTTAGTGAATAAAAAAGTGACTTAAACTTTGGAGACTGCAAGTGGATCATCCAAGCGGCGAACATGTAAACTATTGTATTAGTATCGATATTTTTTGTTTTGTCACCTGATAACTTATTACTGTTGTTATCAATTGTTTTAATGTAACTCAATCTTTTTTTTTTCTTTATCATAAACATTATATTTTAAACAGTTTTATAATCTTTAAAGTATTTTTAATTATATGATCTTATAAATCGTCTATATTAAATATCTATTGCAGTATGAAGCATTGTCTACATCTTTAAACGAGTAACAGGTGGAGCTAGAAGCGGGTAGTGAAAGAACAATGAACTAATTTAATCCGATGTCAATAACAACAAATTATTAACAACATTGTTCAACTATGTGGTAGGTTCATGCAATATTCAAACTTTCTACGTAAATTGAAACTTCAAATAAATAATTACAATCATTAAAAATTATGAACAAGGTCAATAATGTACTAAACACGCAATTTATAATTATTAAAAACACGAGGGAAGCACTTGCGTCCAAGTACTTTTTTGGGGGTTTCGTAGATGATTAAGTATATCCATTATATAATTACGATTTATTCGCTCGACTTCAAGGGTCTCTGGTTCGATCCCCCGAGGGGTGACAATGTTTTCTATCAGTAATAACAACAAGATAAATTACATTTTTTCAGGAAATTTCCATAGCCCCACCATAAGGTATAACCATGAATTATTTCAAAATTTTAGGACCAGCCGTTATATAGTGGTTGGTGGGGGGGGGGATTTGTTGGGGTATATTTTAACTCATAAATCCAAAAAGAATGCAAAATTTAAAAAAGCAGATATATATTTGTATCCTACTCCTCAGCAGCATTCATTTGATACCCCACTTGAATATTAAAAACAAAATATTTAAGTTTAACACATTTTTGCGAATTGCGCATGCGCATATTTAATTTTTAACTTCTGTATATTTTTTCTTTGGTTGGGACCAAAAGTTGCTGCAGTGTTTCAAATTTCAGCTCTTTAGCTTAAACGGTTGGGGCGCAATGAACCAAAGAGCGACGGACAGACGAACACATCATCCCTCGGCATAAGGGTTTTGAGAAGTATCTACAAAACCCTAAAAAGACTTGATCTTAAAACTATTTTAATAAAATGATACAAGCAAAGGATGATAAGATAAGCTATTAGGTGAAAAAAAAATTATTATTGATAACAGTAGAATAGTTATATGTTTTGCCGCTTGGATGCACCACTTTCTGCCTCCACAGTTTGAGCAACTGTTGAGGTTTTCTTCTAAGCGCTTTTGTAAACATTAATATCTAGAAATGTTTTCTTCAACAATCACTAACAAATTGTGCTAATTTATAACAATTTGGACTGTTTTGACTTTTGTAATATTTTTAAATAAAACAAACACCTTAATTCTCTTTTACGAGTAGGCGAAAACACACTACCACCACGTCACGAGAATATAATAGGTATTTTATCTACGATTGATACGAAATATAAACATTATATCTCTGTTTAGAAGTGTAAAAAGTGATTCTTTTCGTAGCTGTAATCATTGCGCATGCGCGTTCATGATTCTTCTTTTTTCCGCCCTAATGCGGAAAAAAAGAGGAATTCTTCACCTTAACGCATGATTAGCGAGTTTGTTTACATTTAACAAAACTAATTTGCTGGTTTTTTAATTAAATTAACTCTTTATATCGAGTTTTTAGTGAAAAATAATGAGTGATTTAAGTGATTATAACGAAAATAAGGAGATTAATAATACGCCTTCGGAAGTAATTAATTCGGCACAAAATACAACTAATGAAATAATATCATCTTAATTAAAAGAGAAACACGAACTTACATACAGCAAGTTAATTAATTTTTTTTGTATTTATTATAAAAATCCACAATCGTAGATAAAGTAGATGCTACTTTCCGCACTGGACGCGTAATGTACTATTATTTTGCAGAGTATATGTGTTGTTGAACTCATGCGTTGTCACGGTTTACATTTTTAACGAGATAACATGGCTTAATGTTATGATAAATATAATTTTTTAAATCATTTATCAGATCACGCTTCCAAGATTGAATGTAGTAGCTCAAATAAATCTTCGGATTCGAACTGCTAAGAAGAGTTGGGATATGGCTTTTCTAGCTCTCAAATATCCTAACCGGGTATGGGTCCATAAAATTTATTAATTTCGTGGACTCATACATGAATGAGTAAAAATTTTAAATCGAAAGATCGAAGATTTGGATGGATTTCAGTGTTTTAGGCCTGAGTTAAGAAAAGAAATGAATTTTAGGATGGGCCTAAAAGAGTTTGAGTATTTACACGAGCTTACTAAAGGTGATATTTTAAAATAATCCTAATTTCGGTTATATAAACAATGTTCAAGAACTTATCAATCAATTCCTCATCTATTTGTTTATTATCTATAAAGAAAACTGCAAGAAATGTACCAAGTTTTGTTAACAAAAAGATAACATCTTCATGAGCTCACGCCTGTAAATTTCGTGCTGTCACGCGCGAGTTCAGAGACGTGAGGTGAGGTTACCTTATTGTGGTTGTACACATTGAAATACCATTAATACATTTTGCGTGTGGTGCGAGGTCCCATGACAGTACATGAGCTCACGCGAAATGACGATAGTGTGTGTTCCTGCCGACGCGACGCACGAAGAACGGGAGGCTCCTAATAGGGGCATCTGCACTAGGTAAACCTACGCGTCAGTCAAGTCGGAATTCCATGTACGATGTAGGAAAGCCGATGCACTTGGATTGGACAAGGTGTCGCCATTGAGTGAAGCGACAACGTGATCTATATAGTACGGATGAGTCAGAGGCCGGTGTTGTAAAGTGTTTCGCCTCTTTTTTAATTGCCTTTTATTCCTCTGACAGCGTTATCTCTAAACACACAAAGCCGCTGGTTTAACAGCCAATCGCCATTTATTTTTTTTAAGTTTTTATTGTTTGTTTTTTTGTTGTTGCTGCCGCGTTATAACCACTTGAAAATAAGTAGGTTGATACTCGAGGAAATCATTTATTATTGACACTGTCCGCGGGGTTATCTGAAGACGAATTAAAAGACTGGCTGTCAAAACCTAGCACAGCACACCTGATAACGCATACAGACACAGTGATAACAGAACAACCTGACCTCGCTATCGGCAACGTCTCCTTCGACATTCTTTTTTTTCTTTTTCTTTTTTCAAACTCAAACGGAAATCCAAAGTGTTTAGTTAATAGGAATAACATGAGCCGTTCAAACTCAATTAAATATTACATACAAGTCAAGTTTATCATTTCACAATTCTGCACTGATAAATTTCAGTTGGGCTATATTTTCGAGTATTCTGTCCCACTTTGGTACAACGCATGCATTACCGTATAGGAAATAAAAATTAACACGTCTTGTTGTTCTATTTCGTTCATTTATATCGAGTATATGCGAATATTGACAACGATTATTCCTTTAGATTAGAGGATCCGTGTCCGAGGTGGGTGGACTACCTGTGTCGAGAGATAGGATTTACCCGGCGCACTTCGACCGTACCCTTCAAAAAGGGGCTGGCGCACTTCCCCCGTAACCCTACCTTTCCCGGCGCACTTGGTGTACAGCCCCGTGCCCTAGGTGGGTGGACTACCTGGGTCGAGAGATAGGATTTACCCGGCGCACTTCGACCGTACCCTTCAAAAAGGGGCTGGCGCACTTCCCCCGTAACCCTACCTTTCCCGGCGCACTTGGTGTACAGCCCCGTGTCCGAGGTGGGTGGACTACCTGGGTCGAGAGATAGGATTTACCCGGCGCACTTCGACCGTACCCTTCAAAAAGGGGCTGGCGCGCATCGCCCGTGATCCGGCCTATCCCGGCGCATTTGGTGTACAGCCACCGTGATTCCGCGATCATAGTAAAATGAAAAAGAAGGAGTGAGGTAATCCAGCAGAAGAACTACGTATCGAGTTCATACTAAACATGTGAGACACATTAACAGGGTTATCCAAGGACTAATTTAACGAAAATTTCACTTTAGACGATTTTTCGAAAATATTTCTATTTCGAAGATTCAGTGCCAGGTAAATTGTCGTATCTGTGGTAAATGTCCACAGATATATAGGTAAATCGTAAATCTATGAAAAATATCTCTGGTAAAACTGTTTTTATAAGATCTACAACTTTGGTCCTATGACTTCTTGTCTTATCATCAACGGTCGTACCTTAGATACACCTAATGTTTTTACTTATCTTTTTTAAGTTTTATTATTGTGTCGTTTATCATTTGAAAGACCTTGATTTTTACATTAAAGCTATGCCATTTGTTGATTTTTAAAAAAATACACTATACATACACATTGGTACCAATTTGTATTTTTGTTGCTGGTTAAATAATTTATTTATCTTTATTAGGTTTCTTAATTAGGTTCTTATTTTTTTCATCGGCATACCACAAGGTATTGGCGTGAATTGCTTCAACATTTTAGGCCGTTAGCCGTTATAGGGCCAATAGCCGCTATAGGGTGGTTGGGGGGGGGGGGGGCTTTCTTTGGTATATATTTTGACTTATAAATACAATAAATAATATTTCTTTAAAAATGTTTCATAATATGTATTTATAATCTACTCATTTGTAGTTTTCATTTGATACCCCCGCACAAAAATTAAAAAAAAAATCCCGTAACATGAATTATTCGCCATTAAACATGGATTCATTTTAAACATTTTGGATTCGAACATTTGATTTGGATTAGAACATTTTGGATTTCACATTAAACATTTTGGATTCGAACATTTGATTTGGATTAGAACATTTTGGATTTCACATTAAACATTTTGGATTCCCGTTGAATCAGATCAAATTGTTATTCTTATATATTTCTATGACCCAGCAGACCGCATATTTTGCATTTATTATATTTTTTTAATATTTATTTTCGAGTGACATGAATTATCTGCGACTTTGAATTCGAACAACTGATCATTTTGAGTACGCTATATTTTTCCTGATTTAATTTTAATGCTGCAAAGTTTCATGTTTTTATCCCTTTTGATTCAAAAGTTATTGGAATCGTACAGAGTGACAGATAGACAGACACAGGAACGAAACTAAAAGGGATTATTTTTACCTTCGAAATTCTAAAAAATGCACTGTCTAAACGAAGCTTTATGAATCTCTAAGTGAAGGCACGGCATGTCTACGTTTAGATGTGTTGAACAGGAGAAAGGAGTCTTATACGACCTTGCTTCTAATTAAACATGGTAATTACCATGAAGTTATTATCCTCCTAAATAATCGTGGTGCCACTTGTTTTTCTCTAAACGAAGATTATTTTTAATTTTCTTTTCAGTTTTGACTAATATTCATGTTTCAACGATTGTTATAATAATGACTATTTTAAGTGTTGCCAGTCATGATGGCAGTTTGTCGAATGGCTGCAAGTCCTGACGTTTCACACTGAGTCATAGCAGCATCTTCAGGAGAAAATATTTTGACAAAGAAAATAACAGAGCTAATATTGTTTTATTCATTGTAAATTTCCTCCTTTCTGCAGAATTTCTTGTAAATTAAGGATTTAATAAGATCTTTCAAGTGATATAATTTATATTATGATATATGCTATAAGTTAATTCTAATAGTAACGCAAGTCTTCATTTATTAAACTCAACTGACTTATATTTTGAACATTGACAACCTTAAATCAAAATACAAAAACATAAATAAAAACATTCAGCCGGTATCCGGTCGGAATCCCAACAATTTATTAAATACAAATTTCCTTTCTTTAGATTCTGAACTGCTCAAATGTTATTTACGTTCTAGGGGAAAAAATTAATTTCCAAGCAAAATAGCGAACAAAAATTGAGATTAGAAACATATTTCTATGAAATAGAAAAACAACAGAATGGGGACTACCTCAATATAAATAGAAGAGCAAGGAGGAGATGAGTCATATAAAAATAATATCTCCTTGGCGGGAAATTGAACCCGACCTCATTTGTTTTATAGAAATAAGATTTTTCTCGATAAAGCAATAAAATTATGGTTAGATCAGTATATTTTAACAGACTATTATTTAGATTATTTTTAATAAAAATCGTCGAAATCGTTTCCAAGAAATATTTATATTTCAATTTTTTCAGTTTTTTGAGGGTAGCGCCCATAAACTTAGAACCATAATTGGTTTTATCGGTTTCATCTCGGATTATGATTTTCTTTCCATGAATGTGAAATTTCATCGAAATTAGCTCAATTTAGTTTTGGTTCAATTATCGATAGCTTCCGAGCTTACAGAAGGCAACGGAAGGTATGTGATCGTTCTGAAGAACGAACATTTTTTTATGTCTCCGATTTCAAAAATTCCAAGATAGAAATTCGTTTTTAGACATCAGGGAACATTTTTGGTTTCGTGCCTTGTCGGTCTGTCGCTCAATTTGTGCGAACGAACATAATATCTTAAACACTACACGGATGAGATGTCATAATTAGCTCATTGTTGGTCCCATGGAAGTTTCACCCTTCTGCGCTCATTTGTTTCTCTTCCACATGCGCGCAAACATACATTTATATACACCTATATCTTCAAAAGTACTTATCTGATTTTAATGAAATTTGGATTGTTTGTCGAAAGCATCCTGCAGATAGCAACAGACTAATTTTAACCGTCTGCACTCTTACGGTTTAATTCATGCAAATAATTTTGGCAGATTTAAAAAAACAGAATAAAATCGTAATAATTGTAAAATCATGAAGATCATTAAAGTTTACGAAATTGAAAGCGAGGAAGCTATGTGCCACACTAATTGGCAGACAATTTTAACTTAAGTGGAGATAAGGATTATTAGTGGAGAGGCTGGTGGAATCTAAGTGGTAGATAGTGGAAGGGAGATCTAAGAATAAATAGAGAAACCTTATTAGAGAGTATAACCTCTCATATGCACTTCTACCGCTTCCTGTAGCTTTACCCAGGGTCTCCGCACCACACTCCACTTCTACAGGACCTTGAGTCTACAGGACTAATTCACAATGCACGTGCTTCCAACAAAGCAATGTCTCCTAGTACCTGGCATCTGGTTAGGACTGATAGCTGGTTAGGTGAAGTACCAACTATAACTGGTTGCGCATGGCAATTATAAGGTTTACAGCTGATGGAGGCGCTAAACTACCCTTGTGTCTTTCATTAAGTTATAGAAAGCATTTAATCAGGACTAAGCTTTCCACGGGCTATATTATCATTATTAATTGATAAATAGTTATTTTCAAAACTCGTTGAAAACCTTTTTTTTAAGTTTATTTATTACTATATTGGATGGATGATAAGAATTGAAAACATATAGGTCCGAGTCAACTCAGACAAACTTTCTCATATATACGACTTCATAAAAATAATCATGAAAATAACTTCTCCTGGGAATCGAACCCGGGCTTTCTCCGTCCGTGTTTTAAGCTATTTATCTCAACTAGATTTTTCCCGGGAAACGGCTTATATTGTTAGATTCGAATTCAAATGAAATTATTTTAGAATTTTTTAATCAAAATCGTCGGAAACGTTTTCGAGAAATAAATAATGTTTTTTCAGTTTTTTTTTGGGGGGGGGGGGGGGGGGGGGGTAGGCCTCCAAATTTGGAGTAGTTTCAATTTCGCCTCGTGGTATGATTTTTCTGAACATGTATGCCAAATTTCGTCAAAATCGGTCAAGTAATTTAGGCTCCAGGCGTCTGCACAGACGACAGACAGACAGACATTTTTTAAAAAAACACTTTTTTGGACTCAGGATTGAGGTCCCCGCGTAAATCCATCAAATACTCAAAATCGAATTTTCGCGCCGTCACAATACTTTCTCTTTATATGAGAAAGTAAAAAAAAACAGACGGATAAAACTGTAAACCACCACCGGGGTTCGAAACAAGGACTCCTGATTGTCAAGAATCAAAATGATTCCTCATGAAATTTCATTCATAATAAGAATCACTCTAGAGTAGGAGCTCAATAAGGTTAGAACTCTGGTAAATCAGGAGTCAGAGGTTCGAATACTCGCGGCGGGTTTCCTTTGTATCTTCTCTTCATATTAATGGTTTTGGTGATCCGGGTACACGTCTATTTTAAGAGAGCTTAGTGCAGCACGTTAAGAAAATAACGGCTGGGACAACTTGCCGTCGCAATCGATGTAGACGTGGACTCGAGCGAGATGCCGAGACTATTTCCGTGCCTGGCCGTGTAGCTGACGCCGGCATCCTCTTGCCAAAGATATCCGGCCCGGGGACTATCACAAGACATTGACCCTCCTACCGCTCGCTTGCTAAACTCAAACATGGCTTCCTTGTCACATCCAAATTACTCAATTAAACTTTATCTTATTTGTTTTTGAGATATTTTAAGAAAGAGTAGAATGCGACTTTGCTATAAACAAGTTACATTTTCTTTAGGAAGAAAAAGTCAAAACCCATCAGATCGGACCGAATTGCATTAACACTAATACTTATTTCTGGGCCTTTATTATCGTATGCGACATCCTTGAATCAAATCGTTTAGATGCTTGACAACAACAGAATACGTCGCGTCAGAGAGGTTACGTAAAAGTGACAAAGGTTGCTGTGACGTCATGCGCCCTCCACGATTTTTCGTCAGGTTATCTTTTCTGGCTCATAACAAACCATTGTTTACTAGAGTTCTGTAAAGATTTGATAGTTTTTTCCCTTTTTTATTCTATTAAAAGCTTTTTTAACCGTTTTTAACCTTATCATATATTAGTAACATCATTAATAAGCCAACAAATGTATACATTATAGATGATAAAACAAATAATTCTCACAAATAACTCAAATAAGATGTAAAATAACACTTACAGATGTGCTCTTTTTACTCTATTAAAAGCTTTTTTAACTGTTTTTAACCTTATCATGTACCAGTAACATCATTAATAAGCCAATAAATGTATACATTTTAGATGATAAAACAAATAATTGATTAAAAAATAATAAAATATAATAGCACTGATAAACCCCAGAAGTAAATTGTTTGTTATGAGCCAGGGCAGCTTAGCCAACGTAACAACACACACTTTTTTTACGTAAGTGACGTCACACTTCCCCGGCGTATACCTGATGTAAAATACCTATAGGCCATACTCGTTCTAGTACTTCTTTAGGTTACTTCCCTATGATTTTTTTTTATAATATAAATGGCTTTGACTAAATAACTATTAAGACAAAGGGATGTTTAGTCCTTGTACTTTGGGACAAAGGAATATCACTCTCCTGATTTTATAAGGGGAGTAACAGTCTAAAGAAGAACATTTCGTACACCTTCTTTAGATTGTTACTCCCCACAGTATTTTTTTATAAGGGGAGTAACAATCTAAAGAAGTACCCTCGTTCTTAGATAAACCTGTGAAGGGAACGAATAGCACACAGCTCCGGTTTACCTGTACAGGTTTACCTTTCAGGCATACTGCAACGAGTATGGCCGGCTTTAGGTTAATGCAGAATGCCTAATTAGATACTACTCGATGTTATCATCAGTATAAAAAGTGCTCCCCCTCTAGGATTAGAACTCTCACCAGATAATGCATGGTATTCGACCTTGGTATGAGCCGAGTTACGACTACGTTTAACCTAACTACATTCGATTCTAGAATAATTGAATGCTGTTTATAGATTTAAAGTTATATTTACCTAATTACAACAGTTTAGAGTTGCTCAGTTGAAAATAAAAGGGGGCATCATCGTCAAACTATTTTTCTCGAACTAACAAAGATAACAAAACTTATCTACAGAAACTGTTAACCAGTATTATTATGATACCATGTGAAATCCTAAACTGGGAATTACACAACGAGAAGCTGGAAAAACTAAAAAGTGAGGAGGGGCGTGATGCAACAGTGACGTCATTTGTGCAGTACAGTCACGTTCCGACGCAACAGCTTTTAATCATCCTCCCACTTAAGTCTGTGCACAACTTGCACGATGCAATCGTTTTTTTGAGGAAGATCTGAACTGTAGGATTTAGATGAGAGGTGAAACTTCTAGAGAATGGCAGTGACTTTTATTGATGGCTTTATAAAGGCCGAGGACTTTTATTTTACGTGAAGATAAATTGTCCAAGATGATCTCCGTCGAAGCTACAGACGGGATGGACCGGACATCATTGAAAGGGTCAACTAAAGCATCCGGAGATAAGAATAACAGTTTTAACTGAATTCTTATGTTCTTTCGCCGATCCGGAAACTGACCAGAGAACGGATAATTTTTTTTAGCAAGAATGACGAAGGATATGAAGATGATCTAAAGCAATATTGAACAATAAAAGAACGAAGAGGCAAAATAAATTTTGCCAAGAAAAGGTTGAGGGGGTAGAAATCAAACCTTAAACATAGTGGAACGATGAAAATAAAACGTACCCATTTGATGGAAGACCACAGGACCATATCCAGTAGCAATGTCACTCGAGTCTTTTAAAGGATGTAAAACATAAAATGGCGGAGCCAGACTTAAAATCTGGCGAAAGGTAACACGGAAAAATCAATTTGACAAATACAAATAAATATTAACGTAAACTCGGACTCAGCAGGAGCCAGGAAGAAACGAGGTCAGGGTTGCCAACCTCGTCTATTGTTTTCCAAAAAAATTCCCAAGGATCGACATATTCAAACTAGTCTGGTAGTTAAACCAAATAATACAAACTATATTAAGAATCGAGAAGATTTTATCAATTTTTATTAAGTTTAGTTGTGCTAATTTGTTCTTAGAGATGAGAAAGTTGCACCACGAATGTCTAAGTTTTCTCACACAAGACTTAATTTCTGAACAAGTCGTGAAACGAATGCTTCATTCTCACGAATTTAAAAATGATGTGATTAAATTAACTTTAAAATTGACTGACTAAATTTTGTTAAAGTATCTTATCTGTGGGTTTAAAAGGCGTAATATCTTAGAAGTAATTATAAAAACCACAATTACCAGACTATCACAATATGGGTAGCCATTTTGAGTATTTCTAAGGATTTTTGAGTTCTGTATTAACCCTAGGATGTGATAGAACGATGATACAATAACTGGAAATAAAACTCGTGGCGTTATAACCTGTAATATTATAAGCAGTGGCGTTGTAATCTGTAATATTATAACCAGTAGCGTTATAATCTGTAATATTATAACCAGTAGCGTTATAATCTGTAAATTTATAACCCATGGCGTTATAATCTGTAATATTATAACCATAACCAGTGGCGTTATAATCTGTAATATTATAATTATAACCCGTGGTGGAACATCCAATGGTCCTGCCAATTACTAAATTTTGTTGAAAATGAAGACAATAAGAACGATTATTTTGATGATTTCTGATGAAAGCTTTCTTAAGTTAAGAATTTTAAATTAATATATATTATTTTATCATAATATATTAATTTATAATAATATAATTAAAGAGGAAGGGAGTCAGAAGGATAAAAATTTGCACCACTACTGGTATTCGAATCATAGTTCCCTGAAAACCAACGAAGTTATACGACGAATTTTAGCTGCCGAAGTTTTCGCATTAATGATACGCCTGTTTTCAATGAACGTATTGAAATTGACTGTTGAAGTAAATGACCCTTCTCAAGGTGAACGGATCACCACCTAAAGAATAACTATTGAATGTATCACTCAGTACTGAAGAATCAAAAGAAAAGTAATTAACTAGGTCTCGAGAGTGGGATAAAAAGAAGAAAAGAGATATAAAAAAGAACGACAACAAAATGCATGCCGGCTTTGAGGAAGGGTGAGGATTCAAACGAAGAGCAATAGAAAGTTGACAAAATTACTTCAGAAGGAGATGAGTTAGGATTTAGAGCTGTCAAACTGAAATATGAACGTTAAACGATTCGATTGAACGAGTCATTTTTGTTGTTTTAAAGCAAACAAGTTCGATGAAATAAGAACCGTTCCAATCTGTAAACTTTCGGAAGTGGAAATAAAGATGTTCAACGAAGAACCCAATTTTTGCTGTGATAGATGGATGTTGAAGGACATCACATGCTGAAATCTTAGAACCGAAAAAGTTGTCTTAGTTACGACTAAGACTGGAATCGTAAGTTTAAGTGTATTGTAAAAATACGAAAAATAAATGTTTATCAAGGATGAAGTGCATTTCACCATTCACATTCTTAAAGAAATACTCATGAAACCACGTGGGAAAATGAGTGTAGGATGTTTGTCTTTAATGTTCGTTTCTTCTCTTCAAATATTTCACAAATACACTCATCACGTTCACTCATTCAGGTGTGTACTGTAAGCAGGTGTACAAGATGTCCATGTTAGTTTGGATGCAAGTGTGACGTGGATCGAGATGATTGTGTTAGTCAAGTTCACACTGTTAGTTGACGAGCCATGTTAAACGGACGTTGTTTAGTCACTCTGTCGGTGGATTGTTCATACGTTACCTAATGAGGGACTGTGATGGATTCACGACAAGGCATCTGGTTTGCCCGAGGAGCGTCGAGTCCAAGGTCCCGTCTATTTTGCGCCGGGGAGAGCCGTGTCGACACGAGTACTTCTTGGAGAGAGAGGTATCCAGGCCGGTGTGTCGGCTTCTCCTGGCAGGCCGACAGAGACAGCTGAGAGGGGTCCCTCCTTCTTTATCCGGCCCTCCCCGGGGGAGAGCTGTATCTCGCCCGAAAACACGTCGACGTCCGACTCTGGCTCTGCTCCAAACTCGAGACGAAGCCTTTTCTATATAACCGACCTCGCAGCTCAGACATACCGGCCTGTACCGGCCGCCTTCCGATACCGGCCACCGAGTCCAACCTCCTTCTCAGGTACTTCACTGTCACTCAAACTAAAAGTCACGCGGTAAAGGTCCGAACTTGGCTCGCTACAGAAAAGAAAATCTCAAAATCCAATAAGGATGAATAAAGCACAAAATTGGAAAATTGATTTTACCATAAATCCTTATATACCCCCCCCCCCCCCACCTCTACCTACCAATTTCTTCACAATACTCTCCTCTCCCCTCCCCTTCCACTTTCTCACTCATTCTCACCTCTTGTTCACCTCCCCCCTTCTCACACTATCTATCTCTCAACCTTTCAACATATCTCCTCTACCTAAAGGTAAAAGTCACTAAGAGAATATTTTTTTAAAAAAAATGAGATAATAGTCTCTCAGACGTTTATATGGTGAAATCAAATGAATGGTGGAAGTAAACAAATGATTGGAAGGACTCCTGCGTAGTTACACGAAAACAAAAGTTATTATGTTCGTAACATATTTTGAGGTAAATCAAAATAGTGAGGTTGAATTTTAATCCAGTACCTAATATCTAATTTAATCAATTTCTATTTAAACAGGTGGTTGTTTACTTATTGTTTAGTATTTTCATCTAAATCAGATTTAATTTCATCAACATCTCGGACACTAGATTTTACCTTGGAAAAAAACTTAGGGCTGGATTCGCATTTAAATCGACTATATATTAGATTTTTTAAATCAAAATTGACGAAACTGTTTTCAAAATTTGTTTGTTCTGTCTTTAGAGGAGTAGTATTCCTAAATTTGGAGCTAAACTTCATTCCTCGACTATTTTTGCTGCGGAGTATCATTTTTCTGAACAGTTTAAAATTTCATCCCAATTAGCCCATTAGTTTAGGACTCACTTCGCCTGCACAAATTACACACTACCTATGCTAAAATAACAGGTGTGTATATGTATGCTCATGCTCAGTCGATAGAGTAGATAAAGGATGAAAGTTTTAGTGGTGTAAGTGTAGAGGTGAGGATAGAACGTGGTGGTTGAGGAAGACGAGGTGACTGAGATCCTATTGTTCTAGTTACTGAACGAGAGGCTGTCGGAGAACGAGCCGCAAGAGATAGGGAGATGGTGGTCTCCGTATCGGTTTGCTATCACCTCCTCGCTCACAGAACGAGGTCATTTATAAACGGCCAGAGCCAGTTGTTGTTCTGCCTTATCTTATCCAAGGCTCCGGCCAGACCTCCCCAAGACTCGTCCAACAGACCTCTACCTACATCCGACATCTCATGTCTAACACCGTTCCAAGTCCTTCGTCTCTAAACTTCGTTACAGTCAAGTTAACACCAGACACCAACAGTTACGACAATGTTCAAAGCATGTTTCTACATCTAATATAGATTATTAATAGTACATTACGCGTCGAGTGCGGAAAGTAGCATTTTGCATGCGAGTGTGGAGTTTGCACCCGAGTGACAGCGAGGGTAGTAAACCACGACTAAACGAGCAATGCAAAATACCGTTTTCGCACGAGTTGCTTACCGTACTTTATCTACGATGTTAGATTTAAATAATAAGAAATATAAGAAGAGATACGATGTAAGTTCGTATCTCTTCTCTTGATAAAGATGCGCCATTAATCTTGAGTTGTATTTTTTGCCGAATTAATTATTTCTGGAGGAGTATTATTCTCTACATTTTCGTCAAAGCCACTTGATTCATTCATTGTTTTTCACTAAAAACTCGATAGAAACAGTTACTTTAATAAAAGAATATCAAATTAGTTTTGTTAAATGTAAACAAACTCGGTAATCGTGCGTAAAGCTGAAGAATTCCTCTTCTTTACCGCACTAGTGTGGTAAAGAAGAGGAATTCTTCAGAACTATGAGACGCGCATGCGCAATGAATACAAGTACGTAAATAATCACTTTCTACGCATCTAAACAGAGATATAATGTTTATATTTCGTATCAATCGTAGATAAACAATTTTACACAAAGAAAATTATTCACCGATCACAAATTTGAGATAAAAATCTCTATGTACATGGTATAGGTCTAGGGAGTATCCTAAATCCTAAATCCTTCTCTAGGAGAAGACCATCTTGATTTAGTTCGACATTCGACGCACAAATTCCCCAATGATTATGACAGAATATATCAACTCTATCTCGGTATAAAATAACAACCTTGATAAAGCAAAGCTGTAGGTTGGTACAGATAAGCTCAACGTGCTACAGTATAGACGGCATGCTGTACACTCTGTAGCAACAATGTACGTTAATATTCAACAACCCGCGCCTCTTAATGAGTCAACGTGACATACAGATCTAGCAATTATTAAAAGCTTTTATGTAACGACTAGTTTGTGAGGTACAAATTCAGAAATCAATATTTGCGCCCTAGAAACCTGAAAATTTCGCAGAATATGCATGGTCTCCGATTTAAAAAATTCTAAGACAGAAATCAGTTACAGACATCAGGGGACATTTTTGGTTCCGTGTCTGTCTGTCACTCAATTTTTGCAAACCATCATATCTTAAAAACTACTTATCTTATTTTATTGAAATTTGAATGGTAGGTCATAATTAGCCCATTGTTGGTTCCATATAAGTTTCAACCTTCTGCGCTCATTTGTTTATCTTCCACATGCACACAAACATACTTATTTACCCCTATAGCTTCAAAAGTACTTATCTGATTTGTATGAAACTTTTATAGTTTATCGAAAGTAACCAGCAGATAGCCCCTGATTAATTTGAACCGTCTGCGCTCTTTAACTTTTGATAAATTGATAATTTAATTCGTGTAAAAAAATCAAAACAATATTGACAGATTAAAAAAACGGGGGAAAAATTAAATAAATTAGACAATAATGATTTTAATAGCATAAAATCAATAAAGTATGTGATAAGATGCGAGGAAGCTATGTGCCACACCAATTGACAGTCTATTTTATTAATCCACGTTTTAGAAATTATGTACTATTAACTTCATTAAGTCAAATAGAAAAACCTTAGGTATTTATTAAGAATTAAGTTTTGAAGTCCATCGACATCAAGGGACGAAATAATGCCAAATTAATAAAATAGTTTAAGATTCATCAAAACTTCTTTCTCATACTACATCATTTGAAAAGGGGAATGTCGTTGGGGGTATTTTTTATTTGTGAAATGTTGGCGTGGACGTTTATATAAGGAACGGTATGTGGAGAACGTCGACGGACAGGATGTGAGAGCGGGGTGAGAGTGGAAGACGTCTACGGCTGACAAGACGACCTGCAGGAGGAACAGGATGGCACTCCCCACACCCGACACCCGACGTCGAACAACCGACACTCTTCAACTTGCACGTTATACAAAACTAGACATAACTTCCGTCTACTGACGTCTACCTAACTATTTCCTCAAACCTCGCCAACTAACTGCAGAATAGTTCCCGTGTCCACCACATCGCTTTCCCACTATTACTTTTATATACAACCTCGGATCTCCATACAACGAAATTAATGGCTCCAGAAAAAATAGACACCCAAATGGTGTGGCACATAGCTTCCTCGCCTCCTATCATTAGTACTTTATTGATTTTATACTTTCACAAGCCATTATTGTCTAATTTGTATAATTATTTCACCAGTTTTTTTTTTATCTGTCAAAATTGTTTGGATTTTTTACATAGTATCAATTTAGCCGCCAATTAAGACCGCAGATGGTTCAAATTAATCAGGGGCTATATGCAGGCTACTTTCGATAAACTATAAATAAACTTAGATAAACTATATAAGTTACATACAAATCAGATAAGTACTTATCTAAATATAAGTAATGTAAATAAATGTATGTTTGTGCGCATGTGGAAGAGAAAAAAATGAGCGCAGAAGGTTGAAGTTGAAACTTATACGGGACCAACAATGAGCTAATTATCACCTAACATCCAAATTTCATTAAAATCGGACTTGTAGCTTATCTTTTTAAGATAAGCTGTTCAGCAAAAATTGAACGACAGACACGGAACCAAAAATGTTCCCTGACGTCTTAAATGGATTTCTGTCTTGGAATTTTTGAAATCGGAGACCTAAAATTTTTTCGTTCTTCAGAACGGTCACGTTGCTCTCGTTACCTTCGGTAAGCTCGGATGCAAAAATCGCTATAAAGAAATTTCGTTATATAGCATTTTGTACGGAAGAAATAAGTGGTCCTGAGAAAGGAAGATTTTTATCCCTCTACCATTTTCAGCCATTACAGAACTCCTCCATCTTCGTCTTCATACTTACAATCTCTAGATATTTAAAAAAAAAAAAAAAATCTTCACTTGTTTCTTATAGTTTAAATATTGAATCCCAGTTTTTTTTAAAAATTGTGGAAACTGAACACGAAGCGATTTCATTTTTACAGGATACTTATTATTCTTCAATCTTTTATCTATGCCTTGGAATAAATTAATTTTTAAAGAGATTTTATTTTAGACATTTGTACGGTGATAAAATAAAGCTGTAATAATTTCAAGATAAAAAGAACTTTTTATAAACTACGTTTTTAAATTTTCTGTTGAATCGTAGGTAATGTTGATAATATAATTGTTATTGTTATATAATATATAATGTTAGTAAAAAAAAATAAATAAATAGTTCCGAATGTATTTACTTCACATAAATGACAACCATCTAGAGAGCTGATCTTAAACCTATAAATGGACAAATCTTTGTACAACGGATCTCCCCAACACCAAATTTAAAGCGTGCCATCGATATATTTGAAATAATATAATCGATAAATAATATAATCAATATTTCCTGTTTTGCTGTCATTCAATGTTTATCTATCACAAATTTGAGACCCATCAAAATGAAGATTGCGTAAATATGGGACATGGCAAAACAAATAAAATAACTTGCGGATTTTTTTTCCGAACTAACTTTCCGTACAGCAAAATTTGCTGAAAACCAATTAAATTCTGCTGGAAGATGGCTAAAAGTATTAAAATAATGCATTGTCATCGTGTTCTGAGCTATGCTAAAAGTTTCAAATGTCTAGCTATTCGGGAAGTTAGTTAGAAATCGATTGCCAGATTTGTACCGGACAAACAAACTAACAAACAAGAAAGCAAGCTAATAAAAACGTAGTAAAAAGTCAAGAGCTTTATTAACATCCAGAACTAACTGTAAACTGAGAGTATGGGATTTCTCTATACTGGTGCAAAGATGGTTCCAATTCCACATAAACTAATTTAGTTAGAATACGCAAAATTATTAGAGTGTTAGAGCGAGAAACTCATAAAAATTGTTCTTAGGAAAATAAAGGAATGCAAAAATACCGCCAATATTAATTCACGGACAGTTTATTGGTAGGATTAATATCCTAACTTCTATGAATTTTTGTTTATTGTAGAGAAAATATTTTCGTTACATAGAAACACTTTTATATAAAGAATTCGTGGGACATAAAAAATATGTGTGAGACTCTCACGCATTTGAAGTGAAACTTAAGTTCTAGAAACATTTGATTTTTATGCATTGGTCTCCTTGCATTTGTTGACGATTTCATTATTCCAGGATTAAGAAGTGGTAATTACTGCATATATTAAATGAAAAATAAAATATTTTCATAACATTTCAGCGAATAATAAAGAAAACAAATGAAAACAACATTTATATATTATACCTATTATTATAATGTAAATAATATTACGCTTATATACCAATTCTGTGTTTTAAAAATACCATCTACCATCGTGGTGCAATGGTTAGCACTTATGCCTGCTGAATCAGAGGTCGGTGGATCGAGACTCGGTCAAGTGAAAGATTTTTTTCCAGGTAAATCAACTGCCGACTTAAGCCGGCAGTTGATTTACTTACAAAAACATTTATCTCATCCTAATTCCACTGGAATTTGGATGTTTTCCACATAATCTTATTCGAAAGCAGATTCACCCCCATTTTGTTTTATGCTATAAAGGATATAATAACCAAAATGGCTGATTTTATTTTAACTTATTGTAATTATTAAAATAAATTAATAAAATAAACAAAATATGAGAACATATATAACTATAATATTATCAATATAAGGTAAATAAATCAATATTATAAGATTTAAAAAATTAACTTATTTCCAAAGTTTCGTAATTCGTAAGTCAAGCTATGTCTATATTTAACGACATCTGAACCAAGATCATCAGTGTTGATCAATTTCAACTGAAATTACTGAATTACCAGTAATGTTAGGAATAATTCGTGTATTAAGGTGCGTAGGCAAATTTCATGCTAATTTGATCTCGTCTGTGTTCAAGAAATGATGGGAGTGATCTGAAAATGATGTAAGTGAATGATGGGCGAAGTTTAACTGGTATTGAAAAGGAGTGGAGCTGGGTGTTAAGGAACTATAGTAGACGAGTGAAGACATAAGTCGTTATCTTCCAGGGAAAACATAGGATTGTGTATATGACAAGGTCGAAGAGCATTCATCACTCTGAGAAACAGAAAGCCTCTTCCACTGATAAGGCTTCTCCGTTCCACCTTATCAGTCCTTATCTACACGGGACCAAACCAAGCCTCGAGCCTCGACATATCGGTCTTTTCTCCTATTGTCATGGAAAATATCCCGGGCGAAGACGAAACTCGGCAGGCTCCGAGGAGTGGGACTGTTAGATAACGCCGGTGGAGGGATAGAGCCGCGATACTGACGTTCGCACTCCGTAATATACTTCGACCTTGGCTATCGACCACTCTGTTCCGACACGTCACCGCATCACAAGAACGACCGCAGCTCACACGGGGGGGAAAAAATGTCACTCGACGACGGCCCCTGCCAAACAAACCCACCACAGCATTCTACTACGACCTTTTTCCTCTCGACGACGCAAACTCGCTTCGTCCAACGTAACCTGACCTTCGGCTAGATAATCTAGCAGGCAACCGAACCCGAACACCGCCATATCAATACAGAGGGATCGCTTCCATCACAATAATAACTAATGTATGTGGTAGCTACTCTCAAAGCCTCGTTTTCTAGGAGCAGCAAGTTCTAAGCATGGATCCATGCTTATAGAATAGCACAGCTGTTTAAATAGAATTACAGAAATGCTAATAGAATGGCAGGTTTGCTTGTATATAGAATTACAGAAATACTAATAGAATAGCAAATTTGCTTATAGAATAGCAGAGCTGCTAATTGTAAAGAAGAGCTGCTTATAGAATAGCAACCTTGTTTAAAGATTAGCAGAGCTATTTATAGAATTGCAAAAATGCGCTAATAGAATGGCAGGTTTGCTTAGAATAGCAGAGCTGCTTATAGAATAGTAGAAATGCGAGTTGACAGGGAGATTTACAATAGCAGAGCTACTACTAGAATAGAAGAGCTGCTTATAAATTGGCAAACCTGTTCATAGATTAGCAGAGCTGTTAATAGAATATCAGAACTGTTAATAGAATAGCAGAGCTGCTTACACAATAGCAGAGCCGGTTATTAAATCGCCATATCTGTTATTTTTAACACAAATCCTCTATCCCCACTTGTTGAGTTAATTGATATTTCATAAAAAATACTAATAAAATCTTTTCTTTACGGTAATAATCGTTATTTTCTACTTTAATACACTATATATAAGGACACTATATATATATATATATATATATATATATATATATATATATATATATATATATATATATATATATATATATATATATATATTATATATATAAGACTAGATTATAGATCGAAACATATGATCAACATTTAAGTGGAATTACACATACATATTTACTTTATCATGCACATAGTATAATATATAGAGAGAAAATATTGTAATAGCACAAAAACTTGATTTTGTAGGTCTATACAAAAAATAATGTCTCCTGACTCTAAAAAAGTTGTTTTTGAGAAATTATTTTTTACTATAAATTTGGGGGCGTCAGCTGCCCCATGAATCATGAATATGCCTGAATCCAAATTATTTCTTGAAATTATGTTCCCACAATTAATTTTTTTTAAAAATTAGGTCTATTTGAAAACGAATTTATATTTAAACAAATGTAAAATGTAGTCCATTTAAAAATGAAACTAACCATATAAGTTGTTTTCCCGGGAAAACATATCGCGAGGGGAATAATGGCACTCTACTCTCGAGGTACATACAATATTTTATTTCCAGTAGGGAGAAAATACACATTTTCATCCATTTTATTGTTTATCCACAGTTTTTATTTATTATTTTAATAAATAAAAATAATTGTTAGCAAATTAGTTTTGTTAAATGTAAACAAACTCACTAATCATGCGTTAAGGTGAAGAATTCTTTTCTTTTTACTGCACTAGAGCGGAAAAAAGAGGAATTATGAAACGCTCATGCTCAATGAATACAAGTACTTAAAGAATCACTTTCTACGCATCCAAACAAAGATACAATGTTTATATTTCGTATCAATCGTAGATAAAATACGTTTGTAAATACAAACTTTAAGGGAAGATGGACTTTGCCTCATGATATTTACTTGAGTTATCCTTCTTGTGAGATGTCGGGAGACAGATGTTGGAACTAGAGGGCAGGGAGGTTACAACATGGTTATGATTCCAGGCCGGAGACTGTCGCCCCGTATTTAAATACAAAAGATGGAAAGAAGGAAGTCAGAAGAGCTCGTAGAGTCTGATACATATTCACCTCCGACATGTATATAAACATGGACGCCGTGTTCAGCCCGGTCCCACATCACTCTCAACTATACTATTACTACGTTCACACATCGTTTTGAAACCGTTTCGGATCGAAAACGATTCCCGTTCACACAACAAAAAATCGGTCCGAGACAACTCAGACAAACTTTCTCATATACGAGTTCATAATTATTTAGCCCAGTGTTTTCCATTTATTAGTTTTCGTATGTAAATTTAATTATTATTGTGCATTTCATTAAAATTTATCATAAAAATAACTTCTCCCGGGCGGGGAATCGAACCCGGGCTCTCTCGGTCCGCGTTTTAAGCTTTTTTCTCAGGAACTAGATTTTTCCCGGGAAAACGGCTTATATCGTTGGATTCGTATTTAAATAGCCAAGTAAAACAGCCCAGTAGTTTAGGCTCCAGGCGTCTGCACAGACGACAGACGACAGACAGACATTTTTTAAAAACCACTTTTTTGGACTCAGGGGACCTCAAAACGTGTAAATCCGTCAAAATCTCAAAATCGAATTTTTGCGCCATCACAATACTTTCTCTTTATATGAGAAAGTAAAAATACAGGTGATCGAAATGTTTGTTTTCGATATTTCATAACGGTGACTCGGTGACGTTACGAGTAAAACCTTCTTTCTTGTTAACTAATATGGCCGCGATTTTTTACATTTTATTTACAAGTTATTAAAAGTTTTTACAGGTTCTTTATAGTATTAACTTTTGTTTAAAAACGTTTTTGCAGTTTAAAAAAAAAAAGAAACGGAAGCTCACGAAAACAAAGAACTTAAAAAGTGGAAAAGAGTGAAATAACCTGATATCTCGATCCCCTCCACGACCTGTTCACACGAGCGTTTTGAATTTCGATCCCCCGATCCGTTCACGTATTTTTGGTGGAGCGGATTTAACCCGATACGATCCGTCGATCTCCGTTCATGCAGCGTTTTGAACGAGCGGTTTGTTTTCAAAACCGTTTCCAAAACGATGTGTGAACGTAGTATATCTCAGCGTCAGCGAGTAATCCAACCACTACTCAAGTAGTCCTGCCCGCTATCAGTACTCGCCTGAACACTCCAGTGCAAGGCTCAAATAACATCACACCAGTACACAGGTTCGGTCTATCAGACCCATTTTTTTAAAATTAAAACATATAGTTTTGTACATATTTAAAAATAGACTGCCAATTAGTGTGGCTCATAGCTTCCTCGCATTCTATCGTGGACTTTATTATTATATTAACATTAAAATTATTGTTATATTACTTTATTGTTATATTGTATATTATGTAAAAACTATTAATAGTTTTAGCGATCTTTAACACTTCATAGCGGTGTCGCTGTTGGTTTTATTAAAAAATTGTTTTTGAAAAAATGTTTGGCTCATTGAATATATATGAAGTTATAGATAGAGATAGAAGAAGTTATAGAGATAGAGAGTTTAGGATATAAGAAGTTATAGAGATAGAGAGTTCAGGATAGAAGAAGATATAGAGATAGAGAGTTTAGGATAGAAGAAGTTACAGAGATAGAGAGTTTAGCATAGAAGGAGTTATAGAGATAGAGAGTAGAGAGTTCAGGATAGAAGAAGATATAGAGATAAAGTTTAGGATAGAAGAAGTTATAGAGATAGAGAGTTCAGGATAGAAGAAGATATAGAGATAGAGAGTTTAGGATAGAAGAAGTTATAGAGATAGAGAGTTTAGCATAGAAGAAGTTATAGAGATAGAGAGTTCAGGATAGAAGAAGATATAGAGATAGAGAGTTTAGGATAGAAGAAGTTATAGAGATAGAGAGTTCAGGATAGAAGGAGTTATAGAGATAGAGAGTTTAGGATAGAAATTAGGGGTCTAACCACCTCTAATTTGACCTCACTATCCTTAAATTTGATTATTTTTACTTTTGACTGATCCTAGCAATCCAAATTTTACAAATTCTATTTACTTCACGATGGATATCCGCACAGTTGTTATATCGTTGTTTGTTGCAGTTGAAGATATTAGTTATGTTGATCTTTATTTAAGTTTTATTGTTTATTGTTTATAGCAGTGATAAGGAAGAGATAAAGCAGTTTGAATCGAGTGTTATCGTTATCAGGGATGATTTTAAGTCGACTATTGACCCAAAACAATGACCAAGGTTCAACATATGAAGTCAACGTATCTTTAAATTAATATAGTGATATCAATGGGGTATATAATTATACGCCTTATATGATTCATTATGCTTATATGATGAATTTAAATAAATGGTAAAAGTAGTTACACAAAAAGGAGGTACCTATATAAGATGTTTTATGGACTATTATACTAGCTATAGGTAGCTAACGCCGCAGAAAAAAAAACACTAAAGGCGTTGTATGGTAGACTATACCTCTACACTAACTCGTTCGGAAGTTATGGCCATTTTCAAAAACATCATGGTTTTTTAAAGATATATGTACATATGTTGTTTTTCTTTTTAGGTTTCTGTACAAAGAGAAACCTTATACAACGGCTCTGTCTGTCTGTCTGTCTGTCTGTCCGTTGCTTGTTTCAATTCATAAACTACTACAGCTAGGAACATGAAATTCGGCACACAGGTGCAACTCGGCATTTTAGACAACTGGACACATTTTGGATTTTTCACACTTAATATTTTCTAGATGGCGGCCAATATGGCGGGCGACTAAAAAAAGTTCTTAGTAACTATGACATGTTATACATCAATTTAAAGGTCTTGAAGTGTGGAAAAACAATATGCAATCATTAAAATTTTCAAGATGGCGGCCAATATGGTGCGGGTGACTAGAATTGTTTTAGTTACCATAACATGTTATACATCAATTTAAAGGTCTTGAAGAGTAGAAAAAGAATATTACTATTAAAATTAGTGTAATTATATTACACTTAATAATTTTAACTTTAATGTACAGAAACCAGCGATTATCGCCCCACTTACTTACGTGAAGCGCGCCTTACTTGTTTTATTTAAGCCAGAACAATAAACCAAACGATATTTTAAAGGGCATAATATGTCCTTTAAAATTACTGTTACACTTCCTTCTGCACTTAATTTAACCACGAGTTACAAGCTTTGAAATAAAAAAAATGTTGTTCCTTCCTAACTACCTCATTCTTTTCAACAACGTATGTGTTAGATAAGTTACCCCCCTATTTCTTGAAAACTACCCTATTTCACAACCTTTAATTTTATTGACTTAACTTCAACGTTAATGTCGTACTGCTAAAAATAATTTCGGTACCATCGAAATTACATTAAAATCGGATATGTCCTTTTGATACGATCAGTCCTGAAATTGGACGAACCAGTCTCAATTCCAAGAAGAGCCAGACTTATTTTTATTCGATATTAAAAATGTGAGTAGGCGAATATACATCAATATGAGACCATCGAAGGGCTACATTCGACAAACCATACAAATTTCTACAAAATCGGTTCAGTACATTTAAAGATATGTGTTACCATGAAAAAAATCGGTCCGAGACAACTCAGACAAACTTTCTCATATAAAAGTTCATAATTACTTAGCTCAGTGTTTCCAATTTATTAGTTTTGTATGCACATTTAATTATTATTGAACATTTCATGAATATTTACCATAAAAATAACTTCCCCTGCGCGGGGAATCGAACCCGGGTTCTCTCCGTCCGCGTTTTAAGCTATTTTCTCAGGAACTAGATTTTTCCCGGGAAAACGGCTTATATCGTTAGATCCGTATTTAAATGGGCTACATTTTAGATTTTTTTAATCAAAATCGTCGGAACCGTTTTCGAGAAATAATTTTTATTCACGTTTTTTCAGAGTTTTTGGGGGGTAGTGCCCCCAAATTTGAAGCTAAAATTCATTTCTCGATTTTGCCTCGGGGTATGATTTTTCTGAACATGAAAGCCAAATTTCGTGAAAATCGGCCAAGTAGTTTCGGCTCCAGGCGTCTGCACAGACGACAGACGACAGACAGACGACAGACAGACATTTTTTAAAAACCACTTTTTTGGACTCAGGGGACCTCAAAACGTGTAAATCCATCAAAATCTCAAAATCGAATTTTCGCGCCATCACAATACTTTCTCTTTATATGAGAAAGTAAAAAGATAATATGTTAACACAAATTTTGTTTTTTAAGTTAAGTGGGCACAGCAGGTTAAAATTAATATTAGACTATTAACAGTGAGCTATATTATGACCTACCATCCAAATTTCATTCAAATCGGCCGAGTATAGTTTTTAAGTTGTGTTAAAATTCTACTACAAAGGTCAAAATATGTTGCAACACAAGATGCAGGAAATATAATTAGGTTCTTCTTAGATTGTTACTCCCCTATGTTGTTTTAGAGTAAAAATGACTTTGACTAAATAACTATTAAGAAAAAGGGATTTTTAGTCCAATATTCTTTGGGACAGGAATATCCCACTTTTATTTTGATAAGGAGAGTAACAGTCTAAAGAATAACATTCAGTACACCTTCTTCAGATTGTTACTCCCCTGTGATTTTTTTTTATAAGGGGAGTAACAATCAAAAGAAGTATCTATAGTTGTGAATTGTGACAGGTGTAAAGAAATTTTTAGTCTATGTTCAGTTTTAGAGTATTGAAGCGTAAAACAAAGAGATCATAGATTCTATTCCCGGAGACGGAATGACTTTTTATCAAGTAAAAAAAGGACCGAAACATATTTCTCTTATTATTATTTATTTATTTACTGTTTACTCGGAATTAAACGTTTCTGGCAATAAAAACTAGTGACGTGACCAACAATAAAAGAACTGGTTGGTAGAGTGGCCACTAGGTTCGCGCTGGTCGGTATTCCTGTTGTCTAGGCTAAGTCGAGACTTGTTTATCTTTATCAGCAGATCAGCTGATCATATTATCACCCTCATTTATGAATTCGTGTTATCACAACACGAGATTAACTTTATTAGGCTTTAATTTAATCTGATTTGAACTTAAATAAGGTCAAGTTATCGACCTGACTTTGTTTAGTCACTAACTTGAGCACCCCTATTATAAATTTAGTTATAAGTTTTGAAGCGACTTCCCGGCTACTTAGGTAATTGAAAGTTTCACTCATTGTGTACTTCCGATGACGATGCAAGTTATTAACACTTTTAAAGCTTTTTTAAATTGTATGTGAGGAGTGCTTAGTAGATGACATCGCACCTAGATCCAGGATTCCGTCTCAAGAATTAGTTTACGTTCTAATTTTAACCATATTATGCTTTTTGTTTACAAAAAGTAAACACAAAACATTGTTGCCACATCAAAAAATGAATAATATGAATTAGTTATTTAATGAATATCAGTACTATTTCTAATATTATTAATGGAGAAGAGAAACCAGAGTAATATTATATAAAATTAATTAAATATTTAATGTTAATTATTAATTTTATTTTATTAAATTAATTAAGTAATTATATTATTATTTATAAGTCATTAATGTGAGAGGTGTGAAACAGCACTTAGACTGGAGTTAATGATAGATGACGAGTAAGATAGAGAGAGGCCGGGTTCGATTCCAAGAGCAAGTAAACTGCTTTTTACGAGTTCTTACACGTAACTCAGAGTTGAGCATAATCGAATCTACTACCTTGTTGTTATTTAATTTAAATAACTGTCTAATAATTATTTTATCACGTTTATTTTGTAATTATTATTGCAAAATTATTAATGTAGCTTATGTATAACAATAAATAATTAAAGAAATCTAATAAAGTAAAGTTATTTAACGAAAATGTGTTTAAAAATAATAAACCAATATTTTAGAGGCACTTTTTCTTTAAATTAGTAAATATTTGAATAAATCTGTTCTGGCAACTATAAAAATGTTCATGTTAGGTCAAAAAATGTTGACAAAAATAACAATAAATAAACATTAAAAAAAAGTACGGAAAAAACATCAGAACAATCATGTTTATAGTTCTGTTAGCAAAGGGTAGTCTACGACAGGCTAGAAAGGAGAAGGACAGTGAATTTGAATAACAACCATAACAAATAAAAATAATACGTATAAAATAGCAAGTAATGGCAAATGTAGTGCAAGTAATGGAAATGTAGTGCAAGTAATGACAAATGTAGTGCAAGTAATGACAAATGTAGTGCAAGTAATGGCAAATGTAGTGCAAGTAATGTGAGCTAACAAGTAGAACAAGTTGTAGAGCACGATTAAAATAACAGTTTGCTTTAAGCTGAAAGTAAATATAAAGAACAAATTGATTAATTTCTGTCATTTGGCGTTCTAATAAAAGTAGAATTATTTAATGTTTTGTTTTTGTTCTTCTAATAAAAAAGGAATTATTTAATGTTTTGTTTGTGTTCTTTTAAAACAAAAATTATTATTTAATGTTTAGTTCGTGTTCTTCTAAAACAAAAATAATTATTTAATATTTGTCTGTGTTCTTCTAAAACAAAATAATTATTTAATATTTTGTTTGTGTTCTTCTAAAACAAAATAATTATTTAATATTTTGTTTGTGTTCTTCTAAAACAAAATAATTATTTAATATTTTGTTTGTGTTCTTCTAAAACAAAAATAATTAATTGATGTTTTGTTAACAATTTGTTGATTGTTGTTTTTCTAAAAAAAGGAATTATTTAATGTTTTGTTTGTGTACTTCTGAAAAAAAAAAAAAAAAAAATGTTTTGTTCGTGTTCTTCTAAAACAAAAAATAATTATTTAATATTTTGTGTGTTCTTCAAAAACAAAAATAATTATTTAATGTTTTGTGTGTGTACTTCAAAAACAAAAATAATTATTTAATATTTTGTTTGTGTTCTTCTAAAACAAAAATAATTATTTAATGTTTTGTTTGTGTTCTTCTAAAAAAAAAAAATGGTTTGTTTGTGTTCTTCTAAAAGAAATAATAACAATATAACGTTTTGCTTGTGTTGTAAAAAAATAGAATTGTTTAACATTTTGTTACTGTTTTCAATATAAATAAAAAAGAATAGGTAACTACTTGTCAGTCTAGAATTAATTTTAGGTTAAAATTAAAAATATATGTCATATATAACATAATTTTATAACTTATTGTAAAACCAAACAACTTAATGCAGCTAAATAAATGTTATTGTTATCCTGTAGGTTTTTTATTTTTAAAAATAAAAGTTTTATCGTATCTATTTCTGGGTTGTTTATTAAATTTGTTTTTTTAGACAAAACATAGGTTATCGTTATCACCTTATCAACATTAGTTGTATCACTTGGTTATTAATTGACACGTTTGTAATTAACGGGTTTGTAAAAGAATAATCGGCTATTTTAAAATAGAACGAAACGAATAAACCTTGTGAATATTTGTAAATCCGTTTTAATTGCAAAACATTTACTGATTTATTGGGTAAAAAGTATTGAACGAACCAACAAACAGCTATTAATTACTGCTCATTTATTATCATTTTTAATTTTTTTTTTTTTTATTTGATTAATTTATAAATTTTGTATTTTTTAATAGTTTTTTTTTAACATTAAATAATAATAAAGTTATATATTGGTTTAAGGTTGGATGAAAAGAATTAAATTGATAAACAAACAATACGTAAAATATAGAAGAAGTTAAATATATAAAGAATAAATAGAAAAGAGAAACAAGGGTTTAAATAAAGGAGAAGGGCAGAGGGCTGAGGACGGGCGGGGGGCGGCGCGGCCACGGCCGAGGAGCGAAGGACGGCTGCAAGAATAGAACCAGACAATACTTTCCCCTGTATAAGAGGGTAGGGAAAGTAAAGAAAAGTGTGTGAGGCGAGGGAGGGAGGGGGGGTAATGAAATACAGCCGGCGGGGGGTGCCCTACTGCTCCACAGCGCATGGACCCGCCAAGGTTACACCACCAGCCGCTTATAATATAAATAATAAATAACATTTAAAGAGACGATGAAAATTACCTTGGAGAGGACGTTGGCTTCTTTGCTCTCGAAGTGGAGGATGTCGAGGTTGTCGTCGGTGGGAGCCGAGTCGGACGAGCCGACCTTGTAGCGGCGCCGTGCGGCTCCGTCCGTGTGGTGGTTGAGTTCGTGCACGGTCAGACTCTGCTTGATGTCGGCCGTGAAGTTACACATGAAACACTGGAAGGCGCCGCCACCTTGGTGGTTCTTGTTGTGTCTCTCCAGGTTCCACTTGTAGGGCGTGCGGAAGTCGCATATGTCGCACTTGATCATGGGCATCGAGTGGTATTTCACGTGCTTGGTGTAACGGGCCCGGATGTGGGTGGCGTAGTCGCACTTGGAACAGCGGAAGAACTTCTTCTTGAGGTGTACGACTCGCTCGTGTTTGACTAGAGCGTTCTGGGACTTGGACTTGAAGGGACAGACGGAGCACTTGTAAAGGATTGAGGTGCCGTCGTCGGAGAGAGTGAACTCGGTGTCGGCCGGGGGCGGGGGAGGCGCCTTACTGTCGGGTTTGGGCTTGAGGCGCCTGAGGGCGCGCGAGGTGGGTTTCCTCTTGCCGGCGCCCAACACGTGGACCATGTGCATGTGACGGTGTAGCTTCTGACTGTGCCTCGAAGCGTAAAGGCAGCGCGGACACTCGTATATCTTGAACTTCTGATCGTGGTCGTCTCTCAGGTGGTAGAGGAACACGCGGGGGTTCTGAGTCGCGAAGTCGCACGAAGAACAGGAGTAATTCCTCTTGACTCTGGTCTGGGGGAGGAACTCCTCGGGCGTGGGTTCCTCGTCGGCCGGTTCGCCGAGGACGGACTCCTCGTGGATCTCCTCGGTACCGAAGAGGGCGTCGCCGGAGACTACGGAACGGATCACCAGGTTGTCGCCGTCCCTGGTCACCATGGAGGGCGCGGCCATCGCTGTGAACAGACACCAGACACGGACTGAAGGAGAGGACTGTGGTGAGGGTCGGCTAGGCGGGGAGGGGAGACATCGATCGTACGGGCCGGTCCCTGCCTCCTCCACTACTAGCGGCTCCCAGAACTCCTACACCAGCGGCCTCTACCACCGCTCTCATCCACTACGGCCACCACCTACCACCGGAGTCCTTCCTTCCATCCACCTGCCGACTTGCCTGCCATCCACCGCAGTACCCATCCACTACTACTCTACACGCTGTCATTACAACACTAACACACCTCTAAACACATTGCATTCACACATCACTCGCATCTTCCTTATTATCATTACTATTACTACGGTCGTTCTTATCTTGGACGGTGGTCCGGTGACAGGGGTCTCCGTCACACCTCTCAATCCTACCCCCCTTCCACAAACACGTATAATACTTTTAATTATTATAAACTGTGTTTTTATAATAATTAAAAATATTTTTAGTCATCAAAATAAAGAAAAGTAATTAGGAAAATGAAGAGAGGTGAAAGTGTTGCCGCCGGACTATTAGTGGAAGCAATTGCCTGGAAGTCAGGACTGGAAGCATGTTTACACTGGTGACGTCACAAGAATGCCTGCAACCGACTTGGGACTAAAATACCACTAGAAAGTACTTTGTTCGGGAACAAAGCACGAGGCTTTGTATTGTGCAGCTCACACGGACTTGACTTGGTCCGCCGACTCGACTTAATTATATCACCTCATTAACTAAGTACGGCGTCACACAGTCCTACCACTTTCATTCAAACTTTGCATCTCTTCAGCTTATTTAAAGGTATATTTAACGTGTTTAAGGTGGCTGCAGTGGATATGGCGTGGTTTCAAAACAAACCCAGTCAACTTAGTGTTTACATGCCAAAAAAACAATACTCCGAAAAAAAACTCTGAAACCTGTCATATATACATATAGATATATATATATATATAGCACCGACACCGCCGAATAGCGGAAAACTCTCTAAAACGGACATTTTGCTTCCAAGCTTACCGAATATATCAGAAGCATCAGGATTCTTCCGAACAACCAACTTTTTACTACGTTTATATTAGCTTGCTTTCTTGTTTGTTTGTTTGTCCAGTACAAATCTTGCAATCGATTTTTAACAAACTTCCCGAGTAGCTACTCATTTGAAACTTTTAGAAAAGCTCAGAACACGATGACAATGCATTATTTTAATACTTTTAGCCATCTTTCAGCAGAATTTAATTGGTTTTCAGCAAATTTTGCTGTATGGAAAGTTAGTTCGGAAAAAATCCGCCAGTTATTTTATTTGTTTTGACTTATCCCATATTTACAATCTTCGTTTTGACGGGTTTCAAATTTATGATTTATTACAGAAAATATAAAAACGTAGTATATAAAAAGTTCTTTTTATGTTGTAATTATTTATATCTTCGAATTAAAAAATTCCCAAAAAAGAATCCTGTTTCAGACATCGGGGAACATTTTGTATCTCGTGTATGTTTGTCGGTCTGTCTGTCGTTTAATATTTTTGCGAACCAAATTTTAATCACAGTTAATTTTATACAATGTTTGTACAGGAACAATAATCTAAATTGCTGTCACACTCGATAACGGAAGTGGACAGAAATCTCTCTTTAAAATGATACCTCCCTACAACGAACAAAACACTAAGTTATTATAAAAGTTTTATAAGAAATATGTATTGTAGATTTATTTACACCAAAGCAGTATTCTTTTTTGATGCCTCGACATCCACTTGTCCGAAAACAAGTAAGAATTTATTTTTAGTAATATCAAGATAAAAAGAACTTTTTATATACTACGTTTTTAAATTTTCTGTTGAATCATATGTAATGCTCATAATATAATTGTCATTGTTATACATAATGTTAGTACATAGAAAAAGTACATAGTTCCGGTTCCGAATTTATTTACTTCACATAATAATGACAACCATCTAGAGGGCTGATCTTAAACCTATAAAAGGACAAATCTTTGTACAACGGATCTTACCAATACCGAATCTAAACCATGCCATTGATATGCCCCCGAGTAGGGACAGTAAGAGAAGAAAAATGTGTTCAAGTAAAGAAGTACAGATGCAGAAAAATTAAACTTATACCTAGGATACAAGTATAAACTACTATATACACCGAAACCTCGGTGGCACACGTCATTTAATTTATAATTTTTTTTTATGGGTCGTGAGGGGTGAATTAAAACATTACTTTATTTCTTTGTTTACTTTTCGCTGTCATTCAAGGTTTAACTCTTAATAAAAAATCACAAATTTGAAATCCGTCAAAATGAAGATTGTAAATACTATGGGATATGTCAAAACAAATAAAATAATTTGCGGATTTTTTCCGAACTAACTTTCCATGCTGCAAAATTTGCTGAAAACCAATTAAATTCTGCTGAAAGATGGCTAAAAGTATTAAAATAATGCATTTTCATGGGGTTCTGAGCTATGCTAAAAGTTTCAAATGTCTAGCTATTCGGGAAGTTAGTTAGAAATCGATTGTTAGATTTGTACCGGACAAACAAACAAGAAAGCAAGCTAATAAAAACGTAGTAAAAAAGGCCTTAATAAGACCAGAATGTAAAGCGTATAACAAGTGGTATTGTTTTCGTGTAATGTCGTAATGTATTCATTAAAATGTATTTGGAATCAAATACAAAGTTTGGGTGCAGAAAAAATGTATTCTAAATTGAGTTCAACACAATAATTGGTTTACAATGATATCAGTTTTAATTTTATCATTATATTTTTAATAGATTTAAAAAATTTTAGGTCCCCTGAGTCCAAAACAAATCGGTACTTCTTTAGATTGTTACTCCCCTATGAGTTTTTAGAATATAAATGGCTTTGACTAAATAACTATTAAGACAAAGTGGTGTTTAGCGCAATGTACTTTGGGACAAAGGGATATCACATTTCTGTTATTATAAGGGGAGTAACAGTCTAAAGATAAACATTCCATACACCTACTTTAGATTGTTACTCCCTTCTATTTTCTTTATAAGGGGAGTAACAATCTAAAGAAGTGCCAAAAAATCAGTCTGTCTGTCGTCTGTAGTCGTGGGAAAAACTAAGAGGTTCGTAAGTAAAAGAAAATTATTATTTAAAAAAAATTTCCTATGATTTTGATTAGTCCAAGTGTGACAAACATTCGACTATTTACGATTATTTGTATGGCCCAGGCCCAGCCAATATAAAAAGTATGTAAATATCGAAGAATCAATGGTTTTGTAACATAAATTTAAAAAAAATCGGGTACAGGGTACCTCGGAACTTTTCCTCACTTCAGAGGCCAATAAAGTGGCCTCCTCAGGAGGAAGCAGCATTGGACGTGGTCAGTACTTGGATGGGTGACCGTTTTGAACAAACTGATTTATCATCATTCTTCAAAAAAACCTTATTTTTAATACCTATATTTTATTTAATTATTTGAAGTTTGGCGGTATTTTGACAGATGTAAACAAACTTTGACGTCATCAAAATTATCGCACTAATAAATAACTATATTCGCTTATAACTTTTAAACTAATTAATGGAATTTCATCGGGTTTTTTGATATTTGTTCCTTAATTTTTTCGGTATATGCTATACGTCAAAAACCTATTTATACTTTCGGTATTATTAACCGTCAAAGTTTAAAAAATCAAAAATTGATAACTTCAAAATGGCGGCCAATATCAAAATGAAATTTGGTGGGCTTGTTTGTCGTACAGAGAGGTATATTCGTGTCAAATTTCAACTCGATCAGGACCATTGTCGATTTATTACGATTTTTTTTAAATTTTTGCTGACTCAACAAACTGGGTTCAAGATGGCGAAAAAATTTGATTTTCCGGGCGGCACCACTACAGGTAAGGACTGATTTTTCTGCCAAGTTTCAACTCTCTAGGTTAAATACCTTGGGCGCTGCGATGATAACACACACATACATACATACAGACGTCATGCTGAAAACCACTCAGGAGGTCTTAAAAACATCCAAAACGGATAATTCCATTGAAATCTTGAAAAAAAAGTTTGGTGGAAACAGTACTTTTTCTACTATAGGTAGTGAGGAAAAGTAAAAAATATATAAAAGATTAGATAATAAATGGAGAAAGAAAAACAACATACGTAGATTTCTCCTTCACCATTGTAGATTCTTCTATTACCTACGTAGCTTTCTCCTTGACCAATGTAAATTTTTCTATTACCAACGTAGTTTGGGGCAAATGGTTTTGATAATTTGATTCGTTTTAAGACAGCGGTTATCGTGAAAGGATTGCATTTTCGTCGGCTTGAGGCAAGGATCTTATAAAATAGGGATTGAGCACTAGGCGAAAAAAGTGTCGCCAAGAACTTGAAAAATCTAGTAGGATAGATTACCTTCCCTATGGTTATAACTGTAGAAGATCAAGAAGAATAGGAAAAATTCTTAAAAATTCGATCAGGTTATGTTTTTATCTTTCCTCGTGTTTCATATTTCTCCTTGTTTGGTAGTTTGTGATTTCTCCCTTGCTTTATGTTTTGTTTTCTCTAGTGTACAATTAATTTATTTTTTAGTGATTTTGGACTTGATATATTGAAGCAATCTTGTTTACTGTGTTTGCAGTTACAAAGGTTGTTGTTAAAATTTGTAAAAATCTAATTCTGCAATTGAAATAACCCGTTTCCAAATTAATTAATATTAATTATTCGGTTATTAAAAACTATTCTAATAGCTAAATGTTATTAATATATTAAATTAAAACTGTAAATTGAAATAAATACCCTTAAAACAATAAAATGTTTTATAAAAAACTTAAAAAAATGTTAGATTGTAGCGTAACCTTTCATTCAAAAATAAACAATGGATAACAGTAGGGAAGAAATTCGTCCTACTTATTCGCACGCACATTGGTAGTTTGCATGTAGATTTTTTCCAAGTTTTTGGCGACACTTCTTAACCCGAGAGAAATGTTTAGTGCTCAATCCCTATTTTATAAGATCCTTGGCTTGAGGAGGTTACGAGAACTGTATACTGATATGCTCAGGTGAAGATAAGGAAAAACGAAGGAGATGACTCAAGTGGACGAGCTGAACTAGATTCAGCAGATCTGCTGTTGCGTCACATTCAGCAACTCGCAGTTCTCATCAACCCACGTTATCTTGTCTCCAAGGACCGTGATACATCTTCATATAAAACACATCTACAACCTCTTCAGTAAGTCTAGGATTAAAAGCATTAAAAGAAAGAAAGGCAGGGAGTGGGAGAGATACAGCGAGCAAAATGCTGCTATTTTACCCCATTGAGTTATCGTAGTCAGAGCAAAGTTTTTTTGTGTTTCACAGATCACTGTGATTTACAGTCTAGCGGCGACACAAGCATCAAACTCTACCTCCTCCAATTATAACTCCATAGTCTTTGTCACCATTCATATTTCCGCTACTTGTGAGGGGAGAAGAACGCATTCGCCACTGCACCTACACGGATGGCGTCAGTCTCTGTCCATTCTCTATCTGATACTGACTTCTTTCTGCAACTCGCAGAAGCTTAGAGGAGTGACAAGCACTTAAACTACATAGTATGTGCATAACAGAAAAACTCCTTCATCCCCACCGTATGAGGAGCCGTACTTGATACTGAAACGGAAGGATAAAACTATCACGCTTGCGATATCAACGGGAAATCAAAAACGGTAAAAGCATAGATAGGGTGAATGCCATATTTTACCACGAATTAAGGACGACACGCCGCGGCGTGCGGCGTGCTGCTCTGCGGCGCGCCGCAGAGCAGCAACATTGTCATCTTTCACCATATGACAGAGTCTCAATGGCAATTCTTTCATCGAGTACTTTCAATGGAGAGTTTCTTACATCATGCGTAACACGAATGTAAAGAGCTTTTGTTATCTACATTGCTTCACATTTGTCTATATACTAAGTAATATCAATTTAGTATTTGGCACATAATATGTAGTATTTATTATATACTCTCTAAATATTTTGAATTTGCTAAAAAGATTTGTTATTAATAGTTTCCGGTTCTGTTTGTCAATATTTATAATGTTATATGTAATATTAATGATTTTAATCACTGTTATTGTTATTAAATTTAAAAATAGACTGCCAATTAGTGTGGCACATAGCTTCCTCGCATGCTATCACGTACTTTTTGATTTTATACTTTTACAAGCCATTATTGTCTAATTTGTTTAATTTTTTCCCCTGTTTTTTTAATCTTTCAAACATTTTTTTAATTTTTTACTTGAATTAAAGTATGAATTAAGCAAAAGTTAAAGAGCGTAGACGGTTCAAAGTAATCTGAGGTTATCTGCGGGCTACTTTTGATAAACTATAAAAGTTTCATACAAATCAGATAAGTACTTATGAAGCTATAGGTGTAAATTAATGTATGCTTGTGCACATGTGGAAGAGAAACAAATGAGCGCAGAAGGTTAAAACTTATATGGGACCAACAATGGGCTACTCATAACCTACCACCCAAATTTCATTAAATTGGACGGATATTTTTTAAGATACGTTGGTTCGCAAAAAAATCGAACCACAGACCGACAGACAGACACCGAACCAAAAATGATCCCTGATGTCTGAAATGGATTTCTGTCTTGGAATTTTTGAAATCGGAGACATAAAAATTGATCGTTCTTCAGAACGATCACATAGCTCCGTTATACCTTCGGTAAGCTCGGAAGCAAAATTTAACTTACATTTTATAACGTTATTTTTATTGAATATATAAATAAATCCTCTTTAACTATTCATTGACATTATTTGACGATTGTGACGATCTCATAGAGTAATAATACATTTTAATTTTAACTTCTAATTCTACTTTGATAAAACAGATTCACTTAAGACATCACTAATGTAAGTTAAATTACCATTCTGTTACTATTATTTCTACATCATTAATTCATCTTATAATAAAATTGACTGCCAATTGGTGTGGCACATAGCTTCCTCGCATCCTACCACGCACTTTATTGATTTTATACTTTTACAAGCCATGATTGTTTAATTTGATTAATTATTCCCCCCGTTTTTTAATCTTTCAAAATTGTTTGGACTTTTTACGTAAATTTAAGGATCAATTTAGCAAAAGTTAAAGAGCGCAGACGATTCAAATTAATCTAGGGCTACTTTCGTTGAACTATAAAAGTTTCATATAAATCAGATAGGTACTTTTGAAGCGATAGGTGTAAATAAATGTATGTTTGTGCGCATATGGAAGAGAAACAATTGAGCGCAGAAGGTTGAAACTTATAGGGGACCAACAATGAGCTAATTATGACCTACCATTCAAATTTCATTAAAATCTGACGTTTAGTTTTTAAGATATGTAAGTATATTGGTTCGCAAAAATTGAACGGCAGACCGGCAGACAGACACGGAACCAAAAATGTTCCCTGATGTCTGAAATGGATTTCTGTCTTGGATTTTTTAAAATCGGAGACCTAAAAATTTTATGTTCTTCAGGACGATCATGTAGCTTCCGTTACCTTCGGTAAGCAAATGATTATATAAATTGAGAGAAGAGATTACTTTTGTCTATTTTCAGAGGATTAAAATTAAAAATTGTTTGTAATAATTTTTGTAATTAATTTAAACTTTGGTTGTTGCATCAATAAAACAGAAACAGACTGAAGATGCCCTTATGAAGGGTCGAAACGTTTCGAAATTAATACGGCTTAGAGAGTTTATTTTATTTTTTCACACACCTGTCAAATTCCATCCTTACTCAACTTGTAGTAATGTCCATATAAAATTAACAAAAGTCTGAATTAGGTAGAACCCGAATTCAAGGTGTTCATATGAAAACCAAGTCAGTGAGCATTTAATTGCTGTTGAATGAAGTTTTCTTTTGATTTGTATTTAGTCTTTAGCATGAGTCCCCAACCATATCATTTCCAACCCCTAAACATAAATTTGGAAATTCACTCAACTTTGGATAAATCTAAAGTGGATGTTAAATCCACTTAGAGGGGTTCGGATAAAAAAAAAAGTTCAGAGTAAAGTACAATCTCCAAAGTGTTCTCTACAAGATAGGATACTTTCTATTCGGTTTGGTCTTCGTAAAAAAATACTCATGCACCTAGGGAGTAAAGTAAGCCATTATTCCCTGATCTAAAAATTTTGTTCTTGAGGCGAAGCTGAAGGAACCGTGGTCCCTATATCCCGAGGCGAAGCCGAGGGAATTAGATTCTTTAATTCCCGAGGCGCAGTCGAGGGAATAACTTAAATTAGCTCCTGAGGCGCAGCCGACTGACATAATTAACGCGAGGGGAATAATGGCACTTTACTCACGAGGTACATACAATATTTTATCTCCAGTAGGAACAAAATACACATTTTCCTCCATTGCACATTTTTTATTTATTATTTTAATAAATAACAATAATTATTAGCACTTTTAATAGCAGATATAAGAGATTCAATATTAAAAACATATCAGAATTGGAATTAAAGTCAAGTAGAAGGTTATTTAGATGCAGGTTATAAACAAAGATAAACATGGTCGAAAAAGCAAGTGTCGCCAACCTGATTTCAACAACTTCATTACATTAGCCATACATTTTCTACTATTTATAAAATAATTAAGTTGCAATCTTTACTTTTACAACCTACTTTACTTTTTCTCCCTACTTTTTGAGCTCAGGGATGAGAAGACTTACTTTAGTCCCTCTAAACTAATTCAAAATCATAACTTTTTCTCCCTACTGGAGATAAACACATTTTTGTCACTAGATGGGGCTGGAGAGGTCGGATCTAAAACAATCTATCTGCGTCACTTCAATCCCTTTAAGATCAAGCATAGGCTAGTTTAGTTTTTTTTCAAGTTGCATTAAGCCAGATATATCGCCTGTACAAAATTCCTGTAGTCAAATCAGATAGTGTACATATTTCATATGAACACAAAAATATTTCAATAACTAACCATCATGTTAACATGTGCTTTACGATCTGTAAAACCCTTAAAACCTTTTTCCTCAACAGTTTAACAATGGAACCATGAACCTTTCCATTGCTCGAGTTTGTTTAATGAAACCACTTACTACGTGCATCTAGGTATTATTTCACTAACAATATATTTCATAGTACCTGAGGTACCCTAATCTCCTCCAACCTTTGAAAGTTTCTAAATTTGACCGTCTTAACATCTGCAGCTCTTAACACTTACATCCCCACCCTCCTCTTATACTGAGAGGATGATTGTAGTTGAGACAGAAATCGAGGCAACAAATCCAATTTAAGTAATCAAATAATTTTATTTATCTCCAGTAGGGAGAAAATGTTATGATTTTGAATTAGATTAGAGGGACTAAAGTAAGTCTTTTCATCCCTGAACTCAAAAAGTAGGGAGAAAAAGTAAAAGTAGGGCAAAAAAGTAAAGATTGCAACTTAATTATTTTAAAAATAGTAGAAAATGTATGGCTAATGTAATGAAGTTGTGGAAATCAGGTTGGTGTCACTGCTTTTTCGACCATGTTTATCTTTGTTTATAACCTGCATCTAAATAACTTTCTATTTGAGTTTAATTCCAATTCTTATTTAATTTTAATATTGAATCTCTTATATCTGCTATTAAAAGTGCTAATAATTATTGTTATTTATATTACAATAATAAATAAAAACTGTGCAATGGACGAAAATGTGTATTTTCTTGCTACTGGAGATAAAATATTGTATGTACCTCGTGAGTAAAGTGCCATTATTCCCCTCGCGATAATTAGGACCATGGTTCCTTCGGCTTCGCCTCAAGAACCAACTTTTTCGCTCAGGGAATAATGGCTTACTTTACACCCTAGTTGCATAAATAACTATTATTTTTTGGCTACAGAGCTTATCAAAGGTAACGAAAGCTACGTGATCGTTCTGAAGAACGAAACATTTTTAGGTCTCCGATTTCAAAAAGTCCAAGACAAAGACAGTAGTCCGTTTTTGACATCAGGGAACATTTTTGGTTCCCTGTCGTTTAATTTTTGCGAACCAACATATCTTAAAAACTACACGTCTGATGTTAATGAAACTTGGATGGTAGGTCATAATTAGCCCATTGTTGGTCCCATATAAGTTTCAACCTTCTGCGCTCATTTGTTTCTCTTCCACATGCCAATTTATTTACGCCTATAGCTTCAAAAGTACTTATATGATTAGTATGAAACTTTTATAATTTATCGAAAGTAACCCGCAGATAGCTACAGATTAATTTGAACCGTCTGCACTCTTTAACTTTTGCTAAATTGATACTTTAATTCATGTAAAAAATCCAAACAATTTTGACAGATTAAAAAAACGGGGGAAACAAACAAATTAGACATTAATGGCTGGTAAAAGTATAAAATCAATAAAGTACGTGATAGGATGCGAGGAAGCTATGTGCCACACCAATTGGCAGTCTATTTTCAAGAAGAGGAACTAGTGTTTCAATGGCGGCTTCGTAAAATAAATTTACTATTAAAGGAGAGACCTATCAATTTATTCCTGAATTCTCTTAGTTTAGAAACATATATTATATCTTCCATCAATATTGCCAAATATTGGTACTTCAATAGATTGTTACTCCCCAATATGTTTTTAGAATATAAATGTCTGACTAAATAACAATTAAGACAAAAGGATGTTTAGTCCAATGTACTCAGGGACAAAGGAATATCACACTTTTGTTTTTATAAGGGGAGTAACAGTCTAAAGAAAAATATTCTGTGACCTTCTTTAGATTGTTACACCCCCTCTAATTTTCATATAAGGGGAGTAACAGTCTAAAGAAGAACATTCTGTGACCTTATTTAGATTGTTACACCCCCTCTAATTTTCTTATAAGGGGAGTAACAGTCTAAAGAAGAACATTCCTTACACCTTCTTTAGATTGTTACTCCCCTCTGATTTTTTTATAAGGGGAGTAACAGTCTAAAGAAGAACATTCCTTACACCTTCTTTAGATTGTTACTCCCCTCTGATTTTCTTATAAGGGGAGTAACAGTCTAAAGAAGAACATTCCTTACACCTTCTTTAGATTGTTACTCCCCTCTGATTTTCTTATAAGGGGAGTAACAGTCTAAAGAAGAACATTCCTTACACCTTCTTTAGATTGTTACTCCCCTCTGATTTTCTTATAAGGGGAGTAACAGTCTGAAGAAGAACATTCCTTACACCTTCTTTAGATTGTTACTCCCCTCTGATTTTCTTATAAGGGGAGTAACAGTCTGAAGAAGAACATTCCTTACACCTTCTTTAGATTGTTACTCCCCTCTGATTTTCTTATAAGGGGAGTAACAGTCTAAAGAAGAACATTCTGTGACCTTCTTTAGATTGTTACACCCCTCTAATTTTCTTATAAGGGGAGTAACAGTCTAAAGAAGAACATTCCTTACACCTTCTTTAGATTGTTACTCCCCTCTGATTTTCTTATAAGGGGAGTAACAGTCTGAAGAAGAACATTCCTTACACCTTCTTTAGATTGTTACTCCCCTCTGATTTTCTTATAAGGGGAGTAACAGTCTGAAGAAGAACATTCCTTACACCTTCTTTAGATTGTTACTCCCCTCTGATTTTCTTATAAGGGGAGTAAGATAAGAGTCTAAAAAAGAACATTCTGTGACCTTCTTTAGATTGTTACACCACCTCTAATTTTCTTATAAGGGGAGTAACTATCTAAAGAAGAGCCCAAAGATTAATAGTGATTAGCAAGTAGTTAGAAAGGGAAGATAAGCGTTCGATTCCCAGTAGGGTAGGATTATTTTTACAGTAAAATTTTATAATTTAGCAATAATAAATTGTATCTAGTAACAAGTAGTATTTAGGGGCACCATAATAACGAAGATGCAATTTAATATTTGTGAGTTATCCACGATGTAATAGAAGGTATAAAGTCGGAGATATGCATGTTGTTAATGTTGTACATGTTGTTCATGTACATGTTGCACATGTTGTTCATGTACATGTTGCACATGTTGTTCATGTTGTACATGTTGCATATGTTGTACATGTTGCACATGTTGTACATGTTGTATATGTTGTGCATGTAGTACATGTTGTACATGTTGTACATGGAGGTACATGTTGTACATGTTGTACATGTTGTAAATGTTGTACATGGTGGTACATGTTGTACATTGAGGTACAAGTCTGTTGTTAAAGCTGGCAGGCAGGTGTCGGGTGGCGGCCATGAGAGCGACACAGAGTGACCCGGGCAGGTCATTTCCTTCGATTGTGTCGGGTGTGACCCTACCAACCTCGCTCATCGTCTCCTACTAGAATAGTCAATATCTGCCGTCCACTGTCCCGGCCCCACTTTCCTATTATATAAACCGGTCCCTGTTTGCACACGGAATTCTCCCTCTGGTCCCTATAGTCCAATAGATGTCGGAATTAATCTCACCCAATATTCCCACATCGTCATTATGCCGAGGACGGAGAGTGGCTGAACATAATCATAATCGTTGACGACACATCCAAGAACTGCGAGGAAGCGAGAAGAATAATGATAAAAGACTACTTAAGTCTCTTAAAGATAATAATAAATATTTCAAGAAGGACTTAAGCCTGCCAAAGTCTCTAAAGATAAGTCCTAGAAAATAAATTGGAGATATCATAAGAAAGGAGTCTAAAAAAAGTCCAGTCATGCACCATGACTTAATCAGCGAATTTTCAAAGAAATGGCACATAGCAATATTCACTTCTATGTAGAATAACATTTTTAATTTCCTCTCTGCTTTTCCATTTAAATCGAAGCGAATAAAAATAGACTCCCAATTAATGTGGCACATAGCTTACTCGCATGCTATTCCGTATTTTTTTTTATTTTATGCGTTTACAAGCCATTATTGCTATTGTCGAATTTATTTAATTGTTTCCCCACGTTTTTTTTTAATCTGTCAAAATTGTTTTAATTTTTTACATAAATTAAAGTATCAATTTAGTAAAATTTAAAGAGCGTAGACGGTTGAAATTAATCTGAGGCTATCTGCGGTACTTTCGACAAACCATCAAAATTTCATAAAAATCAGATAAGTACTTTTGAAGAAATAGGTACAAATATAAGTATGATTGTGCGCATGTGGAAAAGAAACAAATGGACGCAGAAGGTTGAAACTTACATGGGACCAACGATGGACTAATTAAGACCTACCATACAAATTTCATTAAAATTGGCCGAGTAGTTTTTATGATAGGTTGGTTCGCAAAAATTGAGACTTCGGACACACACGGAACCAAAAATGTTCCCTGATATCACATAGCTTCCGTTACCTTCGGTCAGCTCATAAGCAAATTATTGAGTTATAAGTAAAACCTTTAATGTACATAGTATACATTTAACGTTTAAGCGTATGTAGAAGAGACACAAATAGGTTGAATCTTGCATGGGACCAAGAATGGGCTAATTATGACCTACCATCCAAAATCCCATGAATCAGATGAGTAAATTTTATTAATTTTAAATGATGAGTAAGTTATGTTGGTTGGCAAAAATTTAGCGAATGACCGACAGAGACGGAACCAAAATTGTTCCCTGATGTCTAAAACGGATTTCTGTCTAGGAATATTTTGAAATCGGAGACCTAAAAAATTTTCGTTCTCCAGAACGGCCACATAGCTTCCGTTACCTTCGGTAAGCTCGAAAGCAATATTATATATTAAAAAACTTGGAAATATTTCAAGCTCTTTTATCTCAAGAACAAAATATGCGGAAATATTTAATTTTAAGAAATGTAAGAGCATTTTGTCAGCTTTAAAATTATACTTTTTAACCTAAAATATTCCTATGTTAAGTGGACAAATAATTAAATTAAAATTAGTAAATACATTGAGTCATTCTTCATGACATGCTTTTATGAATTCTGCAAAACTAATGACTGATTATTGTATTGTCATTGGAAGTACATAATCTGAGCAAGTTTCCGCTATCTAGAGGTGGTTAGAGGTGGTTAGAGGTGGTTAGAGGTGGTTAGAGGTGGTTAGAAGTGGTTAGAGGGATTTAGAGGTGGTTAGAGGTGGTTAGTCAGGAAGTGGGTCAAATTTAGCTTACAAGATTTGCAGACAAAGAAAAGCAAGTATAGATAAAAGAGTGAACTCGTAAAAATCGAGGACTAAACCACCGCCATATGGTATAGCGCTGGATTTAGGAAAACACCATATAACTGTGAATGGGACACTAAAGTTCTAAGTTTTCTTTTAATAAATTTAGTCGTCTAACGCGCTTACACTTCTACTCCCCTTTTTCATCTTCAAATTCTAATTTTGTTGAACTCTTAAGTCCTCAAAGCTTAATTCTTTTAAAAATTAAATTGTCAACCAATATGGGCGGGAAATGGCAGCTCTTTATCGGATACGATATCCCAGGAGATAGCGTGCAAAAAAGTGTCTGATTAGCATCAAGCTAGAATCTTGTTCTATATTTTAATATTTTGGTGCCTTTTAAGAATATGCGGTCTGCTAAGTTCGTCAGCGGGACATAGCTAGGCAATAGGCATTTGAAAAAAAAACAAAAAAAAACGGTGGAGAGCGGCCATGTCCCGCAAATTATGGTGGACAATTTCATGATCGGCTTGGGTGGCCCGGAGGCTAGAGCGCTTGCCGTGCAATAACGCAATTTAAGGAGCATCGAGCTGGGTCATAAGGTGACCGCAGCTCTGGGTTAGTTTCCCGGACCAGGCCCCCGGCTCAATGTTCACCCAGCATTGTTTAAACAAATGGGAAGCTCCTCGAAAGAGTGGCGCCACCAGGTTTCGGCCAGGAAACCATGATGATGACACCTGGTTGTAATACAACCAGGAGGGGAGGCATGGTTAACGACCATATCTTCACACGAGTGAGAAGATTTCGGTCCCTAACCCAGGTTTGTTCAATGGGCCCACCTAAGTGGCCTGCGTCTTCGGGTATAAAAGCCCCCCGGAATAAAAAAAAAGAAAGACCAAAAATCAAGTTGATATTAAGTCACTTGATTGGTGACCACTTTGATTTTGAGTAATATTTTAATAACTAACCTTAATTATCATTACTACAATTATAGTCCAATTGGCAAATTTACAATTGGCCAATTGGCGGGACATGGCCGCTCTCGACCGGATTGTTTTTCTTAAATGCGCCAATTATTGCCAAGCCATGTCCCACACCACATATTCTTAAAAGGCACCAGAATACTAACGTGTTGTAATTCAAACTAAATTTTACTTTTAGAACTTAAATTTTATAAAAATAATTATAATGTAGTCACAGTTACAAATACGTGACAAAAAAAACATAACCAAAGGGCAATGTATATAGAAAACACTCTAAAAAAAGATTATACAAAAAGAGCGGTGCCCCAGGGTTGCTTCTGTTTTAGAGGATAACAAGGAAACTAGATGTAGACCAACAATGCTAGCTTGGTGGTAGTCAGGCCTCTTCCTTGCACGCTATCTCCTCGACTATAAGTATTACTTTTGAATTACGAGTATGTATATTATAAAAATTTAAGGGAGAACTTAAAGGAATGGAAAATTTAGTAAACCAGGGTATCTCCTGGACTTTTATAATAACATTTCCTTGAAGAATTTAGATTCCTAAGAGCATTGGGAAAACAGATTAAAGTGTATGTCAGGTTTTGATTCTACATCCTGTTTAGGATTATTTTACAGTAAATTTTGAATTGCAGTTAGTCTAACAGTAAGATTTTTACAGTAGTAACATCTAACAAATGGAAAATACTAGACAAAATAGTCGTGTATCATGAGAAAGCTTGTAATAATACGAGTATCTGAGTATTATTCCGAAAGGGCCACAGAGTTTAATAGCGTCATGAGAAGAAGACGAGGGAACACTCACAGTATAGTCGTGGTCTCCCAGCCAAGTACCCCAGTCTGCCGTCTGTCTCCGTATTCATCCCGTCTCCCTTACCAGCAGCTGTCTTCCCCCAATTACCTAAAGAATACAACCATTCCTAGCGTAGTCTGCAGTCTGTAGAACCAAAAAAAACACCGAAGGACTCAAAAGAATCCTCATGATTTACTGGTATATTTGCTCCAGTGGCGGCTCCAGAGGGGGCCGTAGGGGCCATCCCCCCCCCCCCCCCCCCGGAGATTTTATCCATTACAAGATTTTTTTTATAGTCACTCGACAATTTAGTTGAAGCGAGCTTCTTACATTTAACAAACTATGCATCTTGTCTGTCTGTCAGTAACGTTTACGCGTGTGACGATAACTTGAGTAAAAGTTGACCGATTTAGTTGAAATTTGGTATACATGATCCTCTTACTAATATTCAGGCTAAGTTCGTTGGACAGCGTGATCCGTCCAAGAGTTCGTGCGCAACGCTCGCGTAAACGAGAGGTTCAAAAATTTAATTGGAATTTCAGGACGGGAAAAGATTCATCATCTATTCGATGAGACATGAACATTTTTTACAAATTCCGACACCGCTATGAATTAATAAAGATCTAAAACTATTAAAGCGGACCTAAACGTTTATAATAAAGAAAACAACCTTTTTACCGATATCTTACGTTCTAACAAAATTACCAGTTGGAAAGTAAAAAGTGTTTTTTCAACTTTCCTCTAACCATCTCTAACCACCTCTAACCTCGTCTAACCACCTCTAACCACCTCTAACCACCTCTAACCACCTCTAACCTCCTCTAACCTCCTCTTACCATCTCTAACCACCTCTAACCACCTCTAACCTCCTCTAACCACCTCTAACCTCCTCTAACCACCTCTAACCATCTCTAACCCTTTAACAATCTCTAACAACCTTTAACCACCTCTAACCACCTCTAACCACCTCTAACCACCTCTAACCACCTCTAACCTCCTCTAACCACCTCTAACCACCTCTAACCTCCTCTAACCACCTCTAACCACCTCTAACCACCTCTAACAACCTTTAACCACCTCTAACCACCTCTAAAAAGAAAACAAAATTTAAAAATTTCAAGTGACAGTTAATAATAGTTAGGAGCTCAGTCTCAACACCAGCTCACGTTATGCGATATGTCTATAAACAATTTCGAGACATAGGCTGTAACAGTCCGCTGAGACCGTATATTGTCTCGGTGAAGTGTCCACACCTAAATTTGTTTTTGTCGTAATTCTTATCTCTTTATTATGGCCGACACTGCTAAGTGTGGGATGAGTGGTCCGCATTTTAAGTGAAAAAGCTCGAAAACGTAAATGTCGGTGGGCGCGCAGGGTGTTCGAAGAAAGACCTGAAGTTTCAGGAATTATTTATTATCGATATAAAGATTGTATATTAATCTTTATATCGTTCTTTATATCTTTATATTGTATCTTCTTAAATTAGAAATATATTTAATTTTCTTTTAATAAAAAATACGTCAAATTATTAATAATTTATAAATCATTGATCATCATAATGATAAATAAATTTAACTATTGTAGATTCAAGTTGGTGCATTTTATTTAAAAATCTGGCCTGGAATTATTGTACATTTTATTTATATGTAATAAAAATTATTCAATTGAACAGCAATTATGATCTATTAATTGTATAACTTTAACTCAAAATAGACTGCCAATTGGTGTGGCACATAGCTTCCTCGCATCCTATCACGTACTTTATTGATTTTATGCTTTTACAAGCCATTATTATTTAATTGCTTCCCCTGTTTTATAATGAGTCAAAATTATTAGTTATAGAATCAATTAAGCAAAAAGTTAAAGAGTGCAGACAGTTGAAATTAATATGGTACCATCTGCGGTCTACTTTCGACAAACCATTTCCGAAACCAAATTTCATAAAAATCAGATGAGTACTTTTGTAGATGTAGGTGTAAATAAATGTTCGTTTGTGCGCATGTCGAAGAAAAAAAAAATGAGCGCAGAAGGTTGCAATTTATATGGGACCATCAATAGGCTAATTATGACCTACCATTTTTCAAATTCTATTAAAATCGGAGCGTAGTTTTTAAGATACGTTGGTTCACAAAAAGTGACCTACAGACAGACAAACCGACCACCAGACTTGGAACCAAAAATGTTCCCCGATGACTGAAACGAATTTCTAAAATCGGAGACCTAAAAATTTTTCGATCTTCAGGACGGTCACATAACTTCCGTTACCATCTGCAAGATCGGAAGCAAAACAGGTTAGTGCACTGCACATGCGCGAGTGGAAGCATTTAGAGCTGAAGTTTGAAACATATCAGTGGGCTATTTGAGGGTAAAGTTTGTCACTAAGAATTGCTTGAAACTGATAAGAGACAAACATGAGGACGTCTGATACTACCGAGTCGGTGCGACTCGAGTGAAGCGACAGAACGAGGTCAGACTGGAAGCCTTACGTAACTCCGTGCCATCATTACTTGGCTAGAACAACAGACCCTCAATTAACTCGACTTGTATCTCCCAGTTAGTAGAATCATTAGTCGTTAGTCGTTAGTCGTTAGTCCGTGCGACACCTGCACTCTTCCAAATACACTCTGTTTGCAAATCTTTTCAATTTTTCTTTAATTGTTCGGAGAATATATTCAGCTATCATTGCGTTTCCCCATTAAACCATTCTGCAAACAAGAGTTTCTTAACCGTCTGTAAATCACATAACATTTTAGATTGGTGTAAAGAAACATATCAGTCAAGAGAAAACAACAACAAAACTTGGCAAAATTTAGCAACAATTTAGCAAAATGTAATCTGCAAATACGGTTGAAATGATTAGTTTGTCAATTAGTATGGCAGATGCTTTTCCTCTCGTCCTTTAAGTGGTCGAATGGTCCAATAAGATTTGGGGATGATTTGATTTCTAATAGGATCACACTTAAATGTAAGCAATATTAAATTTACTCAGACGATTGAAAAGAATATGGGATTATCTATGGGGGTTATACTTCTAAAATAGTCTGGCAATTAGTGTGGCACATAGCTTCCAATTAATGACTATGCTTCTCCAACCTATTATTGTCTAATTTATTCAATTTCCCACCTGTTATTTAAACCTCCCAAAATTGTTTTAATTTTTCACATGAATTAAAGTATTAATTTAGTTAAAATTTAAAGAGCGCAGACGGTTGAAATTAATATGTTGCTATCTCCAGGCTACTTTCGACAAACCATCAAAATTTCATAAAAATCAAATAAGTACTTTTGAAGATATAGGTATGTTTTATAAATGTATGTTTGTGCGCATATGGAAGAGAACCAAATGAGCGCATAAGGTTGAAACTTACATGGAACCAACAATGGTCCAATTATGACCTACCATCCAAATTTCAATAAAATCGTACGAGTAGTTTTTAAGATATGTTTGTTTGAAGAAATTGAGCGACAGACAGACACGGAACCAAAAATGTTCCCTGATGTGTGAAACGGATTTTTGTCTTGGAATTTTAGAATTCGGAGACCTAAAAAAATTTCGTTCTCCAGAACGATCACGTAGCTTCCGTTACTTTCGGTAAGCTCGGAAGCTAAAACTATCTGAATTTCCTAAAACCGGATCAGAACATTTACAGATATAGGCATAAGAAAGTGCCAATTAGGGAGGAAAATAAATAACAGCTCGCATGACGAAAGGTCACACGAATAAAGCACATCAAGTTTAATTATATATTGCTTAAAAATATAGATTTGTTAAAAAAATAATTGGTGTGGCACATAGCTTCCTCGCATCCTATCCACGTACTCTATTGGTTTTATGCTATGTTTACAAGCCATTATTTTCTAATTTGTTTAATTGTTTCCCCGTTTATTAATCAGATTAATCAGTCAAAATTGTTTTAATTTTTTACATGTAGCAAAAGTTAAAGAGCGCAGACGGTTCAAATTAATCTTGGGATATCTGTGGGTTACTTTCGATAAACTGTAAAAGTTTCATACAAATCAGATAAGTACTTTTGATGCTATAGCTGTAAATATATTTATGTTTGTATGCATGTGGAAGAGAAACAAATGAGCGCACAAGGTTGAAACTTATATGGGACTAACAATGGGCTAATTATGACCTACCATCTAAATTTCATTAAAATCGGGCGTGTAGTTTTTAAGATATGTTGGTTCGTAAAAATCGAACGACAGACACGGAACCAAATATGTTCCCTGATGTCTGAAACGGATTTCTGTCTTGGAATTTTCGAAATCGGAGACCTAAAATATTTTCGTTCTTCGAAACGATCACATAGCTTCCGTTACCTTCGGTAAGCTCGGAAGCAAAAATATAGAATGTGACAAAATAGTCAGTCAATTAATGTTGCGCATAGCTGCATTATGTCCTATTATTGGTCGAATGAATACAACATATTGTAATGGCAACGGGAATTTTAATCGTAGTTGGTTGGACCGGTTTCGATTCCTAGTAGGGTCATATTTATTTATATTCAATATTAAATTTGCTTAGAGAGTTTAAATTAATATGAAACCATGTGTGGGCTATTTTCTTTAAAATCGAATGAGTACTCTTAATAATATAGGGGTTAATAACAACAGTTTCTGCGCGCATGCGGAAGAGAAATCAACATGCGCAGAAGATTAAAATTAATATGTAGCGACACAGTGTGCTTAAATAGTCTTACCATTAGTGTTTACTCTGTCAGCTTAGATTGACCAAATTATGTAATGTAAAAAATAAAGCAACTTAACTAATTTCTTGAGGGCAGAGCCCATTTACAAGTGTTTTTGTGTTTGCCCATTTGGCCAAACCTGTCTGTCGGTCCATGCATCAGTCTGATGTCGCTCAATTTTTGCAAATCGACATATCTTGAAAAATACTTGACCTATTTTAATGAATTTTGGATGTTAAGTCATAATTAGCCCATTGTTGGTCTCATATAAGTTTCATCTTTCTGCGCCCATTAGTTTCTCTTCGACATACGCACAAACATACATATATTTACACCTGTGTCTTCAAAAGTATTCATCTGATTTTTATAAAATTTGGATTGTTTGTCAAAAGTTGCCCACAGATAAGCCAAAAATAATTTCTACCGTCTTCATGTAATAAAAGCCAAAACATTTTTTAAAATTCGGGGGGGGGGGGGATTAAATAAATTTAACAGCAATGGGCTTAAAGCATAAAACCATTAATGTGTGCGAAATATGAGATGAGGAAACTATGTGCCGCACTAATTAGCAGAGGATTTACAATATAATTTGAAATTATTATTTATTCATTCCTTTGTCTACATAAGTAACTATTAAGACAAAAGGATATTTAGTCCAATGTGCCTTGGGACGAAGGAATATCACACTTCTGTTTTTTCATAAGGGGAGTAACAGTCTAAAGTATTGTCATAATGCTAATCCTTCGGTAAGCTTGGAAGCAAAGCTTTTTCTTATTTTAATCATTCGAGTATTAATCAAGTGTTCGCTAATTTGCTAAATGCATCGTGTCTTGAGTTAGAATGTAGGTAGTCATATCTATAAACAGGATAAAAATGACCGGCTAAAGTACCGTTGCGAGTAGTGTGGGGGAGCTCACAAGTTTGTTCAAGATGCCGGTACTGAGTCGTGAGTTTCAAACGTCTCCAGACGGCTTTTTTTCTACGTTTCGCAAGGCAGGAGCGCCCAAGAAATCGGATCCGGGCAGAATGGAGAATGAGAATGGTGAAACGAAGGCCACTGAGTCGGACGAGCGCCCACAGTACGGTCTGAGTTAACCACGGCTGCAAGACTCGCTAGCAGCATCTGCCCACAACCTGACAAACTTCACTCTCGCAGCCTCGCAGCTTTTCGTCATTACGACTTCATAAGTATTAGCCAACGACAATAAAGTCCAAGTCCTCCGAGTCACGTATTTTCAACTCTAACACGAACTGGGAAGCTATTAATCGCTAACCTTGCCCGTCTAGAAATAATTTTTTTCCGTGGTAGGCTGTGAAATAGTAACTTTAGAGCCTAAAAAACATAGCTAAAATCCATTTTTTCATTACGTGGACTTATAAAATCTTTTCATTACTCCTAGCTAAAAAGAATTTTTTTTTTACGTCCTAGGACGTAAAAAATCTTTTCTTTCGTGCTGGTAGTTATCAAAACTTCCGTTTTAACGCTGCAATCTTTGAAGATACGATTAAAATCCGCTAGATGTCAATGCATTTTATTTATCTTTTCTTATAGTGTAACCTCTTTTTAAGGTTTCTTTTTTTTTAAATCTTAAGTATGTACTAATATTTGTTATTATTATATTGATTATTGATTAATATTTAATGTTTTTTCATTGTCTGCTACCTCGGAAAAACTAGCATACGCTACACGACTGTGAAGTGTTTTTTCTTTACCTTGGCAATATTTACTGCCCCGCTTCGCTCGACAGTAAATGTAATTGCCGCGGTAAAGAAAAAACTCACTTCACAGCCTAGTAACATAATATACTATTATAACAAAACTTTAAATTCTCAGTGAGTTAAAAAATTCTATTGGGGAAACTAGGTGTAATCCACGACGGTAACATTTGATTTCGTTGAAGTTGTTTGAACGCGCGTGAGTTCATTGTATCAGAGACTAGGGCTAATAAATGTTTCGTTTATTTGTCTAATGATAACTTCAGCGTAAAAATTCACTGATTTTAACATAATTCGGCACTCAGATGTATCCCAGCATTTGTGAAAATTACATAGATTTTAAGAAATTTCAAACTTAATATTTTCCAGATGGCGGCCAATATGGTAGACAACTAAACAAAATGTTTTTAGCTTGCATGACACGTTATACGTCAATTTAAAGGTCTTAAAGAGTTCAATAAGAATTCATAACGGCAAAAAACATCCCTTGTCTTAATAGTTATTTAGACAAAGGAATGTATATAATAATTTATATTCTTAGAAAAAAAAACATAGGGGAGTAACGATCTAAAGAAGTACTAAATTAATTATATCTCGAAATTCGGGGGCCTTCCCACAAACAAATGAAAAAATGTGAAAGAAAACTTTTTCTTGAAAACGGTTCCGATGATTTTGATTAAAATAATTCTACAACGTATAGTCCATTTAAATACGAATTAAACCGTATAAGACGTTTTCTTTGGAAAAGTCTAGTTTCTGAGAAAATAGCTATAAACGCGGATGGTGGGAGACCTGGTTCGATTCCCACTCGGAGAGGATTTAATGTTATGGTAAATTTTGATGAAACTTCCAATAATAATTAAATGAGAGGGTATGTTAGCGGTTAGCGAGATGCTGTCAAATAAAATATATTGAGCAAGTTTTTGCTTATGTTTCGCTAAATTTATTAGCATCATCAGAGTAACAAACAAAGTATAAAGTAAAAATGATACAAAATGTCGAGGTTGACTCAACGACATATTATAAAGGAAAGATTTTTTGTATTATTTTTATTTGACTCTTTGTTTCTTGCTCTGATGGTGCTAATAAATTTAGCGAAACGTTATCATGAACTTTCTCACTGTGTTTTATTTGATAGTATCTCGCTAACATGCTCTCTCACTATACTTGAACTGTCACGAACACCTCAATTAATATAATCTATCTATATATATATATATAAAAGTCAACGTATGTGTGTGTGTGTGTGTGTGTTTGTTCTTTATACAAATCTACAGTTTTAGTCCGATCTCGATGAAAATTTGCACACTTGATCTTCAAAGCAAGGGGAAAATCAAGGTCTACATGAATTTTCGAAATATAAATTTTGGTACACAGGGGTACGGGGTACAAGAAATGAATACGGAGTCAAAGTAATGAATACTTTTAATGATGCATATCGTTGAAAAGCTCTTTAAAAGTACAGTAATTGTTGTTATGTGTAGTTTTGTCATATTTTCATTTAGGAGGGAGGTAAAATGAAAAAATATAACTATATCTATATATAAAAAATGTCTTTTATACAAATCTACAGTTTTTTTCCAATTTGATGCATTTTTACACTCTTTTTCTTCCAAACAAGGTGAAGGTCACTGCCACATGATTTTCCGAAATTAAAATTTTGGTACACAGAGTTACGGGGTACAAATGTCAAAGTAATGGATACCCTTCATGATGCATATCGTTGGAAAGCTCTTTAAGAGTACATAAATTGTTGTTAAGTACGTTTTTGTCATATTTTCATTTAGGAGGGGGGTAAAATGGAAATGTATATCTAAATCTATAAAAGTCAACGTATGTGTGAATGTGTTTATGTTCTTTATACAAATCAACAGTTTTAATTCGATCTCAATGAAAATTTGCTCACTTGACCTTCAAAGCAAGGGGAAGATCCCTGTCTACATGAATGTTCGAAATTAAATTTTTGGTACACAGAGGTACGGGGTACAAATGTCAAAGTTGAAAACCCTTCATGATGCATACTGTTGAAAAGCTCTTTAAGAGTACAGTAATTGTTTTTACGTGCATTTAGGTGGGTAAATGGAAAAATATATCTAAAAGTCAACGTATGTGTGTAAAAAAATGCACACTTGACCTTTAAAGGAAGAAAAAATCAGTGTCTACATGAATTTTCGAAATTTAAATTTTGGTACACAGGGAACAGGATACAATAATGAATACGGGGTCAAAGGACTGAATACCCTTTATGATGGATATCGTTGAAAAGCTCTTTAAGATTGCATTAATTGTTGTTATGTACAGTTTTGTCATATGTATTTTCATTTAGGAGGGGGTAAAATGGAAAAATATAGCTATATCTTATAAAAAAAATAATAGTGTCTGTATGAGGGTACATGTCTTTTATACAAATCTACAGTTTTATCCCAATTTGATGAATATTTACTCACTTTCCCTTCAAAGCAAGGGGGAGATCACTGTCTACATGAATTTTCGAAATTTAGATTTTGGTACAAAGGGGTACGGTGTAAAAATGTCAAAGTAATAGATTCCCTTCATATCATGCATATCGTTGAAAAGCACTTTAAGAAAAAAGTAATTATTGTTATGTACAATTTTATTTAGGAGGAGGTAAAATGGAAATGTATAGCTATATATATAAAAATCAACGTATGTGGGTGTATGTTCTCTATGCAAATCTACAGTTTTAGTTCGATGTCGATAAAAATTTGCCAACTTGAACTTCAAAGCAAGGGGAAAATGACAGCCTACATGAATTTTGGAAATTTAAATTTGGTACACAGGGGTATGGTACAACTAATGAATACGGGGTCAATGTAATGAATACCATTGATGATGCAAAAGCTCTTTAAGAGTAGAGTAATAGTTTTTATGTATTGTTTTGTCATATTTTACATTAGGGGGGGGGGGGGAATTTAGGATATTTTAAAATTAGCTTATCAAAGAGGAGGGGGTATAGAAATAGGTGGGAGAGATAGAATCTAGATATTCTTGCATAGTAAAATAATTTATATGTTTCATTATGGTTGTTTATAAACGTATCTAATTATAATTACACTCCGTAGCGAAGCACGGGTACCCAGCTAGTAATTAAATATAACAACGAAAATTTAAAACAACTAATAAATGGACAACACTGAACCAAGTAATTATGTACTCACAATACACGACATTAACGTAATAAACAACATAATTAACTTAGTGCCTAACCGTATAAGAAAGTTTAGAAAGAGTTGTTGTGGGCAGATTAGTTGTTACTCTATGATTTTGAGGGTGCTATACGATTGAGTTTGGATTGTTGTCGCTAACAACTAGTTGCGTTATGAAAGCTAACAGCTCGGCTGTTTGCTTCATCGACAGTTGGTTCAAAGTCCAGTTGATTTTGGAAGTTGTTTTGCCGAAGCCTGTAGAAGCAAGGTGACATTTCACAGGACAAGTCGGTGGTTGGGGATGATGACGTGGTCAGTGGGAATCATCCTGACATAGTGAAAGGTGAGACAGGTATCGTAGGTATCTCGAGTCCTTACACAGACTGGACCTGGTCGTGCCAAGGCTGACCACCGACTTGGCACGGCGACTGTGTCGCTCCGTCAAGGATCTGCAGGTTCGACTCCGTACACGACCTCGTCTTCCTGCAACTTGATACGTCGCTTCCTTTCCACAACAACTCTCTCAGTTCTCTTCTCAACTTGGACCTTCCTGTCTAAACCTGACGATCCTTTACTCACAACAGATTCTCCCAACCTCTAAAGCTTTATGAAACTTGATAACGGTGCCTTCTCTAAGATGAAACTCAACTACCAAACCTCTTATTACATCCCTTCCTATTATCACTAACAATGATTATCTGCAGGTCGTTATAAATCAATTTGTAGCGCATCCGTTCCCTTGACGAACAAAATTTCGGTTTACAAACAGTCAGACAGTCACGTGTAACGTGCTTATATATTTCAAGCATGAACTAGAAACTAGACAATTAGGATGATGAAGAGCCATCCATTTGCTTGGGGTGTTTAACAGATAAATAGCAAATATAATTAGTTTTACATTATTGAGCTTATACCGAAGGTAACGGAAGCTATGAGGTCGTAAAGAACAATATTTTTTTTATTTAATATCTAGGCCTACATGGTAATAAGAAACATAGCCGATGATACCAAGCATGAGCCACACGTGGAGGGCCCGGTGAAGGCTAGTAAAATATAAAATAAGAAATTAAAATCAAATTATAACATGGCGGTCAAAAGTTTGACGAAGAATGTAGTAAGACAGTGGCGTATCCAGCGAGGTGGTTAGAGGTGGTTAGACTAGGTCTGGAGGGGGCCACATTCTAAGTCAGTTTAACGGGGGGTGGGGGGGGGGGGGGTCGTAGTGGTAACATGAAAAGGGAACTACTTATTCAACAAAGCATTTGATGCTTACTGCAGTATACAATCTCTTACTGCAAGTCATGGGCATCGTGTGCAGTTAATTATTAGGGGGGGAGGGGATTTATGGTGGGGTGTCCGGGCCCTTCCCCGAAAAATTTTGAAAATATGACCTCTCAAAACAGAGCTTTCATGCATTTCTGAGGTGTAATTGAATATGAGGTGAATGTACAAAATATGTATAAAAAAAAAAAGGAGGTATCTTTTTTTTACTCTATTGGTTCTGGGGGGGGGGGGGGGCACGTGCCCCCTGGATACGCCACTGTAGTAAGAAATGTAAAAGGATCAGAGGCGCTGTGCATAGAGGCGCTGTACAGAGGCGCTAGCTAAGGTCTCGGGGTGACCTTACCTTTACCTGTAAGAGTAGATAAGTGGGATCGATATTCAAATCCATCTAGGCCTAAACATGTTCTAGATATGACGTGACCCATATGATATATCATGTGGACTGGGCTTGTTAATAGGTTCACACTTGCTCAAGGCTTGGTAAGTCCCTAGTGAGTCACTACCGCAGTCACCGAGTCCAGTGTATTAGGTGGGTGAAGCAACTTCTTCAAGCAATGCTGATGAATCAAGTTCAATTCCAGGGAAATGGATTAACATTTTTTTTTTTTCCTCTTTTACAATAGTGTGCTTCACTAACTGGATTCCCGTACTTCCCCTACAGTGTATTATTTTTAATGTATTTTTGCTTTCGAGCTTACCGAAGGTAAAGCCTCGATTACACGGAGCGAGTTTACTCGCTACTCGCTGCGAGTAAACTCGCTCCGTCTAATATAGCTAGCTAGTAAACTCGCTACTCGCTCAACGTGAGCTAGTAAACTCGCTCACTGACTTGACTACTGATAACAGAATGACAACACAACACTAGCGCCGGAACGGGGGAATATGGCGATTTTACTCGCTGTGTGTAATTAAATGCTGCAGAGCGAGTAGCGAGTAGCTACTCGGTAGCGAATTTACTCGCTACTCGCTCTCGTGTAATCGAGGCTTAAGGGAAATAATTACAAGATAAAAATAACTTTTTATATACTACGTTTCTAAATTTTCTGTTGACTCATATGTAATGTTGATAATATAATAATTGTCATTATAATAATATAATGTTAGTGAAAAAAGAAGAAAAAGTTCCTAATTTATTTACTTCACATAAATGACAACCATCTAGAGAGCTGAAACCTATAAAAGGACAAATCTTTGTGCAACAGATCTCGCCAACACCGAATCTAAACCGTGCCATCGATATGCCCCCGAGTAGGGGGACAGTAAAAGAGAAGAAAAAGAAAAATGTGTACAAGTAAAGAAGTACAGATGCAGAAAAATTAAACCGATACCTAGGACACTAGTGTAAACAAACCTGGGTGTCACACGTCAATTAATTTATTTCTCTCCATTAGGGGTAAAAATTTATTATTTTGAATTTGTTTAGAGGGACTAAAACAGGTCTTTTCATCCCTGAACTCAAAAAGTAGGGAGAAAAAGTAAAAGTAGGGCGAAAAAGTAAAGTAGGGCAAAAAAGTAAAGATTGCAACTTAATTATTTTATAAATAGTAGAAAATGAATGGCTAATGTAATAATGAAGATGTTGAAATCAGGTTGGCGGCACTGCGCTTTTTTGACCATGTTTATCTTTGTTTTGTAACCTGCATCTAAATTACCTTCTATTTGAGTTTAATTCCAATTCTTATTTGTTTTTAATATCGAATCTCTTATATCTGTTATTAAAAGTTCTTAAAATTATTGTTATTTATTAAAATAATAAATAAAAACTGTGCAATGGACGAAAATGTGGATTTTCTTCCTACTGGAGATAAAATATTGTATGTACCTCGTGAGTAAAGTGCCATTATTCCCCTCGCGATAATCATCTCCCTCGGCTGCGCCTCGGGAGCTAATTAGAGTAATTCCCTCGGCTGCGCCTCGGGGATTAAAGAGTCTAATTCCGTCGGCTTCACCTCGGGATTTAGGGACCATGGTTCCTTCGGCTTCGCCTCAAGAACCAACTTTTTCGTTCAGGGAATAATGGCTTACTTTACTCCCTAGGTGCATAAATAAATATTCTTTGTTTACTTTTCCTTTTTCGCTGTCATTTAATGTTAATCTCTTAAGCCGCGTTTACACGATCCAACCAAGTTGACTTGGACCAAATAATTTTTGACTCTATTTAGACGCTACTTGGATCGTGAAAACAGGTTATCAAAGTCAACTTAGCGCAGTAAAGGGATACAAACTAAACCAGATAATTGAAAAAGTAGCTGATCCACAACGTCGTTATATTAAGAATAGAAACTGTTAAAATATATAATAACAAGTTAAATTTACTAGCTATCTGTACCTAGACGCTCGCGTAAACGTGAACTTCAAATGTAAAATCAGAATTTCAGCACGGAAAAGATTCTATCATCACCTTTTCGATGAGACCAACAGTTTTATTACTTTTTCCTCACTACTAATAGTAGGAAAAGTATTGTTTTCACATACATTTTTTTTTTCGAGATTTCAACGAAATTATCCGTTTTAGGTGTTTTTAAGACCTCCAGAGTGGTTTTCAGCATGACATCTGTATGTATGTATGCATGTGTGTTATCATCGCAGCGCCCAAGGTATTTAACCTAGAGAGTTGAAACTTGGCAGAAAAATCGGCCCTAACCTGTAGTTGTGCCGCCCGGAAAATCAACTTTTTCCGCTATCTTGAACCCAGTTTGCTGAGTCAGCAAAAATTTAAAAAAAATCGTAATAAATCGAAAATGGTCCTGATCGAAATTGAAATTTGGCTCGAATGTACCTCTCTGTATGACAAACAAGCCCACTAAATTTCATTTTGATTTTGGCCGCCATTTTAAAGTTATCAATTTTTGAATTTTTAAACTTTGACGGTTAATAATACTGAAATTATAAATAGGTTTTTGACGTACAGCATATCGTTGGAACCGGAAAAAATTAAGGAACAAATATAAAAAAAAACGATGAAATTCCATTCATTAGTTTAAAAGTTATAAGCGAGTATAATTATTTATTAGTGCGATAATTTTTATGACGTCAAAGTTTGTTTACATCTGTCAAAATACCGCCAAACTTCAAATAATTAAATAAAATATAGGTATTAAAAATAAGGTTTTTTTTAAAGAATGATAATAAATCAGTTAGTTCAGAACGGTCGCCCGTCCAAGTACTGACCACGTCCAATGCTGCTAGAATGCGAAGCACAATTAGTGGCCTCTGAAGTGAGGAAAAGTTCCGAGGTACCCCGTACCCCATTTTTTTATTTTTTTTAAACCAACACCGACACTGCTATAAATTGATTAAGATCGTTAAAACTATTAAAGAGGATCTAAACGTATATAAAAAGAGAAATTAACGTTATTACCGATATCTTCCGTTGTAACGTAACGATTTTAATTCAACTTCATATACACCTTCTAAAGTACAATTGGAACAGGCAACTAACATTTCAACTTGATACAAGCAGAAGTTTTTACATTTTAGTTGAAATGAAGATTGTCCGAACATGAAGTTGAAGAATATGTAGAAAGGTACCCCTCTCCCTCACTACACGGTTCTCTGTTATAATCATTCTCTTCAACTATCAAGTCATCATGATTAACTATTTCCTTAATATCTAAAATTTATTGCATTACGCTTGCTTCAATGATAGAGCCACGCCATGCCTAGTACAAGTTTCAGCACTGTTAGGCTTCAGTAGGTGATTTGTGCAATAAATATTTGCGGGGGGGTTTTCTAATACCTATAGTTGTTTTCTAGAATGCTATTACCAGGAGATTAGGTTGACGCCTAGCCGGTTAGTCGAGAGTTTGACGTATGACGTTGTGGGCAGAGGACGCCTAGCCGGCTAGTTGAGAGTTTGACCTATGATGTGGGCAGAGGATACGCCTAGCCGGCTAGTTGAGAGTTTGACGTATGATGTGGGCAGAGGACGCCTAGGCGGCTAGTTGATAGTTTGACGTATGATGCGGGCAGAGGATACGCCTAGCCGGCTAGTTGAGAGTTTGACGTATGATGTGGGCAGAGGACGCCTAGCCGGCTAGTTGAGAGTTTGACGTATGATGCTGTGGGCAGAGGTCGCCTAGCCGGCTAGTTGAGAGTTTGACGTATGATGTTGTCTGCAGAGGATACGCCTAGCCGGCTAGTTGAGAGTTTGACGTATGATGTTGTCTGCAGAGGACGCCTAGCCGGCTAGTTGAGAGTTTGACGTATGATGTTGTGGGCAGAGGACGCCTAGCCGGCTAGTTGAAAGTTTGACGTATGATGTTGTGGGCAGAGGACGCCTAGCCGGCTAGTTGAGAGTTTGACGTATGATGTTGTGGGCAGAGGACGCCTAGCCGGCTCGTTGAGAGTTTGACGTATGATGTTGTGGGCAGAGGACACCTAGCCGGCTAGTCGAGAGTTTGACGTATGATGTTGTGGGCAGAGGACGCCTAGCCGGCTACTTGAGAGCGTATGATGTCGGGAGAGAAACAGTGAAGATATAAGGATGGTGACGGTGGGACGTGATGCTAGTTGTACCCAAGGGTAAAGCCTTGGGGCAGAGCAACCAGGTGAGATGAGTTGCACCTTGGCCTATATATACCTCGGCTTAGCTCCTTGTAGATCATCTACCTGCCTCCACACCCGCCCGTCTTAATTTAGCAGCCCAACTCTCCCCTCTCGACCACTACAGCCACAACTAAGTACATCTACCGATATTACAGACCCGCATCGATTCTTCACTTTAAATTAATCCCCGAACAATGATTATGAATATACTACGTTCATATCTTTCCATGAATACTACGTTCATATCTTTCCACTAACCTAATCTACATTGCAAAACAACTATAAGAAAAATCGGTCCAAAATAACTCGACCAAAATTTCTCATATACGACTTCATAGACACTTTTTTACTTTAGCACCCCCCCCCCCCCCCTCGGTTCTAAGTCTCAAAGGTTTGTGTGTTTGTCTCCCCAAGACATTGAGACTCCTGGGGCAGTTTTATATTTAATATTCCTTTATCTTAATAGTTGATTAGACTAAGGGATATGATCACAATTATATACACAAGTGTGATATTCCTTTGTCCCAAGGTACATTGGAATAAATATCCCTTCGTCTTAATAGTAATTTAGACTAAGGAATATATGCTACTCTGTATATGTTCCGTTGTCTAAATAACTATTAACACAAAAGGATATAGGGGGGGGGGGGGGGGGGGGGGTGCTAAAGTAAAAAAGTAACACTTCATAATTACTTTGCGCAGTGTTTTCTATATTTATTAGTTTTCGTGTTTTCATATGTACATTTAATTGTTATTGAACATATCATTAAAATGTATCATAAAAATAACTTCTCCTCGGCGGGGAATCGAACGCGGCTTCTCTCCGTCCGCATTTAAAGCTATTTTCTCAGGAATTAGATTTTTACCGGGAAAACTGCTTATATTGTTAGATTCATATTTAACTGGACTACATTTTAGAATTTTTTAAATTGAAATCAACCGAACCTTTTTCGAGTAATATATTTGTTCACGATTTTTTAGAATTTTTGGAAGGGTTGTGCCCCCAAATTAGGAGCTAAAATCCTTTTCTCGATTTAGCCTCATGGTATGATTTTTCTAGATATGTAGATATGCCAAATTTCTTCAAAATAAGCCCAGTTTAGTAGTTTAGGCTCCAGGCGTTTGAACAGACAGACATTTTTTAAAAACCACTTCGTTTGGACTCAGGGAACCTTAAACGAGTAAATCCTTCAAAATGGATTTTTCACACCATCACGCAATACCTCCTCTCTGTATATAGTATACATAGTACGTATTCATGTGAAAGCATATCACCAGCAGTGAGCGACAGATTTTATTTTTCTATATATTACTTTTTCTAGTTGTAGATCTAGTAAGCCGAGGGAGGAGAAGACAAAGTTAAGATATTAAGTTAGTCGCGTTGCACAAGGAAGTAGTTAGGCTCAGGATTACGTCTAGGGTTCCCCCCTCCACCTCCCAAGGGGTGAAGTCTGAAGCCTGCAAGTGAAAGCACTCCTTGACATTTATCAAGGAGCCGTCTTCACTCCAAATCTATATTGCAGAATCTGGACCTGGTTCTGGCATCACCCCTGTCTCCAACATTTCAGTTCAACATATATTTCCAACAATATCCCCGAATCAAGTTTACAAGTTTATAGTAATGTAAAGATCATTTAACTGCCGGCAGTTTATTTACCTGTAAAAAATAGATCAATTAGCCGAGTCTCGAAACACAAACTTGGTTTCACCCAAGCCAATTTACTCTACACCCAAAAACAAACATTTTTGAGCTTATCAAATTTTTGCAAATTGTGCATGCGCATATTAAATTATTAACTTCTCTATATTTTTCCTATATGTGTGGGCCAAAAATTTGCGCCAGTGTTTTTAAATTTCAAATATCTAGTTTAAACGGTTTGAGAGGTATGAACCAAAGTGCGAGAGGTATGAACCAAAGTGCGAGAGGAATAAACCAAAGCGCGAGAGGTATAAACCAAAATGAGAGAGGTATGAACCAAAGTGAGAGAGGTATGAACCAAAGTGCGAGAGGTATGAACCAAAGTGCGAGAGGTATGAACCAAAGTGCGAGAGGTATGAACTTAAGTGGGAGAGGTATGAACCAAAGTGCGAGAGATATGAACCACAGACAGGCACATCAAGGTATTTCGGAGGAACTACGAAACCCTAATTGCGTTTTGACACGCTACTGATGTAGCTGACATGCCTTCTTTTAGTTTATCGATGATCTTTATTTTCTTGTTTAATTTCATTACTTTGTTTGATTGTTCAGACTTCGAGTCTGGTTCCTTTTTATTATACGTTTAAAAAACATGCTTGATTCATGCAACAGAACATAAACAGATGCAAACAAAAAGTATGAAAACTTTACCGGACAGAGAACGAATATGTTTAATGCAAAACGGTAAGAACTAAGAACTGCCAAATTCATAATTTGGATGAAAACATCGTTCCTCGAACCGGCCGCGCACAAATGTTAACAAAATAAGAAACTGCATTTACTATTCGGCGTTTCTTAAACACCGGAGTATCAGAGCCCTCCAGTTTTGTATTTTAACTATTCGATTTATATTATTTTGCTACCGAGTTACCGAAAGTAACGAAAATGATGACATCGTTCTAAAGAACGAAAAATTTTCAGGTCTCCGATTTTAAAAATCCCAAGACAGAAATCCGTTTCAGATATAAGGGCGTGTCTGTCTGTCGCTCAATTTTTGCTGTCTGCCGCTGTGTGTTTAGCAACCCATTCTATTTGTGCAGCATCACTATAATGTAAACAAAGAGTTTCTCTCTCTACTATTACACACGTAGCCCTTCTTTTTGAACGAGTGATTTTTTTTTGGTCTGCACTATCCCTAAAGTTAAGGTTTGTCAAGGGCTGCTCCAGAGGGCGCCAATACCAGGGGGGGGGGGAGGGGTATAGAATATCCCCAACATTACAGGAGGTCCGGGCGAAATGTTTTAAAATTTTAATGCTGAAAACGTGTTTTAAGCTTTGTTTTGAGATTTTTAAATTACAAATTCAAGGCACTTTTTACTTTCTCATATTAAAAGAAAGTATTGTGATGAGGCAAAAATTCGAATTTGAGATTTTGAAGGATTTATACGTTTTGAGGTCCCCTGAGTAACAAAAAGTGGTTTTTAAAAAATGTCTGTCTGATGTCTATCGTGTGGCGTCTGTCTATGCAGACGCCTGGAGCCTAAGCTATATACAAGACCGATTTTGACGAAATTTAGCATACATATTATAAAACAATCTTAACCCGAGGCGAAATCGAGAAATTAATTTCAGCTTCAAATTTGGGGGGCTACCCCCAAAAACGTGAAAAAAATATTTTTCGAAAATGGTTCCGACCATTTTAATTAAAAAATTATAAAATGTAGTCCATTTTAAAACAAATCTAACGATGTAAGCCATTTTCTCGCACCGATTTTTTTATCTACTATTTTCTTGACTAAGGCTTTGATGTTATTTGTAATTCTTTTTTTTTGGAAATTGGAGGTAAATATTGCAGAGATAGAAAAAATACATATTATTAAAATACTACGAAAATAATGGGCGCAAAACTACTTAACTATTGAGTGACAATTAAATATCTTGTAATGGAAAAAAACGGGGGAGGGGGGGGGGGCATGGCTCCTATGGCCCTCCTCTGGAGCCGCCACTGAGGTTTAATTGTAGCTATCAGCGAATAAGCAAGATACAGTATTTAGTATTTGTACAAAGAGAATTGTTTTGTGACAGCGTGGAAAATTCATGAAATAGGTTTGGGAAGCCAATCAGAGCGCTAGATTTGCTTACTAAGCTAACAGAAATGTCACTAGATAACCTCAGGATAACCACCTAGTTGCTTTATTTTTTTCTCTCACATAAATCGGCCAATCACAGGACTGTTTGAAAACAGGACTCTTTGTAAAAAAAAAATACTATGCTTTTATGCGAATGATAAAATTAAGTCACATAAATTCTGGTGATTAGGCGAAGTGGAAAAAGTTGATGTTGGACTGTATGCGGTGGAAGTAATTTATCGAGTGTGTTGCTAGTTGCTACACGGCAAGGACAAAGATGCAACTTTTAGTTGAGCAGAATCTGCAGTATCTGGAGGCGAGTCTGTCCTTGGTTGTTAGTCAGTAGGTCCTGGCACGTGGCCTCGCTAAATATGAATAACCGCTCGGCTTACATAACTAAGGTAAAAACCCTGACGCCATCTCATCCACAGCCACTTTCCTTCCTCCAGCTTACTCACAACTTCGTCATTAAGTCCTCAGTCTGAGTCCATCTCAGCGCTCCACAGTAAATCAAAACCATTCACGGAATTTAAGTCATTCTTTCTGTCTATTATCATGAAAAACAAAAATCACAGGGAAGTACTTCCCTTCCAATTCTTTCGTATCCAATTACTTTTAGGGTTTCCTAGGTTATAATAAGCATATTATAAAATTAAACGTATGTGTCTGTATGTTCTTTATACAAATCTACTGTTTTAGTCCGATCTCGATGAAAATTTGCACATTTGACCTTCAAAGTAAGAGAATCATCACCTTCAAAGAGGAAATCATTTTCAAAATTTAATTTTTGGTACACAGAAGTACGGGGTACAAGTAATGAATACGGGGTCAAATTAATGAATATTCTTCATGATGCATATCGTTGAAAAGCTCTTTAAGAGTAAAGTAGTTTTGTCATATTTTCATTTAGGAGGGGGGTACGTTTGAGATATTTTTAAATTATTTTATCAAAGATGAGGGGGTATAGAAATAAGTGGGAGGGATAGAATCTAGATATTCTCGCATAGTTAAATAATTTAAATGTTTCTTGATGGTAGTTTATAAAGTTATATCAAATTAAAATAACACTCCGTAGCGAAGCACGGAATATTATGTACTAGCATCCAGTGTGTACTTTATAAAATTCTGAAAAAAATAAATTATTATTTTCCCCCCCTCTTACCCTATATGAAAGTAAACAAATTTAAACAAGGAAGAAGTTGGGGGTCCCTGGTTCGATCCCGTTCTAACGAAAAGGTAAATTAATTTCTTTCCGGTAATTTTCATCGTTCATTGGCTCATTGGGTCCTAACCCCGTTTCTTTATCTTTACCGCGCTGCCAACGCACCAAAAGATATTTGGCACAAAATTTAATAACTGATATTCAAACAAGGAAAATTATAGAAATATTTATAAATTTATCCTTGAATATGACTCGGTAGAAAAATATGCTATACTTAGTAAGAGTGCCATCTTAAATTCCATATTCGGTCTAGAGCTGCTTAAAATCTGCACCATAACTTCTTGTATCATCCATCAAGTCTCAACTTTATAAATATATTTTTGCTTCCGAGCTTACCGAAGTTAACGGAAGCTATGTGATCGTTCTGAAGAAAGAAAAATATTTAGGTCTCCGATTTCAAAAATGCCAAGACAGAAATCCGTTACAGACATCAGGGAACATTTTTGGTTCCGTATCTGTCTGTCGGTCTATCGGTCGGTCTGTCATTCAATTTTTGCGAACAAACATATCTTAAAAACTACACGTCCAATTTTAATGAATTTTAGGTGGCAGGTCATAATTAGCCCATTGTTGGTCCCATATACGTTTCAACCTTCTGCGCTTATTTGTTTCTCTTCCACATGCGCACATACATTTATTTACACCTATAGCTTCAAAAGTACTTATCTGATTAGAATGAAGCTTTTATAGTTCATCGAATGTAACCTGCAGATAGCCCCAGATTAATTTGAACCATCTACGCTCTTTAACTTTTGCTAAATTGATACTTTAATTCGTGCAATAAATCAAAACAATTTTGACAGATTAAAAAAAAAACGGGGGAAACAATTAAACCAATTAAATAAAAATGGCTTGTAAAAGCATAAAATCAATAAAGTAGGTGAATAGGATGCGAGGAAGCTATGTGCCAAACCAATTGGCAGTCGCTAAAAACATCAAAGCGGACTTACGTTTAAAATAGGGAAAACTATGTTTTTACCGATATCATTAGTTGTAACGTAAAAATGTTAATACAACTTCATACAAATCGTCTAAAGTACGATTAAAATGGGCATGTCAAATTTCAACCTGATACAAGCAAAGGTTTTTGTGTAGTGATGTGATACATTTTTCTTCCATCGATCATCGTGGCTTCTACCGACTCCCTGCAACAAATCCGTCAGAACCACCGAGTGGAGACGGAAAGAGACGAGTCGAGACGGAAATGGACGAGCCGAAGATTTGCTAGAAACGTGACGAGATGTTACTCTGACTCGTGTCACGTAGACAACACAGTGCAAGCCTGCTTTAGACTTGATTAATTAGCAGCCATCGTGTTCGCAATAAACTACCGCAGGATTACTTATCTATACAGACAGACGACTCATTTCACACAATTAACCTGTGTATCAAATATCAAAAACAAACAATTTTCTGCTCTCGATTCTTGCAAACAAACACGTAATTCTTTCCTCAACACAGATTCGTGTTATATTAATAGTGACGCTCATATTCAAGGTGATATTATGGGTGTCTAGGTTTTACATAGTCCAGACTACAAACACTTTTTGTTACATGGAAACTTGATTAGTCAAGACCGTTTGTTGATCATTTTTTTATTCTCTTCCAGTTTACTCTTAAAAGGTTAAAGAGTGTCCAGATGATTTTTCAATTGTTTCAATAAACAAAATTATTTCAAAACTATTCTAGATGCCACAGCATTTGACATTTCTTATAGCATTTTAAAATACCATTATTGTTTGCCTCGATACCGAGTTATAGCTATTTTAATTGTTCACTAATTTTGCAGCTTAACGTCATACTTACGCGAGTGACAATATTTCGGCTGCATAATGCAGACTATAACATTTACGTAAAAAAATGATTATTGCAATGTGATGTGCAACGGAATCATTGTGATCGTTCAGGTGAGCAATCTTTATAATATTTAAAAATTCCAAGAGAGAAAATTATTTAGAATATTAATCATCACTATGGCAGCAGTTAGTTGTCTTTATTCAGACACCGTTAAGGCCCCCATACACGATCAAACATTTTGCGCAAACAAGATGTTTGCGCAAACCTAATGTCGAGCAAATGTAGGCCATACAAGTATCATGTTAGCGCAAACATCAAACAGCCCCATACACGGTCAAAATGATTGCGCAAACATTTTGACCGTGTATGGGGGCCTTTGTGCAAAAATAACGAGCATAAACAGTTGAAATAAATATGAGACAATCTATGGGTTAATTTGAACACACCATCAAAATTTCGTTAAAATCGGATAATAAGTTTTTTTAAAATACTTAATAAAAAACAAAATACTGGGCTCATGTTAAAATAAACAAATAAACGTATAGAAGGTTTAAAATCATATGGGACCAAAAGCGTTCCCATCAGATGACTGAAACGCTGATTCTGTCTAAGAATTTTTCAATTCAGATACAGAAAAATTTCGTTCTTCAGATTAATTACAATGCTACGTTAGCTTTGGCAATCTGGGAAGCAAAAATAAAGTTATGATATTTTATTAATAGAATCTTGTGAAAGCGAGATTACTGTATATTTATGCAAAGGAGTTCCGTTTATCTATGGCAAGTATTACCATCTATTTAAGGAAATTAACACTGTCTATTTATGGGAAGTATTATTATCTATCTATCGAAATTACCACTGTATTTCTGTGGGAAGTGTTACCGTCTATTTAAGGGAAGTATGTCTTACTGTCTATCTATCGAAATTACCACTGTCAATCTATGGAAAGTGTTACCATATATCTAAGGAAATTAATATCGTTAATCCATGAGAAGCATTACCGTCGATCTATGGAAATGACTGTCGTCAATCTATGGAAAGTGTTACCCTCTATATATCTATCTACCGTCGAGTTACTTTATCGTCGGACTTTACCTGTAATTGGCTCGGACTTGTTGAAGGCCTCGTGGGTTAGGAGTGAGTCTGCGCCAGTCACCGGGTTATGTCGGGTACAGTGCATTAGCTAATCTTGAGAACCGAGGAAACTCGTGAACTCTGCGTGTCTTATCAGCGGTGGAGCCACGGAGGAAGTCATCACTCCTGACCACGTGATCTATCTAACTTCTCGCTCGTTAGAACTAACTCTCTACTCAACAGGTCTCTTCAGAGAACGGCCACTTGCTTTTGTCTGCAGTAAAAATATTATCACTAGGACAAATTCAGCCGGTGGCATCCTTTTAAAAGGCATTTTTACATTGGCAGAGTAGTAGCCAGAGTTGCTCCGCCATTGAATCATGGCATCACTAGGTCGTAGGTTCAATCACGCGCTTTGGTCCTTTCTTTGCTTTACATAGTTCACGGCTCACTAATGATCACACTATATAACTCGCTTCAACGGTACTTTACAGAGGTATAATGTGTGAAGTGGCTGCAACTCTCTACATCGTGATTAGACAAAAGGGCCTCAATAACGCCTAATTGCTAGGTTCCAACAAGTGGTTGGTCATACTCGTCTAGTACTGGTACTAGAACCTACTGCTATTGGTAGCAGTGGCGCACCCAGGATTTTTTCCTGGGGGGGGCTAACCCAGACTCAAAGATGTACAAGTTGTGACCGGGGGGGGGGGGGGGTAAAAGCAGCAGTAGGAATCTAGTCTACTCGAACGGGTAGGTTGAACCACTTGTTCGAACCTAGCAATAATATAAATTAAAAAGTAAAAATTAAGTAGTAAAATTTAAATCGTAACTTTCTTAATATTTCTATGAGCCAGTTGTAAAAAAATCGGCCCGAGACAACTGACGAAATTTCTCTTATTCGAATTTATATAATATTACTTAGTTCAGTGTTTTCCATTTACTAGTGTTCGAGTTTTCGTTGGAACATAATTATTAAAATTTAATATTTTATCAAAATTTATAATAAAAATAACTTCTCCTCAAGAAAAAATCGGACCCGGCCTCTCTCCGACCGGGTTTAATGCTATTTTCTCAGGAACTAGAATTTTCCCAGGTAAACGGCTTATTATCGTTATAGATTCGTATTTAAATGGACTACATTTTAAAAATGTTTAATCAAAATCGTCGAAATCGTTTACGAGAAATAATTTTTTTCAAGTTTTTTCAGAGTTTTTGGGGGTAGCACCAGTAAATTTGGAGCAAAAATCATTTCTCTATTTTACCTTGGGGTGTGATAATATGTGTATATACTAAATCTCGTCAAAATCGGCCCCGTAGTTTAGGCTCTATGCGTCGGCACACAAAACAGACATTTTTTAAAAAACACTTTTTTGAACTCAGGGGGACCTCAAAACGTGATGAAAATTCGATTTTGATGGATTTACAAAATCGAATTTTGCCATCACAATACTTCTTCTTTATAATATGAGGTAGTAAAAAACTCACAATTTGTTTTCTTCACGAGTATATTTCGTAAAAGTAAATAGTATTTTCTTAAGTATGTGTATTTTCTTGTGGGTTCTGGGGGGGGGGGGGGGCTTTAACCCCTTCAGCCTCCCCGTGTGTGCGCCACTGAAAAACCAAATAGTTATTGTTTTAGTGACTAGAATTTAACACAAAAGAGAGAAAAAAATCCGAGGAACCTACTACAAATCTGTTTTATATTTAAAATGAACTTTTTTGATAAATGTTTTTTTCGAGGGATCTTTTTCATATCTTTATATAGAGGGGGAGAAAAAACAATATCAAACCAAAATCTTAATAAGGTATCATAATGGTATCATAGATAAAGATAGGGTTGGGCCAGGGGGTGTCCGTGTCACATGCTCTATTCTCCCTGGATAAGACAACAGGCATGACACCGCTCGCAATAATACTTTAATCTTATCATTGTTTCTATTCCTATGAAGGCAAAAAAAAAATCTTTTAACTCAAACTTAAAATAATAAAAACTTCATTTAATTTTTTTTATTGATTAATTGTCATTTTTTTATTATCTTTCTTTTCTACCGCAGCCCTAATATAAGTTGATCTAGGGTGCTTTGGGGGGGGGCTTCAGCCCCTTCAGCCCCCCCCCGTGGGTGCGCCACTGAATTGGTAGAGTAAACGGTAGAGTTCACTAGAGTAGTTTAGTGTGTTTCTTTTTTTGGTAGAGTCTTCATAGTCATTCACACGTTATTAGGACAGTAGTCTTGGTACAGTAGGATCATATCAGTGGGGTTAATACGTTTTTAATTATAACGAAATCCATCTATTTTCTTAATTGTACGTTTTTATTTTTAAAAATCTCATGATCTTACCGGGACGGAACTAGACCTGCTGCGGCCCGTGTGCTTTTTGAGGCCCCCTCCAAGGTGTCTAAATATTTTTGTCCCCTCATTTTTTAGGACACTAATAAGGTTTGTAAGAAATTGCAACAAAAACGTTATTTTATGATAAAAAAAACTAAAAATTTTCTCTCCTATATTATACGCATATACAAGGTGTCCCCCTAACATGAACCACTCAATATCTAAAGAACTACTGCAGACAGAAAGACGCGGTTTGGGAAGTTCTATGTTAACTTAAAATGCATCTAAAGAAGAAATACTAAGCACTTTGAGCACGAAAGTGCTACGCGCTTTGCTAAGCACTTTGAGCACTAAGCGCGAGAGCTAAGCATCTGCAGCCATACTTAAATTAAGATAATTTGTGAAGACTCGCGTAAAAAGGTATAAGGGGGATGGGGGGGGGGAGATGCAAAATTTCGTGTTCTTTGACAAAATGACATGGAAAATTTGATACTTTCCACAAGTGTTATATATTTTTGTAAATCTACTCTTCAATACCTTTCATTTGATACCCCCAACCTATTTTTTTCCCACGACAGGAATTAGTTGCCATCTTGGATTCCCAGTTAATCAGATCGAATTGTTATTCCTATTTTTTTCTGTTATTCACATTTTGCATATTTTTTCATATTTTTAAAAATAGCGGAAATATAGTTTAAGGGGGGGGGGGGGGCACGCAAAATGTTGATGTTTTTTTACAAAATGGCGTGGAAAATTAAACGCTTTCCACAAGTGTCATATATTTTCGTAATCTACTCTTCATTACCTTTCATTTGATAACCCACTCAAAATTTTAAAAAAATATTTTTTTTCGCATGTCGTGAGTTATCCGCCATTTTGGATTTGAACAGCTGATAATTTTGAGTTCGCTATATTTTACCTGTGTGAGCGTCAAAACGATCTTTAATATTGGAAAGTTTCCTGTTTTTATCTCTTTGATTCAAAAGTTATTGGTACCGTACAGAGTGACAGATAGACACATTTTTTTTTTGGTTTTACCAACGAAACCCTAAATAATTACCTTTCACATTACTTATGTGAGAAAGTCAAAAAGAGAAGATAATAACGAAGACAATTGATGATAAGGTGGAAAATAAAAGAAAATGTTATTTGTAGAAGTGTGGTAAGGTAGCAGAGAGAGCCGAACACCAGGTAGAATCAAGGAAATACGGATATCCTGGACGTGACTAAAAGCACAATACTGCTTACCACGGCACAACCTAGGCACTAGGGTTCCTTGGCTTGGTTCAGTACGACCCCTCTCCAGCCTTAGTATGGATACACTCGGTGTGTTTCCATACTAATACACACCTTGTTTATCCACCATCCACCCTTCTATACTGACACATAACTTATCCACCATCCACCCTTCTGACACCTAACTTATCCACGACCCGGCAACATCCTTCCCATCATCATTACCAGTATTCATTATTTTCCAATGTCAAGATTTCATTTGTGCTTTAGTATCAAAGTACGGGTCTTTTCTGTCCCCCCCCCCCCTCCCCCCCAGTCCTACCGGGCGCTTTTTCGCATATGAAGGGTGCAACCCTGTTACTTTTATGGGGATATTCAGATTTCCCACATCTGTCTAGAACACAAAAAGCTAAAAAACCACGCGGATAGATATCCTAGTTGGTCAGAGCATCTGTACTGGAAATACAGAGGCCCATGGTTCAAGTCCCGGTGCGGGGGTCTATTTTTCTCTGTATGTCTCCCGTAGTTAATGATAATTATGATTTGATTTAAAATAAAAATGTAATTTATTAATAAATGAACACGATAACCACATATGTAATAAATAAACACCTTACAAATATAAATAATGAATAAAAATAGAATTTTTTGCTAAATAGTAACTTAGATTCGTGATTAGTACTGCGTGTACGTAAAAAATACGTAGATTAGCGTAAAGCGACGAAAAAATAAGGTTAGCGTCGCAGAGTTAAAATATCACATTTGCGATTTTCATACTACAAGCAAAGACTTGTGCCTCGTAAACTGTAGTTTAATATTTTGATTGGGTGAAGTTTCTCTACTTTTGAAGATTGAAGAAGCGGTCATGGGAAGTCCGTTTACTCCGCTAGTCCGGGCACTCATCTCGGTAAAGAAAGCCGTTCTCACAGCTACGAAGAGACTTCCCGTCAGGTTGCTCTTCCGAGTCAGGTTAGAAAGTTGCCAGACTGTTGGATAGACTGAACGACGTCCTAACTTATGCTAAAATGAGTAGACCCGTTACCTCGGTACCGTCGTGCATCGCATCCGATGAGGATGGACCACTGATCCGTTCACGCTTCGTTAGTCAAGTTCGTAGTGCAAATCTAGTCTTTAGTTTTCCTTCTCCCGACAGACCCATGAAAACCGATAAATAATTGAAAAATTTGAAGTTTTAATGAAACCAAAGAGTTTAAGAAGGGCATAGAGAGCAAAGTACAAAAAAAAACGTTGAAAAAGTTGCTCAAACTTTGGAGACAGAAGGTGCTGCTTCCAAGCGGCAAAACCTACTAAACAATTATATTGCTTTCAATAATATGTGTTTTTCACCTAATAGCTTATCAATGTTATCAGTTATCACCATTATACATTATTTTTTGTTCAGAAATTCTACCTTATTCATAATATTATGATAATGTGTATGGTCCTTAGGCAAAACCAAGGACCCTTATATTATATTCCTGAGTGTGTCTGTCTGTCCGTCCGCCCGTCTGTCGCCTGCTCTCATGGCTACACAATTTGTCTGATCACTTTGAAATTTGGCACTTATGTGTATAGTACTTACCCACAAAGTGTAAAAGAGTTGCACTAAAAAGAAATAAGGATGAAAAAACTTAGGGGTAATTTTTTTTTGGAGACAGTGTGGGG